>JAOUZG010027140.1:708716-798157 GCA_026289955.1 Argiope argentata | reverse complement strand
TATGCAAAATTTTCAAATATATAACTATTTTTTCAGAAAAATACTTTGAAAATAGTTATATATTTGAAATTTTTGCATAAAAATAGTTGGAAAAATATTATAAACAAAGAGATACGTTAAATAATAAAAAAAAATCTTTAAAAACTGGAAAGGAAGCCCTTTTGGGTTGTTTTTTCTTTTCGTTTAAAAAGAGGTATAATGTATATATTTCGTAAAAAGAGATATAAAGCAAAAATCTTCTTCTAGAGTGGTTTATCAAGAGGTTTGCTAAAAGTTTTGCAGACATCTTAAGAAATGTACTTCCTAGCTATTGAACCAAAAAATAAGTATCGTTTCTATTTACTCTTTAAATGTGGTTCAAATAAAGTAACATTTCCAGATTTTAGGCTTCATAAAACATTAAAACAACTGCAGAATACTTCAAGTGAATAGATTACCTGTTCTCTAGTTCAGAATTTCAGAACATATTGAGTAGTTATTATATCAAATTTGAACAAAAAAGTATGCGCTTGATTTTAATTTATGCGGTTTTCCATAAGAAAATTCTACAAAAAATTACAATTTGTGTCAATAATCTTTAAAAATGTAAAATATTAAAACACATGTAAGTGCAAATATAAAAATGAATGTAACTTCCCAAAAAAGGCTCTTAGAATTCAGTTTTTAAAAAGAAAACTGCTTGAATCCTTAGGATATTAAAAGTTAAGGATGTTAAGTAACAAATTCATATTTTCACGAAGTATAGGCTTTTCAAAGTAATCACTCACCTTAAAGCTCTTTAACTTTTCTTTCCATATCATTCTTTTTCGAGTTCGTCCATTTCCGTGGTTCTTTTTTCGTCTACGGCATTTTATTATTAGTAGTAGTAGTCAAAGCTGGATTTGAAAATCAGCGAGGGGAAAAATTTATCAGCAATGATTCTTAAAATAAAAGGAAAGTTGTTTTGTAAATTTTATCCTACCAGATTTAATAAATGTTTTAAAATATATTTTTAAAAAAAATATTTTTTTACTTATAGACCAGAAGAATGCGAATGGAGAAAGGGGATGTTTTAACATCACAACACAATTTTTAAATGCCTGCAAAGTAGAAAAAAGAGAGATAGACCAGTTTTACTTTGTGTCGTTTTTAACAATGGTTATTGTTTCGGTTTGCTTTGAATTTCCTTACATCGGTACATTCTGTATCACCAATCTACCAACGAATTCATGTGTAGAAATATAGGCAGCTTAGCATGGTGAATTGGAGCCTAGATTTTTTTTCCAATTATATCCTTACTACAGGATGTGATGAACGGTTTGGATCTCAACCCTTTATCTACTGAATTGGGTTGCCATCAATTTTTCCAACTTCATTTTTGAGCCATTAGTTGTTTCCTTGCAGAATAACCCCAGAGAGCGCAAGAGAAAAATTTTAATTAATAGAAATATCTTAATTAATTGAATTATTAATTAAATATTTTTCGTTCCTACTTTTAGTTTATATTAATTTCTTAGAATACCATCGGCAAAAATAGTCATGTTACAAAGTTATAATCCAGTTTTAAATGGCACTTTTAAGTACCGACAGTAAGTAAAGGATTAAAGGCATTTATACACCTTTGCCTCTTCTCTTCTATTTCATTAGGCCACTTAAGTTTTCCAATTCTTCAATTTGATGGCCTTAACTCCAGTTTTATCGGTATTTTTTTACCACTTATAGCAAATGTGGCCAAAGTTATATAGATGTATTATGTGTTATTTAAAGGTAAAGACAAACTACGTATGTTAATGCTTTCCGTATGTACTTTTCAGCTTAGTCTCTTGAAGCTAGAATTGATTTGCTAACCACTTAATTTCAGTATTTTATTTTAGTTCAATGAAGTATAATGTTTACCCTTATTTACGGCCCTTATTCCGACGATGACTGTATGCCTTTCAATAAATAAATAATGGCTCTTTCCTCGGTGAACTTCAAGGTCGTACACCCTTTGGGGTTGGCGTATCGACGTGGGGTAGACCAAGACCAAAGGCAAATTAGTAGGCTAGAATCTGACAAAATGAAGAGGAAAGAAAATTTTGGTTAGCGAATATCAGAAAAATAATGTCCACACTTAGGGAAGGAGAGTAAAATTACCATCTTTCTTTAAATTGTACTGTAACTGAATTGCGGAGAGCAGAGTGGATCTCTTAAGGAGCGGAATGATCGCCTGTATTTTGTCTACAAAAATATCATATTTTTAACTTTTTAGCAATTTAAATATTTCTATACGTGTCCCATAAAAATTGTTTTGTAGCTATTTTTGATGATTTCGAAATACATTTTTATGTTTGTTTGATGGTGCGTCATATCGCGTAGAGGCTGGACTTAAGTTTAAAGCAAATTTTCTTGGATACTATGCCACGGGAAACACCGTGAAGGTACTGCTAATAAATAATAGTGTATTCTCATAACATTTAAGCTAGCAAAATAGATTTCGAAAGAAAAAAAAATACTACCCTCTGCAAAAAATTGTGCATAATATTTGTTAAGGAAGAAAATCCTCTAATAAAAAAAACTTTTTTGAAATTAAATATAATTTTTCTTTTTATATGAAATATTTACTTATGATCAAAAATGAGACAGTCCAAGAATTTTTTTTTTCAAATTCAAAACAAATCACGATTATTATTATTTTTTTTTTTTCGACTGAAGAAAATTATTCGAAAATTCGAATTCAGTAAAATGTATTATTTTTGAATGCTCAATAGCGCAAAAAGTATTTCTATTCCGTGAATTTTATCTCCGAATTCCGCTTCTCCCTTTAGACTTTTCTGTTTCCGCATTCGAATGCGATCTGCGTTGTTTTCGCCGTCGTCGTCGGAACAAAGAAGGCTGGAAACCTGTTCTCCCGCCGAAAAGGTATTCGATCCCGGGAAGCGATTGGGATGACGGCATTGTGCAGAAATAGAATGGAACGTGGAGAGGTTATTATTCTTCCTTTTTTTAATAATCCATAATCGAAAGCATTTGGAAAAGAATCGACTCTGTTTCAATGTGTATTTAACATTCGCGACCATCGCAAGGAAAGTTTCAGACAATGACGTTGGCAATGCGGTAGAGATCTTAGCCAATGGGGAGACGTAGTTGGTAATAATCATGGGAAGTTGAGGAGGAGTCTGAAAAAAAATGTTTACTCCACTTTTAAAAACAAAATATGACAAAAGAGATTACATAATACAGTGACCAGAGCTTCCTTTCTTAATAATACACACTTTTTCAGTTACAATGTTTTTCAGGTCAGGATGCTTAAAATCAGACATTTCTGTGATTCTCGAGGGTATATAGAATTAAG
This sequence comes from Argiope argentata, assembly GCA_026289955.1. Classification (NCBI taxonomy): domain Eukaryota; kingdom Metazoa; phylum Arthropoda; class Arachnida; order Araneae; family Araneidae; genus Argiope; species Argiope argentata. The sequence continues at coordinate 794,844 of JAOUZG010027140.1, read as the reverse complement.
GGACATAGTAAGGAGAGAAGGGTGGTGAATTACATTCATCCTCGAATTCAAAGTATACAATAAACAATGGTAAATGGAATTACTGTTTCCAAGAGAAGCACTTTCATTTAAGCCTTCAGAGTGAAATAATCTTACTGTCCCGAGCGGTTTAGAAACCTCAGAAGCCCTTCTTGAAAAGAGCAGATAGTTCATTCTTTTAAAAGACAAAATGCGACAAATATGCTGAAAACCATGAAAACGTGGAAGGTATTCAGGGCGATATTTATCCCTGATCTGCCAATTTCTGAATCGCAAGCCGCTGTACCCGTAAGGCGATTGGTTCCAAGGATGCACTCAAATTTGCAATAAAAGTTTTCCATCCATTTATTATTCCCTATCCGCATTTTAGCAGAGTTTGAAAATTAAACAGTATGCTCACATTTAGTATACAAAACAGCCGGTGTATGTTTTAAGTACATAGATGCGGTTTTCAAATTCTCTAAACCTATACTTTTCGCAAAATCAAACAATTATATGAGTTATATCGTTTGTTTTTATGTGAAATTGATGACGAATTTGTATGAATTTAAATGACTGGGTTGAAAGACTACGAAATGAAAAGTCTTTATTCTTGGAAGCTTTTGCTTTAAGAAATTTGCTTTACTACATTTATTCACATAAAAAGTATTTGTGAATAAAAAACAACAGATTTTCCGATATGTGAATTCTTATTGTATTGTTTTGATATATGAACTAGTCGCGAAGAGTAACTCCAATATAATGATTTTGAGAGTAACTTCTTTATCAGAGTTTCCATGTTGTGTGTTGAGGTTTGCTTTTTTTCTGATACACGAAGTATACGTATAGAATTGTTAATTGCTAAAGAAAATAAGTGCACAACATTTTGACTAATATCGAAATTTCAGGTCTCTCTGAGTCCAAAGCATCAATTTTGGTGTGATATCCATGTGTAGCCAGTATCAGTGTCGTCCACGTCATCTGACCCGGATTCAAAATTAAGAGGTCTGCCCCAAAACAGCTCTAGTGTTGCTTTACAACGGGACGTTAATATAACTAAACTATATGTGTGTATGTAAACATGATAATTGAGCACCATATAGATAAAATGTGATCCATAGCTCTTAGACAATAACAGATTTTTATCAACTTGTGGTTTAAATTTGTCAAAGGAAGGCGATATTTTGTCTGTAAGAGTTCGATATTCTTTCGTGTTGCAAGAACTATACGAGCAAAAATCATATTTACAAATATTTTTGTAATATGCGCATTTCTAATTTTTATGAATAAAATGCATTTTAGATTAATTCGCGAGAACATAAAAAAAACATTTTATGCATAATTAAAATTCAAATTATATATAACGCAAATATATAAATTATATAAAATACTAATGTACAAATTATACAAAATGCAAACGTAGAAATTATATAAAATGCAATCTTACAAATTATATAAAATGCTAACGTACGTGGCATAAAAAACTGCTCTTATTACATATTGTCGATTGACGAGAGTCATATGAAAACTATAACTAATGCGAACGATTCAATTCTCTTTGTCAAAGGCTTCAATGGACACCTTTCCAGCTGTACTTAGCCAAATGCTTCGCTATTTAATGAAACTGCAAAATATCATTAGAAATGCTCTGCATACGGGTCACTAAAAACTTTACTCACTCGGAGAAAGGAAGAGCGGGGGGGGGCGGAACTCTCTCAAACAAAGGTTAGTCAAGCGCGAAAACAGACTTAATCATTGACAGAAGGGTAATTGCTATGGCTCTTTGCAATGATAACTTTTGATTTATCAATGGAAAGTGGAGACCATATCTTCTTTACTTATAATAAAGCACGATGTGTGTGCGTGCGTGTGCGTGCGTGCGTGCGTGCGTGTGTGTGTGTGTGTGTGTGTGTGTGTGTGTGTGTGTGTGTGTGTGTTGGCGTTGTACAGGCCAGACCGTTCAACCTGCAGCTACCAAATTTGGTATATGTATACCTTGGGTGCCAGGAATATGCACCTCGGAGCTCTTTTTTTGAATTTTTAATTAAAACTTTAATTAATCAAAAAATAAGCCAAATGTTAACGTTTTTCGCTATAACTTCTGAAAATATTACAGCACAAAATTGAATTTTGCATCACGTTAAAGCTCAAAAAATTAGCTTTTCAATGATACTAAAGTTTTGACCCATGAATTAAAACTCTATTTTTAATGAATTTTTAAACATCTATTTTAATCGTTTTTTTCAACAATTTATTTCGCAAAATAAATAAATAAATAAAATTTTATTTTCTCGAGTATCTCAAAATAAAATCAGCTTTTAATAAAATGTTGCCAACACATTTTTAGAAGTTCTGATTTTTAAAAAAGTGAATTACTACCAAAAATAAAACAGAAAAATATAATTTCCATCACGTAATTATATGAAATGAAACAAATAGGAAATGTGATATTTTTTAAACTGTAAATGCAAGAGAAAATTTTTCTTGATTGTTTGCAATATCAAAATTAACAATTCCATTGAAGAATTAAAGTAAATAAAAATACAAAGTAAGAATATATTACAAAGGTGCGACAGTTAAAACTGAAAAAGAATTTTTAGAAAAGCACCAAACGATAATCTTCTGAGAGCGATATTAATTATTTAAAAGCAGGAAATCTTAAACGAACTTTGAAAATGACGTCATTTCAAAGAAACGTCGAACAAAAAGCAATTGATAATCAGTAGTAGTAAAATATTTTTGCATTCTTTTTTTTTTAATTTTAAAAACAATAAGACATGTTTTGAATTGTTACTTTTACTTTTGTGAAGAAGATATTTTGTGCAAATCAAAGAATTTGCCTTCGTGATTGTAATTTATCTCCGCATTTTAATGAATCATGCGAAATAAAAACGCATCTTCTTTCAACGAAGTAACGTAATATTAAAGCTATACTGGTAAAAGTAGGTCAGCTATTTGAAAACGCATCTTCTTTCAAACAAGCATACGTAATAATTAACAATGCAAAATTTGTAAAAGCATATAAAACTATTTTCACCCGCATATTTTGGAGACATCAAAACTTTCTACCAAAACAATCTCTCTCTCTCGAAAAAAAAAATGTTCACGAGAAAAAAAAATCAACTATCATTCCAAATTAAATATATAAAAATGCCATTTTCGGCACGTGTCTGTATAAAATGAAACAAATATGAAGCATGATATTTTTGGAAAATAAATGGATGGAAACGTTTTCTAAGATATTTTACTATGCGTATATTACTAATCCAATTAAACAATTTTATTTAAGGCAAATATGGCTTAACATCTACAAGGCATCTTCTGTAATCGGAGTCCAACATTTAATTTCTTAATTTTTTTGGGAGAGACATAAATCTCTTAGCAATTGGTCCAATCTCTTATAATCTAAGCAATCTCTTATAATCTATATAATTATAGATTTACTGAAAAAATGCTGATGAATTAAATTTTTACATACATCATCTGCTCTGTGAATCATATTTAACAAAATATTCTTGAGACAATAAGTCCTTAAATAAAAAAGTGGCATTCCAATCAACTAAATCAATCATCAAAGCTGTGGAGAGGTATGAAATCAATACGACGGACCTCTTAAAGAATTATTTATTTAGTTGTCCGCTTAAATGGGACCTTTACAATTTATCCGCTATGGGACATAGTTATTATAGATTTTGCTCCGCTTAATCGGGAGATTACTCCGCTTAATGGGAGATTTATGTTTACAGTCTCAAAGCTTGTAGCTTACTCAATCGTTTTACATTTTCCAGTAGGTGGCGCTGTTCATGTGGGCGGGGCACATGACGTTGATCTTAACATACTCCCGCCTTGAAATTATACAATTTCAATTACAGATACAATTATACGATTACAAATTAAACAAATTGCCATATAAACATTCGATACAAAACAATATGCACATTATACATTACAAAAAAGAAATAAAATATATACATATATGAAATTCAAATGTAGTGTATATCCTTTGGAGATACATTAAGATCAATTATATAAAGCAATTTAATATCATGTGTAATTTACAAATGTTCAATTATTTATGGGAAGCAAGCATATTTGGCTTATGCCTCTTTTAACAATGCCATTTGCAACCTTGACGGTTACTACTCTAACTAAACCATCTGAACCCTTAACTATTTCTTGGATTCTACCTAATTTCCATCTATATGGAGGCAAATCAGTGTCCTTAAGTATTACCATATCATTAGGTTTCACATTATCCTTTGTAAATTGCCACTTGTTTCTAAGATGAAGATTATTTAAATAATCCCGCTTCCAACCTTTCCAAATTTGTTGCAATAATTTAGTTACCCTTTTCCATCTAGACAAATAATTATCTGCCCTTTCAATTAATGATGGTTCAGCAATTGACGTTAAAGGACGACCAATTAAAAAATGGCCTGGCGTTAAGGCTGAATAATCATGAGGGTCAGAAGACATTGGAACAATGGGTCTGCTATTCAAGATTCCTTCAATTTCAGCTGTCAAAGTTAAAAATTCTTCAAAAGTTAATTTAACAGCACCTGCCGCTCTTTTTAGATGATGTTTGAAGGATTTGACTCCTGATTCCCACAAACCTCCAAAATTTGGAGATCTTGGAGGAATAAATTTCCAATTAATACTTTCTGAAATTAGATAGTTAGCTAAATTATTATCAGGGTTACTTACTAATTTTAGCAGTCTCTTCAACTCTGAATTTGCTCCTACAAAGTTCCCAGCATTGTCTGAGAAAATACAAGAACATTTGCCTCGTCGTGCAAAGAAGCGTTTTAAAGTTGCAATTAAAGCTTCAGATGTTAGATCGGTGACTAATTCTAGATGAATTGCTTTAGTAGCAAAACAAATAAAGACTGCTACATAAATCTTTTGAAAGATACCCTTGCGTTGACCTTTATATTTAATTAAAAAAGGGCCACAGAAATCTATCCCACAATTTGAGAATGGTGGACTAGGATTAACTCTCTCAGCTGGCAGGTTTCCTAACAATTGGTTACAGCTGATTGGTTTGTTTTTGAAACAAACAACACATTCATTAACTATTTTTCTGGCTAAATTCCTCCCGCCAATTGGCCAAAATTCCTGCCTGACAAGGTGCAGTAAAGTTTGGGGACCTACATGCAAATGTTTTAAATGAAATGAGCACATTATTAGTTTTGTAAGCCTGTGATTGGAAGGCAGAAGCTTAGGATGTCTTTCGTCTACAGTTAGCTTACTCTTTTGTAAACGGCCACCCACACGAAGAACATTATTTTCATCTAGAAATGGGGCCAAGTTTTTAATTTTACTCTGATTTAGATTAACATTCTTAGATAAAACTTTAACTTCATCTGCAAATTCAGACAATTGTACCTTTCTTACCAAGAAATTAGAAGCTTCCTTGATCTCCTGTATTTCCAACTTACCTTTCCTTCTTTCAGTAGGAGACTTCATATTAAACACAAATCTAAAAATATAACTAACAATACGACAAATTTTAGCATAATTATTACTCAAATTCAAAATATTAGTAACAAATTCATCAGAAATTTTACATGATAATACTGGCTCACTGGAAGTTTTAACTTCCTTAAGATATTCTTCATCATTTTTAGAGTCATTAATTTCTACAGGTAAACACATATTTGATTTTATGAAAGATGGTCCATTAAACCATAATGAATTGTTCACTAGGTTTTTAGCTGACACACCTCTGGAAATAAGATCTGCAGGATTGTCTGCTGATTTTACATGTCTCCAATCGTAATTTGGGCACAACAAATTGATTTCCCTTACTCTGTTTGCAACAAAAGTTTTTAACCTTTCTGGTGGAGTTTTTATCCAGGATATCGCAATTGTTGAATCAGTCCACATGTAGATGTGATTAATTGGCACTTGAATAGTTGATATCACCTTGGATACAAGACGAGCCAACAGCAATGTTGCAGACAATTCTAAACGGGGTATAGTCATCGCTTTGATGGGACACACACGTGACTTGCTACACAAAATGCTGGATTGCACTTCACCTAATTCATTTTTGGAGCACAAATACAAAACTGCGCCAAATGCCTTGCTAGAAGCATCTGCAAATGCATGTAACTCGATGGAACTTGAATTGTTGATGAGTGAATTTCTTGAAACTTCTAGCTCGTTCACTGCCGGTAAGTCCTTTAAAAAATAAATCCAGTCATGCAAGTCATTTGGTGGAATTGGATCATTCCAACTCAGCCTTTGAAGCCAAAGTCTCTGCATGAATAATTTCGCAATTGTAATCACAGGAGCAATAAGACCCAACGGGTCAAACAATCTGGCAATAGTTGAAAGAACTTCTCGCTTTGTGAAATTATTCTTTAAATTGCAAGCCACTCTAAACGTGAAAACGTCGGATGTTGGGCGCCACAGCATTCCAAGAGTCTTTACTGTGTCAGACTCTGATGGAAATGAATATTCTAAATTTTTTTGATCATTCAAAAGTTCGGAATCGTTTGAAACCCACTTATGGAGTTCCATGCATCCCTTCTTTAACAGCTCAATTAATTGATACTGTAAATCTTTAGCTGCTTGCAAGTTATTACTACCAGTCAAAATATCATCTACATAAGTATTCGTTATAAGTGTAGCGGCTGCTTCAGGGTAGTTATTTTGTTCTTCTTCAGCGAGCGCCTTTAAAGCTCTAGTCGCTAAAAATGGTGCGCAGGTTGTACCATAGGTAACAGTGCATAACCTGTAAGTTTCCACAGGAGCAGATTGATTAGGCTTCCAGAGGATCCTTTGCAAGTTTCTATCGGATTCATCTATCAAAATTTGCCGATACATTTTTTTTATGTCAGCACAAAATGCATACTTGTAGGTTCTGAAATTTAAAATTATAGAGCAAAGCTCTTGTTGCACTGTTCCCCCATTTAATAAAATAGAGTTAAGAGAAACTCCATTATTTGAAGTCGCAGAAGCATCAAAAACAACACGTAAAGGTGTAGATGAACTTTCGGGACGAAAAACTGCATGGTGAGGAATGTAAAAGTTTTTACTTTCGGAATCAACAGAATCAACAATTTTCTCCATATGATTAAGTATGAAATATTCGTCGATGAATGCCTTGTATTGTTCTGCCATGATTTCATTTTTATTTAACTTTTTCCAAAGCAAATTCAATCGCCTCTCTGCCATTTCCCTTGAATCCCCTAATGTTGAGCGTTTGTCTTCGATTATTGGCAGTTTGACAATAAATCTTCCAGAATCATCTCTCTTGTAAGTTGAGAGAAAATGTTCTTCACAATACTGCCTTTCAAATGTCTTTGAATTATCTGTGTTATCACCCGGAAATGATTCGATTTCAAAGAATTCTTTAACTGAGTTTTCTAAAATTTCCCCTTCAGAAATTAATCCAGAAAAGAAATGAGACTCAGTCCCTTTAAGTGTTCCTGTGACAAGATATCCGAACACACTATTTTGAAGAAGCAATGAATTATCATAAGATCTAAATTTTTCAGATTTCAATATTTCGAAGAATAATTCAGCCCCTAATAAAACATGAATTTGACTGGGAATATGGAACGTACTGTCTGCAAGTTTTATTTCAGTTGGAAAGTTTATGTTATTAATGTTTATTTTCCTTGCAGGTGTTAAATCAGTAATTTTAGGAAGAATCAAAAAAGAAACATCCCTTGAAAAATCATTGCTTTCGTTAGAAATAGTAGCTATCAATCTATTTTTAACTAAGAATTCATCACCGGAAATGCCAGAGATCTTACAATTTATTTTTTGCTTTTCTAGCATTAAAGAATCGGCAACATCCTGTCTTAATATATTTACACTACTTCCGCTATCTAAGAGAGCTTTTAATTTTATTTTTTGCCCAACATTATTTTCAATAAGAATATTTGCTGTGCACAAAAGAGTATGATTTATTTCTGACGGTTGAATGTTCAAGGTCGATCCACCCGAAGAGTGAAAAACCTCAGCGTTCGGATTTAGATTTGCATTTGATTGCGCAACACTATTTGAGCTAGGCAAAACATTACTTTCGTTTTGCTGATCTAAATGAATTAATGCGTTATGGCCTTGTTTTTTACATACTCTGCAGATATATTTAGACTTGCATGGCGCGTTATGGCACTTTAAACAGTTTTTACATAAATGATGATTTTCTAATACTTTAATACGTTCAGCAACATTCAATTTTAAGAATTCATAACATTTTTGTAACGGATGTTCAGTATTACAGAGTACACATTTCTTCATAAATTGATTGCCTTTATTAGAACTGACAAATAAATTTTTCGCTTTATTTCCTGTTCCTTGAAATTCCCTTTTGAATCTGTTATTCGACGGATTTTTTCCTAACTGATCTAAAACTAATGCTCTTGATTCTAAAAACTTTAAGAGCTCCTTTAGAGAAGGAATTTCTTTCGATTGCAACGATAACTCATACGACTTTCTTGTCTCGTTATCTAGCTTCTCTAATATAATATTTGCCAGAATAGCGTTAGTTAGATCATTACACTCTAATTTCAAACTTTTCAATGCTCTTAAACTTTTATTAACGGAGTCTGTTATAGATTTTAAACCTTTGGATGATTCAAAACTCAGTTTCTGAATTTTTAACATATTGTCAATATGAATATCTACAACAGCTCTCCTATTCTCAAAACGATCTTCGAGAGCACAAAATAAAGAATCGAAAGTGTCATCACTTGTTTCAATTGATTTTGCTTCACCACGGAGGGCAGATTTTAAATAAAATAACTTTTGATCCTTTGAAAGATCCTTGTTTTCATTAATGAGACTTAAGAACTGATTTTTAAAATTCGAAAATTCTTCTATTTTTCCATAAAAGGTAGGTAAGGGAATTTCAGGCAACTTAGATTTATGTTCTATATGCTCAATATACGATTTCAAATCTTCATTGTGATCTTTTTTAGTTTCATTAAATGTTACAAGATCACCATTATTGTATTTAGAGAGTAAGCATTGAAGACTTACCTCTATTTCATCTCTTTCATCCTGTAAAGAAAACATTTCTTCATCTGTTTTTTTACTAGCTTGTTCATCTTCATCAAGTTCTAAATACTTGCTGTATAATAATTCCAGTTCTTGTTTCACCGATAATACACTGGTTAGTTTTTGTTTTGCAGTTAGGACAGTCTTTGTCTCATCATCGGAAGTTGATGACGCATCAATGAACTTCTTGATGTTCGTTAGTTTGGTTTTGATGGCACCTCGTGCCCGATTTAAATCCTTAATGGTTGCTGTTTTTGTAGTGGATTTCGCATCCATATTTGCTGATTTTCTCCGGTCGCTAGGACCAAAATGGAGAGGTATGAAATCAATACGACGGACCTCTTAAAGAATTATTTATTTAGTTGTCCGCTTAAATGGGACCTTTACAATTTATCCGCTATGGGACATAGTTATTATAGATTTTGCTCCGCTTAATCGGGAGATTACTCCGCTTAATGGGAGATTTATGTTTACAGTCTCAAAGCTTGTAGCTTACTCAATCGTTTTACATTTTCCAGTAGGTGGCGCTGTTCATGTGGGCGGGGCACATGACGTTGATCTTAACAAGCTGATCGATCTATGAAAATTTCAACATAACTATTCGATATAAACTGGCGATTTTAGATCACTTTATCAAGATATCAAAGAAGCCAATCAGAGTTACTCTAGAATAATTGGTCTAGATTATGATAATGATGATTTCTTTAAACTTGCAATATTCAGAACTGAATAAATCAGCCAGATTTGAAGAAGATAGAAATGCTTATTTATTTATTTAGAAGTTGAAATATTAAGAATATTTTACAAATATGAATCTATAAGACCAAAGGAATTTAAATAGTAATTTTTTTAAATATATTTATAAACCTAAAAAAAATATTATTGAGAGCATTTATATGCATCTAAAAATAAAATTAAAAACTGAAGGTTTCAATTAACCTGTGAAATTTTTGCTGAATAATTCCTTGAGATCTTATAAATTATAAAAAAAAATTATAATGTTTTAATTTCTGTATTGAACATAAAACTTCAATGTCAGACTATTCTGCTTTCAGTTCTTAGTTTTATTTAAAGACATGCTTAGATTGAGTAAAGAGGTCTTTATATTAATTGAAGTTTCATCATTTTCAATTTAATTTAAAAGTGAATTTTACGTGCACTGATAGAAAATCAGAGAGAGATGCGGACTTCAAAGATAGGACTGCTTAAGGCCCGCATAATAGTATAAGTGAATTATATGACTATCGAAATTTGAAGCTTAAAAATATTTTGCTGAAAAACTTATGAGACCAAGTTATATAAAAAATGATTTAACTCTTTAGTCGGCATTAATATTGGCGAACCGACTGGTAGCCAAAGGTGGCTAGTCATGAAATAAATTAATATAAAACTATAGGAATCAAAATACTTTCAACCGAGTCTACAGAAAACTTACTATGCAATTTTCTAATTCGTTGAAATCTATAAGTCCAAAATATATTCCAAAAATATAATTCTTTTTTTTGCACTCTCTTACAACATAAAAATTACCCTTTTAATGATATCAGTTTCATCTATGTACATTCTTTTCTTTTTTTTATTAAATTTTCAATACTTTTTTAAAAAAATATTTTTATGAAAGTTGATTTTTTATGTTATGGGGAAATCGAAACTCATCCATCAAAATAATCATTCGCGTGCTTTGCCAATGTTATAAGTAAGATTTTTTTAAAGGCTACCCTTTTACATTTTTATTTTCGAAGTAAAATTTTCACATCCACGTTTATTTCGTAATATATATACTTTTTAATTAACATGCGTTATTACTTATTTTAATTAATCCAATTAAACATATTTTTCGATCATATCAAATAACAAGATGAAAATGTTTTTAAAAATAGAGATTATCAAATTAATGTTTAAATGCCAGAAAATTCCATAACTGGGTGAACAAACTGGTCATCAAAGACAGCTAGTATTTTTAAAAAAAGTTATATATGCCAAAGAAAAAACAGTCGAAAAATAAACATAGAAATATAATTATATTTTAAATTAATCTTGAAATAAAAAAATACTGTTCTTCAAAATAAAAACCTTTTGCATTTATAACTAGAACATTTTAAGATAGCTAAATTGTCAGAATTCTATCGAAAGAACTAAAGTGAAGAAAATTTATTAACCCAATTCAAAGACCTATAGCTTATAGACATTAAGTTGAAACACTTTTTCTGACATATTGTAACTGACCTTCTATTGAGTCAAATGTGCAAAAAAATTGAAAGGAAATCTTCCCGATATTTTAAAACAAACCACTTTTGGAAACCAACCGGTTTGCTGGGATTTAAAGCCGTTAAAATCTTCAACCAAATATTTTATGTAATTTGCTTCCTCGTTATGTATTTTTGAATTTGAAATTTTTGTTGACATGTAACAAGTATTTACAATTTTAAAAGTTCTACTTTTTGCTGATCATTGTGCAGCCATGATGCATCTCTGTAATTTTTTCACATTTCGCTTGATATTTGAGCTTTAATTTGGAAAAGAAATCATTATTCTTTAACTGATATACTATTTTTAATCTTGAAGCTACGTTTGTTAAAATATAATAATATAAAATACAATGTTGAGCATTCAAGGTTTAAGTATAATGCAGAATATTTATTTTTCTTAATCTATTCTCGAGAGATTACCAATAAAAATGTGCGCAATACGACTGATTATTAGAATAAAATTAATTATTAGAATAAGAAAACAATTTTTAAACTATAAAGTATGTATTTTTATACATCCAATTATATTGTAGGAAAGTACAGCAGTATTTATTACTGGTAAAACGTCACCAATATTTATTTCTGAAGTTAAATCTTAATTAGATAAATTAACTGATGTAAATTTCAGAAAGTTTATTAAAAGTATATTTTAAACAGAAACCTACTTATCTTGACTGGATAAGCCCTATATTCATGCCTTCTTAATCAACAAATGTACTTAAAAAATGAAGTTCAGTTCATTCATATAAAATAATTTAAATTATGAATCAGACATCCACAACATTTAATAATTATTCTTGTTTGTGCTTTAAGTACAGGAAGTCTGGGGATATCTGGAAAAGTTAAATAACAGGAAGGAAAAATTAAATCACAGAAAGAAATGGTAATGAGAAAATAGAACAGAATGCGTGCAAATTCAAACAAGGAAAAAAAGGGAGGAAGGGATATTGATAAAAGAACACAAAATACCTTAGAAGGCAGGTTCATTAAAAATTTTTAGTCCTTTATGAATGGCATAAATTCACAAAATAGAACATTAAAGTCTAAATAAACGTATTATCAATTTTTCAATAAAACAAATTGGATTGTCTTCTAGAGTAGAAGTAGAAGTTCCAGAGTAATTCCCAACATTTGCACGAAGGTTTCTTATAAATAAATAAAAAAAAAACATTTTCAGAAGATTGTATTTCAATGTATTCACCTTTATCTGATACTTAATTTTATTTAGAACGAATCTATTTGATTTCAGATTCTTATAAAGAAATTCTTAAAAAATGATGATTGAACACTCAATATATATTTTGTAGAACAAATCTATTTGATTTTAGATTTTTATAAAGAAAATTTTGTTAAAATTTTGATAGAGCACTTGATATATATATATTTTAGAAAAAGTCTATTTGATTTCAGATTCTTATATAGAGAATTTTAAAAAATGAAAATATAAAACTCGATATATTTTTTTAAAAAAATGAGTCTATTTAAATTCAGATTCTTATGAAGAGATTTAAAAAAATGAAGATAGAACACTTGAGTTTTTTTAATTAAAAGCAATGTGAAAATCTAGTTAGGAGAAAATTTCATATTTAGCTGATTACATTTACCTTTAAATTGTCCCAATAATATGAAACTCCATTAGAAGTTCATTTCAATTTTAAAATTATATTTTTCTTTCGACTAAGAGAAGGAAAAAAATGTGTTGCATTACGAACAATACTATCGTCTGCAGCTAAAATGTGATGATACGTAAAATACTTAAAAGATAATAATAATAAGTAAATAAAAATCCCTTAACAATATAAAATTAAGAATCCTAAAGAACCTAATGTTATGTTAATATTTATATCACCTGATTAATTCTAATTCTACACGTAGCTTCCCAGAATAAAAATAACATCACTTACAAATTTATTCTTTCATATTTATTTAAGTAAAAGTGTTTGCTTTGGTATATAACATTAGAGAAGAAGATTATTTTATTTTTCTTCTGTCTTGGGATTACGCTAATGCGTGACATGAAAAAGAACAAGTACTTCAACTTCGATTCTGTTCTTTTCGTCCGTCGGAATTCTTGTATTCGTTTCGCTTCAGTTCACTTTCGCCATCGAGGCGCCTCACTTCGTAGAACTGACAAATATTAAAAATTTGAACAATTGATGGAGTTTTATTTTGTTTCCCATTCCTCCTCTTCTCTTCTTACTATTTTTGAATAGGAATGAACTCGTTTGTTTGAACTTTTAGGCGAAGATCATTTTTAAAAAAAGAATGCTGGATTTGATATGAAAGTCAGAAGATTATTTCTTTATCGAATAAAAGTGACCTTTTGCCATTAAACCTTTCATAAAATAAACATCACTTCTGTTTTTTGTTTTGATTTTGATTTTTTTCATTTGATTATTTTATTAACAGCTGTCCTGTAAAAATTGCCTTTTATAGGCTATAATGTTAACCTTCATACTACTTGTTTTTTCTTTTAATTTTTCTAACCAAATATAAATGGAAATCTATTTAAATGACTAATTAAATTAAAAGTTTAAAAAATATTTTATAATTAATTTTTAATTTATTTTTTAATCACATTAAATTAATTAAATCAATTTATGCTCATGTAATTTAGGATCGACAAGTATGCATATTAAATTTTAAAATCCACCGTTTATGTCATACACAGACCAAAAAAAAACAACGTTTCCACCGTATATCGTAAGGTAATAGGAAATTATGTTTTAGTTGGCATGCGCAATTGCATCTGGTAAATAGTTGTTTTCATCAGAATTCTTTAAAACTATCACTTAAATTGCAAAATTAATATGTACTTCCATTTTTTGTCTTAAATTTCCCGATACATATTTATAATCGTTATTAACATAATTATTTTTTAAAAATGGAGTATTATTTTCATTATTTCTCGTTGTTGTTTACAACCGTTGATGATAAAATAATAAGTTTGCCTCAGCGCCATGCAAACAAGTATTTTCGGTAGGCCTTATTTAAAGCTTTCTAAGAATATCCAGAGTGAATTTTTCGTTAATGATTTGTAACTGCTGTATTTTGATCTAGAAATTTGATGCTTCCAGCTGATTTGTGAACATTTTATTCTCAGAAAATCATTATACTGTCTAAATTTTTTTTAAAAAAAACTATCTAATGAATGACTATTACAAAGATAAATTTTAATATGGTTAGTAACAACTGATTTTTCTTATATCCTTTCAAAAGTTTAAAAACACTGCCTTTAGCTAGATTTTTAGCAATTTTCTTTTTAATTCCATTAAAATTTACGCCTTTTTTTATGCAATTTTAAAACTTTATATCATTTTTCGGGATGACTAATGAGCTATTTGTACCATTTCTTTTATATTTTATGTTCTGACAATCTACAAAATAAAAATAAATAAATAAATAAAATGATAAACTTGATAGCAATTACAAAAAAAATGTCAAAAAAGATTAAATTATTAATTATTCTGATTCAAAATTATTTATTCTGTTTATTTTACTGTAACTTTTAAAAAATGTAGTTGAACATAATCTAATTAATTACATTTTTATTACATTATCATCAAAATTATATGTAGATTTATTGTATTATTGCAAATATTGTAGCAGTTATGAATTTTCAAATTTGGAAATTTAAACCTCCTTTTGATCCATTTCTGGATGCTGAACTTTTGAAATGGGTAGAAGATGAAATATTATTTTTATCAAGTCAGAATATGAGGCTGTTTTGAGGATGAGGTTTTTGCCGTCAACAAAAATGCATGGGTAAAGAATTGAAATTTTATTACCTGCACGAGCAACTCAAACAATCAGCTTTTAATAAAGCGTTGCCATTGCATTTACATAAAGCTCTGATTTAAAGAAATGAAGCAAATGAAACCTAGAAAAATATAATTGTGAGCATGTGATTTTATGAAATGGGATATTTTTTTAAACAATAAATGCGACACAAAGTTTTTTGGATCTTTTGCAGTACTAAAGTGACTCATTCAACGAAACCATTGAAATGAATAAAAATATAATTTAACTTGCACGAGCACGTGGTGCTTGGCCATTCGAGAAATGATGTTCTGATATGATGCTTTAAAATATGCATAGCAGGGATAGATTTCTTTTTAATCTTTTTTTATATTTAAAATGAATAAGAAAACCAACGACGGAATCTCCGAAACCAAGTGTTGGTCGGATTTCCCCTATTGTTATTTCATATAATAATTCATGAATCCTAGATATGCCAATAAAGAATATCCATTTCCTATCAGCTTCTGTTTTTGAGAGATGCTCATAATGTCAAATACTTTAGACCAGTTTTTTTTCTTTGGAACTCGTTACAAAATGTGCATGTGTAAACATACTGCATTTATCAAGCGACTGTATCATTAACTAATTTTTCTATATACGTCACTACTTTTGAGCATTTGCTGAAAGTACTTGCAGTCTGAAATTGTAAAATAACTTGTCATCAGAGTATGGTAATAATCTCGACAGCAAAAACTTTCTGAAAATATTGTTAAAATTAAGTGGCATTTTTTCAGATGAGACCTATGTCAAAATTAAAAGCACAGTACATGTAGATAAAGAACAAAATAAACATAATTTTTTCCTTTAAAAATATTTCTTACTTAAAATATTTGTTTTTAATAATAAATGAAAAATATATTGTAATATGATAGTTAATAAACACTTAAACACACATATGTACTTTTGGAATAAACAGTTTTGCATAAAAACGTCTCAAATTCACATAAATGTTTAAATATTCAATAATTTTCTTCAATTAAATACACAAAATAATAAAAATTTATAAATATTTTAATGCACAAAAAAATTAAAAATTTATAAATATTGTATATTATATATTAGAATATTTTTTTTAATTTATGAAATTTATCATTAAAAATAGAACCATTAAAATATATTAGCATTCAAAAATGAATACATATGTCAAACCTATTTTGGTTTGATAGATTTTCAGTTTTATAAATATTATTGTGTAGAATTTTTTAAAGGCCAATATAAATACCTTTATCAATACATACCTAAATATAAAATAATTTGAAGGGGAAGCGCATTTTTTAAACTGCTAAGTAATATGTTCATATCAAATTTTCTCTTTAATTTATATTTTAAATGTCAATTCATGCTAATTCAAAAATTCAATCTTATGCATATTATAAATTTACGAAATGGACGAAATAGCCTCTATTTTATGAGTCTAGCATTAAACTTTATTTTTTTTAGTTGCATGAAAATTTTTGTCAGTTGGAATTAAGATATATAAATCTTTACAATTCCTATTCTCAAACAATCATGATATTCCATCAATTTGCTCCAATTTGAGTTTCACAGTTTAAACTTTTTTTTAATAAACGTATGTGTACTCATTTTTATTTGGTTAGTTTCAAGGTGATTATGTCACAGATCTTGTGGAACACGTTACGATCATAACATTCTATCTGAAAAGCAATAATAATTAGATGCAATAATGATAACCTGCTTTTCGAGAAACGAAGCTAGTCTTCGACTTCCGAATCTGGTAAAGAACAAAATCATTCAATCGAAAGTAGGCAACACTTTTGGATCGTCTGCTGAAAAGTAAGAGAACAAAATATCTGAGTAAGTTAGTAAAGCATTAATAGAAAAAAGAACAAGGGACATACCCTTACATGTTCTTAAAAGAATAAAACTTGGACATTTTCTATTTTAGACAAAATAGTTTGGATTTCTAAATAAAGATTAAAATGAAATCTGTTTTGCATATTTCAATGTATCATATCAGAATATCATTTATTGAACGGCCAAGCAACACGTGCTCGTACAAGTCAAATAATATTTTTATTCATTTTAGTTGTTTCATCGAAAGAGTCATTTTAGTATTGCAAACGATCTAAAAAACTTCATCTCGCATTTATTGTTTAAAAAAATATCACATTTCACATTTATTTCATTTAATATATTCATGCGCTCAAAATGGCATTTTTCTAGGTTTTATTTGCTGTAACAATTAACTTATTTTTTTAAATTCAGAGCTTTTGTAAATGCGATGGTAACACGTTATTAAAAGCTGATTTTTTGAGATGCTCATGCAGATAATAAAATTTCAAATTTTCACCCACGGAGTCTTTTATTTTTCGCCTACGGATTTTTGTTGAAGCCAAAAATCTCATCCCAAAAACAACATCATGTTCTCACATGACAACAGCATTTAAAATTCGCTCTGAATGATATTTTGAAATAATGACAATTTAATGAGTACTTTAAGGGAATAAACTAACCTTTGATAATGCCAAATAATTAATTAAATTTAAAGAATATTTTATTAAATGTAATGAATACTGAAAAATGTTAAACTAAATGTTATAAAAATACTATTAAAGAGTTGATAATATTACATCACGTGTGCAATTTTTAGAGATTATTTCAGAAAGTGCACTTTTTGCAAGTAAATTAAGGGGAAATAATTACTCCTCACTTGTAATATATACGAGTTATTTGTTTAAAGAAGTTGTTCAATGGATTAAGTTAAAGAGGCCAACAGAGGTCATTTTTGCCCACGTCAAGTGACATTGTGATAGAGTAATTTTGGAATGCAGAAGGAAAAAATGAATAAAAACTTTTAGGCCAAAATATCGCAGCGCAATAATTTTTTCCTACTTAAATATTTTATTTTTGAGTTATTTGAGAAAATAACACTTAATTATTGAAAATGTAATGTGCATACAAAGAAAAAATAAAATGAATATGAATCTAGAATACGATTTTATTATTGGAAGTTTTCCAAAAAGGCATCCTATAGATTTAAGAATTAATAAATTTCAATTCGAAATATGAAAGAACAGTTTTACGAATAGTAAAGTTGGAGTATTTTGATGAAAGAAAAAAATACTGCAGTTGAGGTTACGACCACTTTGAAAATGTGGTCATAAAATGATTAAAGTTTTTATTATTTTTATTTTTTTATGAAATTGAATTTGCCTTCTCGGATATGAAATATGAAGAAATAAATTTTAGATGTCAAAAAAATTTGCCTTCTGATGAATTTCATTAACTATATTAAGCTTGGCTCTTCTTGGGTCGTAAAAAATTTACAAATAAAAGAACATTTTTTAAAGTTTTGTTTTTTTATAATGGCAGTCGTGAAGTTGGTAGCGAAAGATGGTACATGTGTAAGAGGGTGGCCATTATTGAGCACATTTTAAAAAGGCACATAAATTCAACGGACTTTCACAAGTTTTATAATATAATATAATTATTATAAAAATAAACTGATACATTTTATTTAGAATTTGGTGTTTTTATTTTTCTTCTTCTGATTATTTAATCTTGATAATGAATGCCTCCCCCCTTCTTTGGAATGTAAGCGCGCCAGATCAGATCTCGAAGAAAATAAAAACTTCATAATCTTTGCAATACAATTCGAGGCATAGGCACACAGGTTACTTACTCCAGTGATATCGAACTAAACAATTCGCTCCGTAGAGTTCAGTACAGGCTAATCCCTAGATCCAGGAATCAAAGGAAGAAAATAAGTAAGAAAGAACATTATGGAAAGGTTTATTTTTATGGGGGATGTACACAAATTGCTTTCGTTTTAAAATTGTGATCAAATAAAGAAACTTATTGTAGTGCACTACTTCTTTTACTATCAAAAAACTAAAAAAGTTTAAAATTCAAGAAAAAAAACAAAAAAAGTGCTACAAATATTGGACTAGTTTTTAAAAAAAATAAAATGTAGCATTGTTTTAGATTAAGAAATAAAAAAACATTATCAGTATTCTTTTCATAACCTCGTGGTTGAAACTGATAATAAGAAATCAAAATTTATCTTTTCAAACAATCTAAATTTATAAATCTAAATGCTGAAGAATGTTTAAAACAAAGATTGACGATGTTATTTATTTGCAGAAACAGAAGTTGAAAATTCTAATCATTTAGATGACACTGATTCATTCGTAAACGATTCGATTTCCCATGTTAACTGAAATGGGTCCATGAATTCTAATCTTTAACTATCAGAAAATAAACAGATAAATCAATTGCTTTTACCATCGTTCATAAAATGTTTTCATTGCTTAAATGGATTTCATTCTTACTATTGCTATGTTTCTTTTACGTTGTATTTTAATGCTAAAGCTAAATTGTGGACATGAGGGCATTTAATCATGTTATTGCTGTTTAATATAAATCATGTAATTAGTTAATGATTTGCAGAATTAAAGTTTTTACGTATTATTATTTATAAATAAATATGTTCATGACAATCAGCTTAGATTCTTGATTACTACAAAGGTCTGTATGGTTTTAATATGTTTATATATAATTCAAAAAGAAGTTAGGAGACACAAAGCATTAAATGTCATTATATTATTTCGTTGTCACGTGACCAACAATAAAACAAGGAAGAAATAGTTAGAAAAGTTTTAGATTTATAATTATTTTCTTAATTTTAAAATAAAATGATTATAAGGCTGGCTTATACAGCAAATGTAGTCTCTAAATATGTTAACTTCAATTTTTCTCTTTAAAATTTCTTCCACATAGTATGCCCGTACCTAATATAACCGTGAATAAATTGCTTAAATTTTTAATATAAACGATTTTAATAACTTAAGGCACGAACATAGAGAAAGTTCATCAAAAACAGACAGAAATATTTTTCAACTCTGTTGATAATTTTATGAAAATTGCTTAACGTTCAAGTTGAATAGTTCATAATAAATTAAGGAATTATAGTTGAATTTTGTTTGATAAGATTTATACATACTTTATAGAAACTGAAATCTATTTTGACGGAAACTGCGGATAGTTTACGATTTCCTGTATCCGCTTTGTATTATTTGAATGAATAATAAAAAATTAAAAGTTAACATGTTTTGAAGAATCTTTAGCCTTAAAATTGGTACATTCCTAAAGCTGGCTGTGTTTACTTTCGTGTGAAAAGTATCTTTGTTCTCTTTAGCCCTTCATTGTAAAGACAACCCCTTAATCCTTCAATCGACGTGTTTTACAGTCATCTTTCTGTGCTTCCAAAAAAAAGTAACAAGAATTTATAAAAATCATTTCGAATTCTAGGGCTTCATTAGTGGAAATGTTCTTCTAAGAATGTAATTCTTTTCAATAAAAACTTTTACCCATCAAATTTCCATCGTTTGGAACGTTCACCGTTACGAGGCCGAAGAGTTCGAACTTCACCTCTTTTTTTTTTATAACAAGGAAGAGAAACTGTAAGAAAAATATTTAAAAAAAAGAAGAAGAAAAATATTTAAGAGGCGGATTACTTTGTACTAACTTTCCAATAAGGAAAAAGGGCGGGAAACTCGAGACAATGGTCGAACCACTTAAAGAACTTATAATTAGTTATGGGTGGGAAAATAATGGAGGGGAAAAACGAGCTTTAATAAAGGCGACGGTTATAGTTGAACGATGCCAGATGATAAATAATAAAGTACCGATAAGTGAAGGATAGAATAATGACAACAAACAAAAGCTATAAAGAATAAAAATGAACGAGATGGCGCCATTTTTTTACTTTTGTTGTTCATGGAATACAAAAGGTGAGGCTATCCGGATATATATGTATATATATATGCTTATTTTCCCACGTATTCTGCCATCTTGGACCGTGTAAAATGTCCCCTCTCACAAAAAAAAAATGATAAAGTAATGATAATAAATAAAATGTTCTGAATGGTCGTTTACCTTCGGAACACGCTACTTCTTCCTGGTTTGGGTGAAAAAGCGTTTTTATTTGGATAGTCTAAACGTTATATTTTCGCCGCTTTGGTGAAGCGTGAAAACGTTTCCTACGTCCGCTTTCATTAGAGGCCCTGACTTTACAAGTCACAGAAATGTTTGTTCGTCTGAAAGATATCTTACATTGTCAAAGAAACAGTAATACAGATCTTCAGAAACTGTCAGGAAATACGACCAAAATTCAAGTTTAAAAAAATCTTTTAACGGATACTTAAACAATAAGCTTGCAGTTAATTTATGAGCCTTTATCAAATCTTCAAAACAAATATAGTTTGAAATTTCCATTTATTAGTTTATTTCATAGAAGTATTTCTTATATAATCTAGAAATGATTTATAAGCTTTTTATGTAATGCTTTTTTCTCTGAAAATTGGCTAACTCAAAGGAAATGTAATTATCGTCTTATAATTTTATATAAAATTGCCCACTTTGATAACTAAGAAAATTTTTAGGTGTGTTTAACAAACAAACAAAAATAAAATGAATTCTTTCCCAACAAACTAGATACCATCAGAAAATCCCTTTTTTAAAATGAAGAATACAATCTCGGGGAAGGAATACAAAATTTTTCACAAAATCCCCCTCCGAGTGAAAAAGATCTTACTTTATCTAAAATTACATAATAAATACTAGGAAAAATTTTAATAAACGATTCTCAAAAATCATTCAAAATAGCCAGTGCAATCGCAACACTTAAAGCTAACTGAGTGCATCTCAAGAAAGTTGGTGGTCGCAGAAAAAAAATAGACAGATATGAAAAAATTGAATTTATAAACACTGATGATGGGAAAAATAGGTAAATATTTAAACGAAAATTTTTAAAAAAACTGATCAATCCTAAATTTAGTGAAGTCTATAATAGAACCTTGAATGAAAAGCTACTCCGGATGGTTACTAACCCTTTATTTACTGTCGGTATTTAAAAGTACCATTTAAATCTTTCTTATACCTTCGGATTATGACTATTTTTTCTAATGGAATTATAAAGAACACGGAGAATGTAACCCAAATTGTAAAAAGTTAATAAACATTAAAAGTAAGAATTAAAAATATTTAATTAATAATTAACTTAATTAAGATATTTCTACTAATTAAATTTTTTCTCTAGGGTTCCTTGGGATTTTCTGCAAAGAAATTTAACTACTGGTGCAAAAATAAAGGTGAAAAAATTGGTGGCAGTATAATTCCGTAAATAAAAAAAGTTCATTTCCAAGTAAGAACTAAATTATCAAATTATCATAATAATTACTCGCAACTTTGCTGTTTTTATTGTTTGATACTTTTCAAAAAGGACCGAATACCTAATTTGTGAAAGAAATTTCCGGATTGATTTTGTTTAATGAAATTGTAAGAAAGTTTCCTCATATATTCAAAGTAGTTTAGATTTTTTGTTTAAAATGGGGAGTAAATACTATTAAGAAAATTCTGCAATACATTATTTGTTTATAGTTATAGAATAATTTTGATAAAATTTAAAGGTGTTCGAATTTCGTTAAGAGTTACCAGATAATAAAGAAGAATATTTTTTCCATAAATATTTTTTCCAAAGAATAGAATATTCAAGAAGAAGAATATTTTTCCAAGAAGAAGAATATTTTTCCAAGAAGAAGAATATTTTTCCAAGAAGAAGAATATTTTTTCCAAGAAGAAGAATATTTTTTTCAAATTCTTACATGAAATATATAAAATAAGCAATTAGTTAAATAATTTACCTTTGAAATGAAAAGCTTTATAAAATGTTTTTGTAATAATATAGCTTGTTTGTTTTTTAAAAAATTGTATAATTCTAGTGTAAATCAGCTCGAGTATTATCCCTAACGTGGGCCGTGGTGGCTTGGTGATGAGGTCTCAGCTCGTGAGCCGTAAGGTTTCGGGTTCGAGACCCGATTTCCCCTAAGAGCTGTTGAGCAAGGGGGTCGGTTCCACTTTAAATCTGTCGGTATCAAACGTGCTCCCACTTGTGTAGTGTGATGTGGAGAAGGGGGTGCTATCTCAGGTGTCGTCCTCATCATCTGAAAGCGATTCAAAGGTATGAGGTCCGTTTCTAAATATCTCTAGAGTTGCTTTACAACGGAATGTTAGTGTTATTAGTGGCATTTGCCATGGACAAGCTTCGCCGAGACATCAGTAAGTTTTAAGTTTAAAAAAAAAGCGTCTCTTGTTTTGAAATTGGGCCAAGAGTACGACTTATCTACACATACATAAGAGTCACTTGCAAACCCCTTTTTACAAAGTGGCACATTCATTCAACTTACATATAGAATACAGAAGAACAATCATGCATGAACAGGGACTCGAACCAGTGACGACCTGCTCTTTGAGGAAGACCCGCTACACTTACCGAGGACGTCGGCACAGCGGGACGTTAATATAAATAAACTAAACGCCCTCGTGTTTTCAGATGATGTAATACCTCTTAGTTTGCATTACCTAAAAATATCACACTGATGAAGAGAAAGCCTTCAAACCCTCGAATTTCAAGGAAAAGTCCGCAATTGGATATAATACTCCTCACTTTCTTTCTCATAAAGAAGCTACGTGACATGATCCTTGTTTCATAGTTTTCTAATGGAGAAAATCAAACGCGTCTTGATTTCGATCAAAGAAATCAAAACTTGATACAGATCTGTTATGTTAGTATATTGGATATTGAATCTCTCTCTCCTTTCATCAAGTGATCGCATACCAAATTTGAACTCTTTAGCTAAATGCATTTTTTGGTTTATCGCATTCACATTTTTTCTAAAGGGTTGTTTCCGGATTCAGGAGGCGGTAGTCTGATTGAAAATAAAAAATAGGTTTACGTTCATCTGAAAAGGAATTCGAATGCATGAAAATAATGTTACAAATAATGTCCTAAAATGTGAACGATATTTAATCTTAAATTTCTTTTCTATACGGCCTCTGCTAACCAATAAAAAAAAACATAACTTAAAACCTCCTATAAAATATGGGAAACACTTGCATTGAAGAGTTGCGGAAGGGTCGTCTAAAATTATGACACCTGTTTTGCTAATTTTCTTTATACTAAAGATAATTCCTGTATGTCCAAAATGCCCTTTCCCCCTGTTTTACGACCTTGGTCTTCATTAGTACAAACAGTTGGCATTCTTATACATTTCCGATTCCATGTCATTGGCTTTGTTTCAAAGTGGTTAAATTTTTCTTAGGTTTCTGTCACGCAAATGACGTTTTCTTCCATACGTAGCTGGTTTTAATAAACTTTGGAATGCCTGTTTCTCCTGGACTGAATTCCTGGTTCCGCCACTGTTATGCGGAATACACGGAATGTGTACGGAAATGTCACAGTGTGTACTTAACACAACAATGTTCGCTACACATTTTACTCCGCGTGCTTTTTATTTTTTATTATTTTTGTGGCAGGGGGCAGCGCCCTTCTTTTCCAATTCTGCGAAACAGACCGAATATTGCAGCGAAACTACTGTAGCATAAAGATTTTGGAATGACGCCGACGTCACGTGGTTTCGCTTCTTTTCAAAGACCGAAGCAAACGAATAATAATAAATAAAAAGTTAGATCTGAATAATCCTAGGATTTTATAGTATGACGGAAACTTCGTTGGAAAAAAATAACAAATAAAAGTGGAGAAAAATAATGTTCTGGTTTTTTTTTCCTTTGAGTTTTTTTTGTGACATTGACTGCCGGTTGGCGGAACGTTCTCCCCCCCCCCCCTGCACGCAAGCAAGCTGCGAACTGGCAACAGCCTGTTTATGTCTGAAATGATCCTGAAAAGTAAAGCGGCATGAAATAGATGTCGAATTTGCATGTCGGAAATTACTTTTTGATAGCTTTTGCCGCTTTCCTTCCGCCATTCGTGCGAGGTTTCGCCCCAAAATTAATCATTATACTCTTTAACAGGTGTTAAAAAAATCCCTCTTCCTTTAAAAAATCTCATAATGTTATATCGAAAAGAATAAAATACTGGTTGAATGTTATTTATCATCTGCCTATGGTCAGGATTCGAAAGGATACTTGAACTTCGTGGCTATTAACCCCTAGATTTATCTTTCGAATAAAAATGTCCGTATGATATCTGATTGCTTAACAAAATTTGGATGTCATTATTTTAAATTGAATAATTGCACAAAAATAGGAAACACAAAAATTTAAATTCAGGGATATTAATAACCCGTTTTCACTTTCTTGCCGAAATATGAGTACCAATTCGTACCGAAATTATAATAGATATATTGATGCCTCCCAATGTCTTAGAGCACGCTGTCAGAATCTGGTAGATTGGGAATTACGGCTCTATGTCTGTGACACTGATAACTCGAAACTGTGTTCAACCGGATCGACGAAATTTGATATGCCTTCCTAACACCAAATTTACGTTTCTATCAAATGTTGTAGGGAAGACTGCCGTTTGTTCATGCATATATGAGCACGATAACTGGAAAACGTAAAGATCTAAGTGGTTGAAATTTGATTTTTAAACAATAAATATATAAATGTGGATTAAATTTTCAGTGAAATTATTCATGGATTCACTATATGTCTGCTTATAGCGGAAATATATGGTTTGAGATTATGGATTTACATAATGAAAATTGGCATGCCGTTTTGGGATTCTAATTGTTCGAAATAAAGACGTTCGAAATTCGTCTTCTTTACGCTATGGATCTTAAGATGCAATCTAGTGAGTCATAATTCCTGAAAAAGAAAAGCTCGTTCTTGCGAACTTGCTGTGCCCTTTAAGGGTTTTATACATCTCTACTCTGACCTAATGACATGATCAGAAGATGTGGACCTTTGAAATCTAGAAGAAAATTCTATATTATCTAAGCATACAAGAAAATCGAAAGAAGAATATTCTCACACGTTTTCTATTATTTTGCACTATCTTTTTCGGCCACCAAATAGCTCGCGGGGGGAGTATTTAGTTTTAATTAAATTTCTCATATTCGATCTTTAGGACTTCTTCAACAATGCATTTTTAAGCATCAAATTACAATGATACTTCCTTCTTGTGCACAGCCGATCACCCCGAAACCACTGAACGTGGCAGCATCGACAGGATTTGTTGTGGCCGACTGTGGTCTTTAGCGATGTCCATCCTTACATTAATCGAATCGGTCAAACTGATATTCTCTTCGAAATAATTGGCCCTAATGTGCTCAAATACTGACCCCCCTCACAGTTATATTTCATAGTTATACAATGAAAAATTTCGTTCATTTTTGATTATATTTCTAAATTTATTATTGTGCTATAAATGAACAGGATGTCTTAAAATTTTTGTTATATTAGTCAGATTTTTTTCACCAAGAATTTAACCTTTATAAATATCTCATATCTTACGAATGTCAATATTTTTTTTCTTTTTACGAGTTAAAGGACATATGATCATTTATATTTTGGAATGGTATAAGGCATTTAATGCATTTTTAAGCAATTTGTTAATCTCAATTTTTTTAATATTTTCCAAATATTACCTGCGTATTTTATACAATAGTAATTTTGCTTAATTTCAAGATAAAAGCATTTGTAACAATTATTTTTTATTCATTTAGTGTCAATAAATGAATCAATGTAGCTCATTTATTTATTTTATAATTAGCAATCTTAAAATATTGCAATTTAAATTAATTTCAATACTTGTACCATATGATTAATAAACTTAACTGTAATTTTTTTTAAAAAATAATTTTATTTAACTGTTATTAACAGTTAAATATAATCTAAATAATTAAGTTTGTCAGCCACAAAACGAACTTGACATTTTCATTTTTTTCATGTATCAAAATTTAGTGCAAATACTAATACCTTTCTTTGAACGCTTTTTTTATTTTTCTATATAATTCTTCATTGCTTGAACAATTATTTCTTTCAGAGTACCATAAATTAAACAAAATAAGTTCAATAACATTAAGAAATTAACATTTTCATCGGATAAGTTAGGTCATGTTAATATATCATTAATATATACTTGTTAAGTCCATTAGTCCATTAACACATACATGTTAATTCCAAATATTATGTATATATATAATATTTGGAATTAACATATATATATATATATATATATATATATATATATATATATGCGAGAAAAAAAAGCAAGTAATATAAAAAGTAAGTAAAAAATAAGTATTATAAATATATATACTATTAAGTTCATTCCTAAGTTCAACAAAGAATTTTTTTTATTTTTGCTACATTTTATTACATAATTACAATTAATTGATCAAAAAATTGTTGATTTTCTCAAGAATTGAACTCGCAATCTTCAACTTCACGCCAAAGATACTGAAATCCTCGCTTTTTACCGATGGCATGAATCTGCCTGTGAATTTCAATTTTCATTACAAACTGCTAAAACTATTCATTAGAAGTTTAATTAAATTTAATGTATGCATTAATATTTGAAAAAACTGTATTAACATCAAGTGTCATCCACTACAAGTTTTAAAACTGTACTTGAACTTGAGTGGATGAGTAAAACGTATTTTATTAATGATCGAAAATTTGAACCGAATATATATAAAGAGAGTGCGAACAAATAGTAGGAATTGAAAAAACAGTGATAGAGGTCCATTTGCAATTTTCTCAAATATTCTCGGATAAAAGTCGGACCAACCTTCTTCCCCTTCATATGAATGAGGATCTTGGGTAAAGCAGAGAAAGCTTTGAATGGCATCGATAAACAGTATTCGGTATAAACGGTATCGAAACCGCATAAATCTAGCTGTTTTATGAATCTAAAGTACGAATATGTATTTGGACTTTTCCAAACGATTGTAACCAAAAATTGAAACGGAAAAATATTTATTGTAATAAAATCCCTTTCTCAGTTTCAGTGCACTCCGAAAAATAATTAGATAAAATAATTAGATAATTAGATTAAATTATTCACCTAATACAATGATTTCTTTATTGCTATGAAAAATAAATACACATAATTATTTTAAGTCGAATTTCTCTGAAAAAATGAATCTACATCTCCTAACCACTATGTAGGCGTTTTTAACAATTAAATTTGAAAAATAAATAAATAAAGCGTCAAAATGATGCAAAAGCTTGAATGGTAAGTCAGAGGCACCATCGGACCGCAAAGGGTTAAGCCATTGTGTTTGTGAATTATTGCTCTAACATTTATCCGAAAATATTGGCTGTTATATATCTGCCAAATGGGCGATCCTTTGATAGATTTGATTTAAAATTTGGTAATTTGGTTCTTGTAGACGCTAAAAGTGTATACTAAATTTTATTTATCTAACTCTTTGCGCTATGTAATTTTCAAGCTCATTTGTATTCAGACAGACATCCTGTAAGTTCATTTCATTTAAAATCTAATAGAAATCCACAAATTTCTATGCACTAAGTGCACTAGTGTAATTCTATGCACTAAGTTTTAGCCGTCTGACTAAATTATTGTGTTTATAAACAGACATACAGTCAAGATTCTTTTCTTTTTTTTTGGATTACCAAAGATCTAAAACATGAATATTCGTCAAAATATCAAGCTCAAAATTTTTTGAAGATTGCAGTATTTTTTTAATGCTTCATTTATGAGAAAATAAAAATCGTCCATTTTTTATGACATTCATAAATAGAAGAATATGAGAAGTTCTTTGTAATTAAAGTCTAGGCTCTAGACTAGGCTAGGCTAGGATCTAGGTTCAAAGGATCATGCAAAACTTAACCTTTTAGGGAATATTTTTGAGAATTAATCAGGTTTAAAGTTTCAAGTCACCGTTGTCATCTCATAAAATTCCAAAGAAAAACGTCAATTACAACCATGATTTTTTTTCCATTTTATATGAGAGCAGATTGCATTGTGTTTCACAATTACTTAAGAATACGGCGTAAAAAAATTTTAAACCGTTACCCTGCATTTGCAAGAAAATGATTCTCGTATCAAGGGTCTGCTACCATTAATCTTGGACGGGGTGTGTGAATTCTCGAGACTCTCGAAAACTGCAATTTGCATTGGAAGAAAACGAAAACCATTTAACCAAACCCAGTTTTCCCAGGAAGATGAGTGCCACGTGCAGGAATTCTCTTTGTCTGGGCGCGTCTCGATCCCCAAATGACCTAAAATGCGGCGGCATCCAGCGAGGGTGGACGCGTGACTTACTTTCAATCTCGTTTGCTTCGGACCACCCCCACAGAGTAGCGGTCTCAGAAGATGCACACTCGGAAGGGCGGTGGACCTGTTAAACGCCGAGACTGACGTCATTTTTGTTTATAGGGTGTACCGAGTGCACATCTGGTGGGAAGAAATCCAAGGATGCGAGCCAAGAATTAACAGTTGGTCTGATGCCTCATTCCTGTGCAGTTTTTGGGCATAAAATTGAAATCTATTCATATTTTTCAGATTCACTGCCATCACTTTCGTTCCTTTAAAAAAGGATTTGTATCGGATTCTTCTTATTTAACTCTGATTAGCAAACCACAATACTCAAATACGTTTTTCGTTCTGTTGAAACAATGATTGCCATACAATTTAAAAAATACTGTGGTTTTTCGTCAAGAGAAAATAAAAATGATTCATTTTTAGTTATTCTAATTACAGGAACGTCTCTTAGAATAGATACTACTACAATTAGATTATTTAAGACTTACTTTTCAATTTTGAAACCTGGTAAGATGTCTGAGATAACACCACTTCTCCAAATGCTCCAACTACTACAATGTTTTATGCCATCGATATTTGGTCCATGACATCAGATTTGATTTGCGTGAGGTCTTCATACACGATGGATTAGTTGAATCGGGTCTCATACCTGAAGCCCTCCAGCCCTTCCGGCTTCGAAAATGATGTATTACCGTCAGGTCATCACGGTCGGATCAATTCATAATATTTATCTCTTTTATCAGAATGCACGATATCTGATGTTGAGCATATTTGGGAAATCAGTAAGAAATTGCTTGATTTCATGAAGATCTCATGACCTTTGAAGTCATTTGCAAGCTTCCTTTTCATTCACTGTGCTACGAAGATAAAAACTCTCATTTATAGGACTCTCAAAATAAAAACTTGATCATCGTGGTTTTCCATATTGGCCGAAATCCAACGTGTTTTTTTCTTCACTTTCAACAAGAGGAAGATTCGGAGGGACTTCTAATTCTACTTTTAGTTATATTACGTTTTATAATATATTAAAGAAAGATTGGGAGAGATGTTGTCCTTTTCAATGGGAGAGTGATAGAAGCCTCATAAGCCGGATAACCTCCCCCGCATATAGGTGTCACTTTTGTCTGGTGGCTATGTTGCTCGGCTACGAACCCTAACATTGCGAGTTCGGTCCGAGGCAACCCATTCATCCACAATGGTGATCGGCAACCTTGAATAAGCAAATTTCTACAGATGTTGTGACGCCCTCAAAAGGCAGTAAAAAGTCGTCAGACGCAAGAACTATAACATATAACATGACTACCAACACCCTAACGTTGCGAATTAGGTATTCAATATCCATTCAATCACAGAAGCCATCTGATGAGTACAGCACTTGAGTAGCTCCCCACTTCCAGTCTCCCATTTTACGCCTCGATTTAAACTACTCTAAGCCCTCGTGCCCCCTCGCATTCTTAGATCGAAGAATTTCTAATTTGTTTCTAAAATCTTTACATTACGAGTTTATTTCATACGTTGTTTATATCCTAGAAAGCAAACTGTCAAAGAAAGAAAGAAAGAAGGAAAGAAACTGCTGGATCCACGCGCCGAGGTGCGGTATTCCCGTCGAGACCAACTTTCACGTCTATGAAATTCCTTTTCCCTTCCGCTGTGTGGGTTCTCACGTTACGAAAACACTCTCTACGGGATGTTCCAGAACACAATCTTTTAACTTGGAAATCGTCTCCTCTCCCCAGAATGCACGTCCCAACTGCGCTTTAAAATTCTATTGATTCGCTTTAGGTAGACTCCTCGCAGGAGTTGAATTATGCACACACTTACTCACTCATACACGCACATATACTTACTGTTTCTAACATGAGTTAGAAAAATAAATTTATATTTTATCCTTATTTATAATAAAAATAAATGTGCTTTTTTGAGTGTTTGAGCCTGTGTTGGCACTCAACAGGCCGCACCGTTTAATCTAATGCTACCAAACTTGTCACATACTTGCTTTGGCAGATAAGAATGCGCACTTCAAGGCATTTTTTTTTTCAAATTTTAATTAATTAAAAATCTCTATTTGTAATACAGATGAATGTGTGTTTGTTAATGTAAAGATTGACTTTGTTTCTTATTTTGTTTCCAGCTAAAAACACAAAACCTTTTACCATTTTCTGTTCAGAATTTTAAAAAAATGTTTTATATTTTGAAATTTAGATAAATATGTATAAACTGTACCGATTCATACATTGCCATAGAAAATAATTTATATTTTTTAAAATTTATTAGGGAATCTTTTATTGTTTTTAAGTGACTCAGAAAATATTTCATTCTCTTGGCAAATGCTTCAAAATATATTTTATTTGTTTTTAATATTAAAAAGCTAATGTGGAAAAATGGAATTGGCGTAATGGAAAAGAAAAGATTTATTTATTTCCTTAGATGTATATTAAAGAGAACTAAGATATTTTGAAGTCTAAACACACTTGGTTTTTATGAAACTCTGCTTCTTCAAGCTGCGTTTCATTCAAAGTCTAAGCATTTAAAAAAGTTCGGATCACTATTCCCAGCATAATTGAACAAAATAATATCTAGTTCTTGGTAATTTTGAAAAGCCCTTCATTTTAATTCATCAGCATTTTTAAATTAAAATCCTCAAGAGAAAATTCTAAAGAAATTCCATTCAAATTTAATTTAATACCACTCATATTTATATTAAAAAAACTGATTTTCATAGAGTTTTTATTATTATTAAGTATTCTTCATTTATTCATTTAAAAACTTTCGGCTTGTGAAAATTCTTTCAGTTCTGTGAAAGCTTTCAAAAATTCGATGAAGATGCATGTTCCAACTACAACACTTCCATCGTTTTTAATATATTATAGGGAAAGCCTGAGTTCTACAACAGCGTGTGTGCGGAGGGAAATTTTATAATGGGAAAGAGTACAAAAAATTCATGTCATTTTTTTCCTCCGCTGAAAAAAACTCACTCTATCGCTATTGAAAGAAATAGGAAATGGAACCTTTTACCTCTGTTTTTCCTTGTGTTTTCCTTAAAGAGCGAGAACATTTAAGGTAAAAATGTAACACGTTATTTTCAATATCTATCATTAAGTGTTTATTAAAATGAATTAATAGTTAAATATAACATTAAACAGTAACAGTGATGCTACATTTAAATATGCAACTCAATGAAAGGAGCTGGAATGATTTTCCCAAAACTTGCTCTCATATTCTCTAATAAAGGATCCCAGGAAGCGTTGGCGTTCTATAGTTGCGAAATATCACCCTCTGTCATGGATTTAGCACTTTTATTGAATCTATCGTGGCATCCTTGACGAATTTTTTGGCAACTAATCCCTGGATTGAGGTTACTGGTATATAAAAATTGGATTTATGTTTTTAACGCATTTTCCCCAAGCAATTGAAAAAAAATTGATACAAAACTACACTTGTCACAAATTATCATACCCAATTTAATATTTTAAAATTATGGGATTTTTGGGTTATAGCATTTACATGTTTCTAAGAGTTACCGAACGACAGATAGTAAAATCCTTCTAGGATTTTGTTCAAAATTTGATTCGTGTCTGTGTTATAAATGTTAAATCTGTGTACCAAATATTATCTATCTAGCTCTCTTCATTTTGTAGTTATCGTGTTAACTTATCGACCAGATGGGCAGAGTGACATCCTCTCAGGGGATTGTACTGAAAATTTGATAGAAATTTACAATTTTGGTTCAAAAATAGTATGGCAAATTTCATTCATTCAATTCAAAAGTTTTTTGCTATATTGGATACAGACAGACAGACAAACGGACGGATATTTTCCAAAAATGGGTTTTTTGAACTATACTTTCTCTATATGCCGACGTCTCGGCATAAGAGTAGCGCTTCTTCGCCATGATTTGTGCATCCTAGGTTCCAGTCCCTGTTCGTGTATGGTTGTTCTTCATCTTTTCTATCAGTGAGATGTATAAATGTGCCTCTCTGTAAAAAAGGGTTGTGGTAGCGAATGCGATGAGTGTGTAGCTAAGATGCACTCTTGCCCCTAGTTGGCGCTACTCAAAAACAAGAGACGCTCCATCGGCTTCGAGCTTGTCCTTGGCAAGTGTCATTATAAGCAATAGCAACAACTTTCTCTATATGACATACACGAGAGGTACACCTCGTAATCGAGGATGAGAAACTTCCGGCAAGGCATTTGGTTTTCATCACCCCTGTGGGTATGCGAAAAGGTGGAGGTCTGGCTCCTCCCAACGATGACGGGACGAACTTCCTTAGGGAAGGATTGTACTTTGGCCGTTGATGGTCCTTAGTATTTAACCACAGTTTTCGCAAATGTTGCTGTTTGGTGGTCCGGTCATTAAAGTGTTTCCGCGTGACTCTCGGAGTATAGGAGCAGTCAATTTATGGTATTACATTTACGAGCAAATAAAAAAAAAGCTTTTGGTGCCGCAATACTATTGCAGTGATTATTATGAGGATTGTTATGCAGACAACTATGTACGATGAAAAAAAATTGCGATTCTAAATCAGTGATTCGCATTGACAATAATATAAAGGTCATGAAAAATTTTCAAATTCCTGTTGTGTTGTTACTTATGGCACTTGGCATGGGCAAGTCCCGCTGATACATCAGCAGATTTTAAACCGAAGGTAAGCGTCTTTTGTTTCAAGTAGCGAAAACTACAACCTATTGTACGATTTTGCCCTACACTTTTCACTTTTGCTTGCACAGCCCCTTTTTATAGGGAGCCACAGTCTCACAGATAGTACATAGAAAAAAAATCATGCCAGAACCGGGATACCCAGAACACGATGATGATGTGCTGTGTAAGAAAGTCAACTTTAAATTCCTTCAAACTATTTCAGAATGTATAAGTAAAAATTGTATTTTAAAACATTAATAACATTTAAAGAATCAGCAACAGCGTCTCATGTTGATTTTCCTCTTGTATTTGCGGCGTCAAAAATAAGTTTGTTGATGAAAGAAGTCAACAATTTTTTTATGTTGAAAAAAAAGAAGCAAGTGAAGAGAAGAGCAGAATTTGTTGGTTAATCAGTGGAGAATAATCTTTTCATAAAAGGGGAAAAAAGTAGGAAAGAATCCTAAAATCAGAAAATATCAACAATAATTTATCTTGAATGACACATTCGCTGCTTTTCATGATATTTGCCATTATCTTTTATCACGCATCGATGGACCTCCTTATAATTCATCAGCTAAAACAATAAAGAGGCGATCGTTCTTCCCCTTTTGAAAAATGACGGCGAGCATATTTTGAGGCATTGATTTTCTACTTTTCGCCGAACAAATGTTATAGCAACTTCTCCCACAAATCAATGCAATGCAATCTACTTTGAGTGCATTTTTAAATTTAAAGAAAGGAAGGAAGGAAAAACTGAAACTACTCGTATTAATCTACATAATATATTTTATTCGGATACTTATCCAATCATTTATCTTAACTGGGGACATACCAAGTATGGAAGTGAAAAACTTCCGGTATCATGGTATTCGCGTCGTGGATAAAGTAACATGACTCCTTTGGAGGGGGTCATTAGGACTCGATCGCAATTCCTGCCGAGCCGCGATGATTCGGTGATAGGGTCTCGACTCGTGAGTCGCAGGGTTTCAGGTTCGAGACTCGATTGCACTAAAAAGAACTTTAATTTAAGGTGGTCTGTTGCATGTTGAATCTGTCAGGGCCCAATTTCCTTCAATTGGTATGGTGTGAAGAAGGGGGTGCCAGCTCAGGTGTCGCCCTCGTCAACTGACCACGGTTCAAAGATACAAGGTCCGTCCCAATGTAGCCATAGTGTTATTTTACGAAGGAGAGTTAATATTACTAAACTAATCGCAATTCCTGCTTCAGGGGTGCGTGGCGATTGTCATTCGATTTCCTTGGATACTTCCCCATAGCGGGGATAGCTCATTTTTGCAGTCCCATTCAAGAAAGTGTTGGAAGAATTTCTTGTTATCTCTAATGAACGTCATACGAAAGACTAACAATATTGAAATTTCTGCATAATATCTTCGAATTCATTTTATTTTTTCCACGTGACAATTTTACTTTTACTGAATCCAAGAAGAGGAAGTAAAAATCATGGACTGAATCCAATTTTGTGCTGTTTTTTATTATAATTATGTATTCATGATTCTCAAGAAATAAGGAAAATCCTCAAAACTCCGAGTGATCTCATAATTATTAAGAGTTTCAAACGATTTGCCTTATAATATGCATCAAATATTATTATAATATATTTTCTCCTTAATTTTTTGTGGAAAGCTAAAAAATATTTTCACAGGCATTACCATTAAAGAGAGCGATTAACAAATGAATTTACCTGCTTTTACGATCATTTGAAAATCAGCCTAACCCAAATTTCCAAAGAAAAATCAAGTCAGTCTTGCTATTTTTTTTTCAACTTCAATGAATAAACTTCCACGATCCACATACCTGCAAGCAAATAGCTATAAAAGATTCCCATGTGTCTTAACTTTCGCTTTCAACTGGGGAAGAAGAACCCAAAGACATCAGAAACGGAGAAGTTATCAGTTTCTCATGTCAACTCATAATCCGTAACAGAAGCGTTTGCCATCTGTTTAATCGCGACAGAACAATCTGATGTTCCAAACATCCGTTCTCTTCAGAGCCATAAATCTATTTGGAAGCTGAAAGAAGAAAAAAACTCTTCTGTCTCCTCAAAGAATGCGGTCCTTCCAAAAACACTCTTTCTCTCCCCTTCCTCACCCCTCCACTGAGAGTCTTTTTATTTTTCGATTAATTTCTCTTGTTCCGACGCAACATAAATTATTCTTCCCCAAAAGGGGCCTCACTGTAACCGAGACCTTGAACTTCCTTGAAGGTGTGCTGTGTGTGAAAGTTCTCTGGAAGGTGAAGGACTGGCGGGAAAGCATTCGGCGTCTTCCATCAGCAATTAGAAAAAGAAGAAAGATATCTCCCATCTTGAGTTTCAGAAAGAAGTTGCCTAGAAATTTTGAACTATCCTCGATGGGTCCCCTTTCCTGCTCGAGGCTGTCATCTGATGAGCAGTCAGACAACATCAGAAATCAAACTCGGGACCCACGACGATTATTTTTGCAACCCTGGGACGTGTACAAGTATGCGATTAAATTTTGGTTCATAATTAATTAATCTTAAATTTTAAAATTACCGATTTCTATTAATTCTAATTTAAAATTAATTAAAAATTAAATTTAGAAAGTTTCTGTTTAATATTTATTAGTTTGCAGTGAAATAACGGAAATTAAAATTCTTCGATGGATACGGATCTCGAACGTGAAGCCCTTCGGCTCTCGTGCCGTGACCTTACCACCAGGCCACCTCAGCAGCTCCTTTAAGAGATGGGGAATGGAACGTGGAAACGTCTTTTAAAACGCAGTTGAACTTAAAATGGGATTTTAAAAACGAATCAGGGCCGTGGACTGATTTTTAGCTTCTCGGCCCCGCATCGAAATATTTTATTAGAACTGGACAAAGGAAATCATTCTTGTTCGTATTTGTTTATGTGCTGTTTAAGAAGATATCTCAAGATATCACGAATCCCATGTTACGAACAATACAAAAGTTCCGTAACTTAATGCAAATAAATTTATTTACTTTAGAAATTAGTTGTACTTATTTTTATAGTTCACAAGTTGATCTCAGTATGTTACTGTACTTTGAGCTAGAAAGATGAAATTTGGTACGAGATATTTGCTCCAGATTTGTAGACTTTATCAAATCTTATATGAACTTCATTTGCGAGATTTTGTCGAATTTTAAGACATTCTTTTAGAATTAAAAACATAGATTTTTATCGAATTGCGAATCTTAACAAAGGATTAATTTCTCTGTTGGTCTGATTATTCTCATATATGTATACGCGATTACTCAAAAGTTCAAGGCTTAAATAAATCAAATTTAGCATATGATCTTGATGCTGAAATTGCAGTCCGGGACCAAATATTAGCTTCAGTTGAAAAAGGAATCATCCGAAAAAAGCATCAAAATGCATAGTCAGTTTCCTTTACTATATTAAGAAGAACAAAACGTTCATGCTCTAGATTGAAATTAAAACTCATGATCACCGCATTTTTAAGCGGAATGGGGCCGCGGTGATCTGGAAGGAGAGGTCTTGGTTTCGGAACTGAATAGGGGTCAGATTCGAGACATCATTCCACTG
The DNA here is from genome assembly GCA_026289955.1 of Argiope argentata. NCBI lineage: Eukaryota > Metazoa > Arthropoda > Arachnida > Araneae > Araneidae > Argiope > Argiope argentata. Next base: position 757,549 of record JAOUZG010027140.1, on the reverse strand, counting down.
AAGAACTGTCGTATAAGCGAGTCTTTATGTTAAATTCGTCGGAGCTGAACATCCCCTCGCTGATGTGATCTGGAAGGATGGAGAAGAGGAGCAGCTCAGGTGTCGCTCTTGTCATCGGACCTGAGTTCAAAGTTCCAAGATCAGTTCCAAAAATAGCCGTGATGTCGCTTTAAAATGGGATGTTGTAGTAACTAAACTAAATTTTAAGTGGAATGGAGTTGGAAACACACTTCCTAGTTTATTACGCATGAATAAATTGTAACACTCAAAATTAATATCCAAGACTCACTTTTGTAACAGCTCACCGGAAACGGGGCTGCAAAAGTGCGCTTTAGAATTAACATTAACGGCTACGCTCACCATCCGGTGATCGAATGGACCTACTACATTTGCTCACCTTTTCTGATATATGAACATAAATTAGTTGGCTTCAGAGGCGACGGTACTCCTCCATAGGTAAATAGTGACTTTTTTCATGTTCCATTTTCATCATGACGACGCCTGCGAAAGGGAGTACCACTTTTCCTTGAGTCGGGTTTTAGTAGGGAAACGAAACACAAGGCTACTCTTGCAGAAATTGATTTGGCATGACAGTTGTCTTCCGTGAAATAAGTGTCCCCAAGTGACAGTTTTTCCCACCTGCTGGCAGGGTCATGGAATGGCGATTTCGGCATCAAGCTTCGGCAGAATGAATGCTTAAAAATTCCATCTTCGGGGCAACCTAGAGCATTAAGTCACGTACGAGAGATTTAAGTGAAATTAAACATTGCTGCAATTTCCGCTTAGCCAGTGGATCGCAGAGCGGATCTTTTACGAATTGCGAATTCACATGCTTCAGAATCTCTAGATCAACATTTGGCAGGAATCGAAAGAGAACGTTTATATGCTCCCTGATGACGTACATCAGAATCGAAAGATCAATATGTGGTTAGAAGCGAGGCAATTATTCCTAACGGAAAGTCAATTGGTTAAGATGGGCCTATTCTTCGAATTCCCATTATTCTCGCCAACGTGCATTTTGATTCCAAATGACTGCATCCCCATTTGAAACATTCTTGATGACCATCAATAAGGCGCGCAAGGTCAGGCACTTCAAGTGTGCGAATTGAACCTAGAAAATCCATGAATTTCACATGGTCAATTGTATGCTGGATGTTTACGAGTCTGACAACCAAGACATTTATTCGATTTTGCCGAAGACGGAAAAAAAATATCTACCCATAAGCACTTGAATTATAAATAAAGACTAAAAGGAAATCTGCTATGCCTATTTCAACGTATCATGTCAGAACACAATTTCTTGAACGGACAAGCACCACTGTGTCTTGCATTGATTGTTTAAAAAAAATATCACGTTTCCTATTTATTTCATTTTGTATAATCACGTGCTCAAAATGACATTTTTTTTAGGTTTTGTTCGCTGTAGTCACTAACGCTGTAGTAAAAACTGACATTTTGAGATGCTCGCGCAGATTAAAAAAAATTATTTTTCGCCTACGGATTTTGATGATGCCACAAACCTCATCCCAAAAACATGTTCTGACATGATAAAAAAATAAACATAATATTAGTACTTTATTTATCTTTAAATTTAAATGAATGTATTCACTGACAATAAGAAAATAAATATTTTTATTTCTATCATTCTTACTTAAACATAACTATATTAAATTTTTATCCCCAAAGTTATTTCTTTTTCGGCAGCAACGCGCCGTTTACCAGTTGGTATATATATATAGTATAAATTTTAGACTTGTCTAAATAATTCACCTTTTAAATAATGATTCACATTTTTTGCGTAAATATTTAACATCACATATATTTTAAACCTGACTTGAATTCCGAAATAAGTAACTTTTTAATTCTGTGGATATTAATAGGAAGTATTTATTGGATGGGCTATGTTTTCCCTACTTCATTTAGTGTTTTTCGCCTAGCTTGCTGTGCCATTAAATATGGAAGTTGTGCAACATGAATTCTTCCTCCTATAACTGTGTTACAGCCCTAACTGTAAAATAATTATCAAAGGAGTAAAAGGCATTCAAAAGTTTCTTTTATTATATCAAAATTTAAATTAAGTGCACGGAAAAGAGCATTATTTGCCCACTTATTAATGGTGGCAGTAAAAAAAACATGCATTGGCGCATAGGCAGCAGCAGTTCATTGTAAAACTTGAAAAGGTTTGAGTAGCCCATCATTCAACAATGGCTCCCTTGCTTTCAAATGGAGATGGCCGGATAATAACATTTTCGAACGCGGAACATCCGTGGAATAATGGGGCCTCGTAAATGGTTTTTCTTTCTTCGGAACCGCATAAAATATTTCTCACTTTGTTCGAAAAAAATCTGTATATTCGTGGGTCAATGAGATGCGGCGATGTACTACACCCTGTATTATACAAAGAATTCACCCCCTCTTGCGAAACAAATCCTGTTCCCGTAAAAACTTTGGCCCATTCCGAAATTCGAACACCGGAATAAAAAAAAAAGTGTTTTTTTTTAAATACCTTTTTTCCCCTCTCTTCTTGTAAAAGAGATAAAATACTGGCAGTGGCGTATTTTTTTTTTCTTTCGAAAAATCCCTTTTTTGAACCCCTGAAAGAAACCCTTCTTTTCAGTCCTAGTTAAGCTGCACATTTTTTCTAAAAATTCCATCCACCCTCCTCCATTCTTCCTCTCATTTGTGGCAGGTGGTGCGGCAGCTGTAAAATGTATATTATAGTAAAAAAGTGTTTCATTAATTATCTTCTTTTCCTCCTGTGCAGTCACATAGCTATAGTAAAAGGAACGTGCCTACTTTTTAAACAAGGATCAAATATCAAAAGGTTCCATAGGGAAGGGCCGCATCTCCGGGGTTCTCACATAAGGAGCATTCTTAAATGAGCATTTAAAAAAAACAGTTGTAAGTCCCGATGGAGTTTTAGTTATGGCTTATATATAGTTCAGCATCTATAACCTAATTTAACAAGTAATATATATATATATATATATATATAATTAAATCAATTCCTACTTAGGTAAACTAAGAAACAGTTTATTTTAGCTATTTTTTTATTAAATAATTACAATTTATGTAATTAATTTATCAAAAAATTGTTTTCCGCAAGAATTGAACTCGCATTCTTCACCTTCGCGTGAAAAATACTGAATTCCTTACATTTTACCGATTGAGCTACTGCCTATTAATTTCAATTTTCATTATAAATTGCTAAAACTCTATTTAAAGTATTAGAAATTAATTAAATTTAATTAATGAATTAATACTTAAAAACCTGTATTAAGTTTCATCACTGCAAGTTTTTAAAAACAAGTATTAGAACTTGAGTGGATGAATAAAAAGTATTTTATTAACCACTTGACATACGAATTTATTTAACTTTCTAATTAGATAACTCATCCTATTTTGGTAATTTATTGTTAATTTGATTTTTTTAAATAATATATGGAGCATTAGGGATACCAAATCGTTTCATATTGATTTTTTCGTATTTAGATATTTAGTTCTGTGGCTTAGTTGCAGACTTGAAAATAAAAATTCGGTAATTCGATGCGCGGGTCAGACATGTCATTGTATGCGAAGTGGTTAACAATGGAAAATGTAAACACACACACACACACACACACACACTATGCTAGATAAAATATTCAATTAATATTTTATGTAACTTGGTCTTATAATAGGTTTTCCAGCAAAATATTTTTACACTTCAAATTTTGATAATCATATAATTTATTTATACTATTTATGTAAGCTTTCTTTGTATTTCTTATCTCTCTCTTTCTATTCATGCCACTAAATTTTAATTTTAAATTAAAGTGGAACTGACGAAACTCCAATAGATATAAAGACTTTTTTTAAAAAATTAAATTTAGGTTTGTCTTCAAAAAACAAAAAGCATGAGAAGTGAAAGCAAAGACATTCGTCATTGAAGTCTTATATGCACTACAGAATAATTTTCATAATTTATAACATTTCAAAGAATTATTCAGCAAACATTCTACGGATTCATCATAAAATGTAGCTTTATTTTTTAAAAGAATATAAATGCTGTTAATAATATTTTAATTTTTCAATTAATAATATTTCATAAAATTATAAAGTTTAAATTTTATGCAGTCCTTTTGTCCTAAGGAATCATATTCTGCGAATTTTCTTGACACCTAGCTGCGGCTTGTTCTTGAGAAATCTTTGAGTTGTCCTAGAAAATTTGCATCTTATCTAATTAAATAAAAGTAAAGTCATTCTTATACTTCAATGAAGGGGGAAAAATTATGTAAAACTCACAGAAGTCGACATGCTGGCAGTGAATGAATTGTTTATTTTTTTGAAAGAGAAACATTATTGAGTAGGACATTTCTCGATTCATGTTGGAATCTGAAGCAAAGAAGGTCAGAGCCTTCGTTCATCTCAACTGAGAGAGAGGTGTCTTCTTTCCTTAAAAATTCTCTAGTGTTCGAATTCTGTTTTCTTTTTTGCAAAGGCCGTTCTTCAGGCGGAAAATGGCCTTCCATACGGATGAAAAAAAAAAGAGAAGAGATCTAAAGTACATTTGCTCGTCAGATGAAGGAACAGTAAAAGAACAGCTACGAATGCAGTCAACAAGAAAACGAAAACAATTGTCTGGGTTCGTAATCGGAATAGAATAACTCCACATTTTTTGTTCTTTATCTTTTTTTCTGGTCATTCCTTTTCTCCTTGTTTTATTTTCGGTATTCTTATTCTTCATTCAAAGTGGCGACGGAAGTTATTGTTAGAGCTCGATCAAAAGCTTTTATTTGTTTTATTCTTCTCTGCGACCATCACCAGCAATCTCGACGAAAGATTCTGGTAATGGCGGCCGGAAGTTCAGATTTAATGGCTTCGTTCAAATACGAATGCTGATCTTGGGTAATTATTTCCTTACGAATGCAATTTCGTCCATTTCAAAATGGATGAACTTAAAAGAAGGGCTAATAATTTCCTTTTTCACTCGCTTCATAGTAGGTAATTAATCCTTATTTTCTTTCCTTTTATACCAAATTTATAGACTTATCTTTGAAACTTACAATATTTTTTATGTACATCTTTCAGTAAAAATGTATAGAGTAAAGAAGAGTTTTCTTCAAAAGTTTTTAAAATTATGCATATTTAATTGATACATCCCCTTTCATATAGAATCAAATCATATAGAATCATTTAGAATCGAATCAAATCTATTAGAATTATCAAAAAGAATCTATTTAGTATTAAATAATATTGCAACCGATTTGTATGATTCAAACACTGAAAACTTCACAAACTGCCAATTATCCCTTTTTCAATTCCTACTATTAGTTCACACTCTCCCTATATACATTTATATATCTTGTTCAAACTTTCAATCGTTTAATAAAATACTTTTTATTTATCCACTCGAGTTCAAAAGCATTTTTTTAAACTTGTAGCGGATGACACTTGATGTTAATACAGCTTTTTCAAATATTAATTACTTCATTAAATTTAATTAATTTTTAATATTTTATATAGAGTTTTAGCAATTTTTAATGAAAATTGAAATCAACAGGCAGTAGTTCAATTGATAAAATGAAAGGATTTCAGTATTTTTCGTGTGAAAGTAAAGAATTGCGAAAATCAATTTTTTGATACATTTTTGAAAACTTTTGCTTTAAGTATACATTTTATCCAAATGATTTTCCCGAGTGAGAAAGGAGTTGTGGCTTAGAGGTTAGAATGAAGGATTTTTCTCAGAAAATAAAAATGAAGAAATTTTAAGCTTTAGATTCAATTCCAATTTCTCTCCTTAAAATCTTTGTCATCAGTTGTTGGTCACTTCTGTTTCCTAACTTTAAGATTGAGCTACGTATCGAGGGGGAGAATGGAAAAATGCGTTGAAATTCGCTTTCTATTTTGCCACTTAACATTGTGATTCCATCATATGTATATACATATTTATATTAATTATAATTATTTAAGAAAAATAGCTAAAATAAATTTGAAAATATTAACTAAAAATATTTCTTTGCTGACCTGATTAGGAATCAACTTAATTTTTTTTTTGCATATTACTTGTTTTATATCATATCAGCGAAAATTCGAAGCTTTGACAACTTTTCAAATTAATTTGTCATCTCTACAAATTGCAAGAGCGTATATATGTTGGCTTTTTACTGGACAGGATCGATATTTTTTACAAATGTTAACTCAAAATTATGAGAAATTTTGGCGTTTTTTCATAATAATGCTGTCGAAAGAAATTGTTCTACAAAGATGAATTTTACACCATTTCAACATGTTTGTAATGAGATAAAATTTATTTTTGTACAGTAATATTTTTGATGCAATTCAAATGCCTCAGAGATTTCATTAGATTTTTACACAATTATATAATAATCGCTACTACAATTCTCGTATGAGTATTGTAGTTTAATGTGATGAGATGATTAGACTATTGTAGATACTGATTTTTTGCCATCTGTAAGGTGTACAACTAATACCAAAATAAAACTTATTCGGCTTGTTTAACGAATATCGCGTGAGAATCGAATTAAATATCTATGATACCAGCCGCTGTACCTGTATTTATTATTTCTTTATGTATGAAAGAAAAAAAGTCAGTACATATGTCATAAAGTTTTAGCATTCTGACATTCAAGAAATCGGTTTTAGTACCCTCAACTCTAACTAATAATCCATTAACTATAGCTCTAAAATTTTCGGATAAAACCCATTCTCGCGTTTGGGGCATACATGTAAAGATAGCTTAAAATTCGTACTTTAGACTTGCGACATATATTTGACCTTGTCAGAAATATGAAAATTCTAGGTTGATTGTGGCAAATTTCAAAGATTAGGGTTTGTCTTAATAGATGAACATTTAAAATAGAAAACAGTCTAAAAGGTTCTTTGGCTTCAAATACTTCCTTGATTTAATATTTTATGTAAATATACTCATAGTCTCAATTCAACTGTTTCTAAAAATGAAATTTAGTAGTTAAAATTGGCGAACATCAAGTGAAAGAAAACCGTATTCATGAAGAGCAAGTTTTAAAAAAAGAAAAGGGAACCTGTGATTGCAAATTTCAAGTTATTATTTTAAGTCGTTATTTGTCTTAATTAATTTGGGTCATTGACCAGTTCAAAAAATTTTTACACTTTCATTTTCAATTTTTCTAGCTGGCAAACAAAGCTTTGGAGCGCGACCGATTTTGAGATAAAATAACAGCTATGTCAACCTTTTAAAAACGCAACGCATCTGCTGTCAAAGAAGCATGCATAATAATACAGCAATACTGGTAAAGCAGGTCAACCTTTTAAAAACCCATCTGCTTTCAACAAAGTATGCATAATAATAATGTGATACTGGTAAAAGGGTTTAAAAAATTAGTACGTTTAAGAAATTGATGAATATTGCCAATTATACAATAATGTGCAATCGAGCTTCAATTATTCGTTGTCTATTATTAAAAACCCTCTTACGAAAACATTATGTTCTTACATGATAAAAAGTATAAAAAATAAGTGATATGCCAATTGCAGACATAAATGTTAAAATATGAGGCAAAGATGAAACACTAGGAGCAATTGCAACAATTTTAAGAGAGGTTATTTAATGATAAATTATTTCACGGGTGTTTTTAAAAATTGTAAATTAAATTGAATTGAAATAATTAAAAAGAATTTGTAAATTCTGAGGAAGTTCAAAAATGTTTCTCTGTTGATTTTCAAACTTTTCGTAAGTCAGAATACCAATTTTTTATTAAAAATTTTTTAACAGTTTTATGAGGTTTCAAATATTTTTAACTTTACTTTCAAGAGTAGTGAAAATAAAAATAAAATTGTTAAATGTTTCCATTGCGAAGCGTTACGTATGAGTTCACTTGTAGCGCCATCTACTGGGGAAAACACGTAATTGCTTTAAAATTTGGATATTAATATGGAACTCAGGTTTTTTGTTTGATATCATAAGCGAATTCCACATCCATGTTTTTCGGTGTTCTTCGAAGTTACAATTGCAAATAGAACGATCTAAAAAAGGAGAAAGTAACTAACTAAATAAAAATTTTTGGGAAACTGTAATTTGCTTGATCTATTTTTAATAGTTAATTGATACACTTCAGGTTCGCGTTATTATTTGCTTTGGGGATTAGTTTTTTCGTTTTTGATTCTATAAATAATGTTTTTCAATATTTTCTTCATTGATTTGATTGAAGGATTTGAAATGATGCTATGAGACTTCTGGTTATTAATCCCTTTGAGATTTATCTTGACAACGAAAATCAAATATTTTGCTATTTATCAAATTTTCAACTTTGGGTTCTTCCATTCGTTTGATGTATATAACATCTACTAGAGGAGCGGGAATTTTGTTATTTTAACAGTCTGTAGAATAAAAAAACATTTTAAACATTTATGAAAAAAAAGTATTGATCGACTGGATTGTTTATTTACCATTGGAGTTATCATTTAAATATGGTATTTCTTTTCATTTGTATCAGAAGACATTATGGTAATGTATTAGTCACTTTTTGCCTAAACTTTAAACTTTGAATCGAAGAAAAAATATTGATAAGATAATTCAATATTGATGAGACTATTATTAAAATTAAATATTAAAATATCAAAATAAGCAAAAAGATATTTTTTAGGTATGGAAAGGTATATATTTTTTTGAAAACGAAATTCTTTCTATTTTTTGATGATGAGAGTTTTATGATCCGAATCTCTCTTTAAAAGTCATAAAATTAATATTTTTAATTTTTGGCAGAAGGAAAACAGTTTCTAGTTGAAACAATTAACATATTTCAAAACAATTTTTGAAAAAATTGTTATATTTTTATTTAAACGAAAAACATAGAATCTTTCGATCGAATTTTCTTCTTATGAATCGATTTTTTTCATTTAGTTGCTTCAACATAATTTAAATCTACAACTTTGGAGCGAAAAGACCTCAACATTCAAATGCTGACATCAATGTTGCCCTCGTTTATAATTTTTATGAACATATATAATTTGATTATAGTTTGTAAACATTTGTTAATCTATAATAAATTCACGCAGTCAGAAATTCAGAGAACTCTGTAGTTTAATATTAGCAATGAGCCTATACCAGTTTGTAGTTATATATAAAAAAATCTTAAAGCATAGAAGTTTCTTTACATTTCCAAGATACACTATTATACATGGTTTTAACCATTTGTGGTTCATATATCTGATTGATAATGCTTTATACACAGTATAGACGCCATTAAAGCACACAAACGATGCAACTAATCATACACTATGCCAAAAACGTTAATAGTTTCCAGCTTGATTTATAGAAAGAATAGCATTGAAAAATCGCCATCTATCGGTGAAGAACTTTCCATCAAACATTTTCATGACTATAAGAGAACTAATTTCCCCCGTAATCCGAGATTTAAAAAATTACTTTTTATTTATTACCATTGCCGTCGATAAAATTACTAAGTGACTGAAAAATAATAAAATCTTCCGCCGGCAGTTAGTATCTATTTGTTCATTTCCTAATTTTAAGACTCTTGGGCTATAACTTCATATTATTGTCATTTAAAAAGTATATAATCAATCATTATGAATTCAATAACATGTTTTTTTTGTCTAAATTTATATATATAATTGCGATAAATTGCATACAAATAATTAAATTAATACTCGAAAGCGTTAATCAAAAATATGTAGAACAGAATATTGTATTGCCTTTTCAATTATAATATAATAAATTGACCAAGATTATCTTAATTTAGCTGTCGGTATCCTGTTTTATGTAGCTTCCATAGAACTGTAAAATTATCATTGTTTATAACGCTACGAAAAGAAAAAAGGTGGGGGGAGGGGATCTAGAATAAATTTAAATTGCTTAGAAAGTAACCCATGGTACAAAAAGGGTCATAAATCAAACTTTCAGGTACTTTGTAAAAACGTGCCTGAAAAGCAAATTCGATTTTCGGATGCGATTAATCGCCAAAAGAAAAGAAAAGGGGGAAAAAAACTTGCCAAGGCACAATAGATTTCGTAAAAATGCCAAATGCACGTCAAATATCAATATTTCTACTATAAATCAAAGATAAGAAAGTGGTTTTATAGTAGAAATAAAAAGTTCTTAATTTTTCATGAAGGGGGAAGGGGGGCGTTAGACTGTAAGCGAAAAGGTTTTGAGTAAACTGTTCCCGCTAGTTCGTTGTTCTGTTTGTGAGATTGATTCCTTGCGTTTTTGAGTTATTATCTTCATATGCAGATGAAATTCTTCAACAAACAAATATGCAAATAACAGGTATAAGAGCTTCAAGTTTCCTTAAAATATTCAGAACGAATTTTTTCCTTCCCCAAGATGAGGACCACGGTGGCTTGGTTGTATTGAGCCGTAAGGTTTCCGGTTCGAGACCCGATTCCACCGAAGAACCATCGTGTTGCACGTTAAATCCGTTAGGGACAACGTCCCCCCTGGTGTAGTGTGATATAAATGAGGGGATGGCAGCTCAGATGTCGTCCTTGTCATTTGATGGCGGTCCAAAATAGCCTCAGTGTTGCTTTAAAAAGAGACGTTAACGTAACTAAACTAAAATCCTCCCCGAGTTAATCTTAAGTAACACTTTTTCTACTGGCTGGGTATTAATAATTATAAAATTGTCTATAAAAGATCTTTTCAAAAAGTGAGAAAAAAATTTTTTTGACCAAAATAAAGAGTCTTTTTAACATATGGAGAATTTGTTTGAACTATGTAAAATAACTCAATTTAGCCGCCAGAGGGTGTTCCTTTTAACAAATTACATATTTAGGATACATTTACAATTCTTTACGAACTTTTTTGCTCTAAAAAACATGTTCAGTGCGACTGCCATCGTTTTCATATACCAAATGGAATCGCAATTGTATAAAAATTGTGATTAAAAGGTACTGACATTCTAGCATATACGGAACAATTTTATGTTTAATAAGAATGCATATCACTCGTTGGTGGGCGAGAGTATTACTGAAGTACTGAGAGTATTATTGAAGCTTTATTCATTAAAAAATATATAGTCTGAGAATAAATGATGCTGCAAGTACAAAACCACGCTTTTGACGGTTACAATGAAACTTGTAAAAGTGAATGCGAACTTTTTTGTTTTTGAATTTTCGTAGTTAATATTCGCCGAATAGCCCAAATTAAAGTGCATTTCATATGGTTGTGGCACTAGCTTCATAAGACAGTTAACTTCCACGATACACAATTATACTTTTGTACTGTGGTTATATTGCTCGACTACAAGCCCTAGTGTCGCGGGTCTGTACATCGACCTTCATTTGCAACATTGGTGACCTTGGCCCCGAAACCTCGTGAAATGTTCTTGCGTCATCTATCCTCAGCAAAAAGCCATCTGACACACTTGACGCAGCAACCAAACAGATCCGTCAGACTCATTCGACGTATCGCTCACTCACATTTTTGCCAACTCACTCATACGCTTGCCATAACACTTGGCGCTATAAAACCGTTCGTCTCTCCGACTCACTGGTGGCTGAATACTGTGGTATAAGCTTCATAACCCAGATGACATCTACGATACACAAGTATACTTTTTTATAGTGGTTATGTTACTCGGTTAAATGCCCTAATGCCGCGTGTCATGTCGCTTCATCCACCACATCGTAAAGGATATTTACACATCCATTCTGAATTAACCTCAAAGCTAATGCGAAACTGAAATGACATCCAGTGTCAAGTATTGAAATCATGTAAAAGCAATCTCCATACAAGTTGAAGCTTGTTTTGATAATGCTATATGATACTCCGCATGGCATTCTAGACAGTTGAACTGGGTCCATTTAATTTTTCTGCTACACAAAAACTGTAGCACAAATCTGTGCTGTGAAAATTTTGATCCCTTGCACTTGAAACCCAATTTTCAATATTGCTTATGCGAAGACCGATTTTCCTCCCCTCTTCTAAAAAGAACGTATTACTTTAAATTTCTACCACTAAGCCCTTCCAGTAAAATAAGGAGCATAGCTCGTTATTGAATATCTATGCCACCGCGATGAGCTATACTCGTCCTGTGACTGAAGTTACTGTTGAATATGATGATAAATTTGATTTAAAATTTCTAGTGTATTGAATTCGGCAGCACTTTTGTTACTTATATTAAAACCATTGATCGCTATCGCTTAACATTATAATTTTTAGATATAATCACGACTAAATTATTGTTAGCCAATGGAATTTCATTCTTATAAATATTTAGAGTAAACACCGGAGAGGCCAATATATATTTTTACTAAAGGAAAAATATGTTATGAAATTAACACCGTAATATATAATGTAGACTATGAATATCAGGGTGATTGAAGAAGATTCTGAAGAATCAGAGGAAATAAGCAAATACTTACCCATACTAATAATGTAATTTATTATATTGAAATATTACCAAGAAGTAGTAAACACACGAGGCGACTGTTAAGTGATTCTAATGAATATTCTGGAATCGTAGACACATCATCAGAAGAATGGAAGAAAATTAATAATGTGCCTGAAATAAAGAAATTTACGGGAGCGTCTGGTGTGAATGCTCTGAACGCTAATTCAAAGTCATTGGAGGTTTTTGTTGAAATGTTGAATAAGAGATTACGATTTGCAATTACATCTATATCAATAATATAGTTTTAAATAACTTTATGTAAGAATTATAAAATGAAATATTTCTGTAATAAAAATTAAATGTATAACCGTTTGTCTTCAATAACTACCACGGCTGGCTTTTAACATTATTTATTTGTAGACATTCACTAAACATAAACATACACACAAACAGTTATATAACAAAAGGGACAACATAACGAAGCCAATTAAGACATTTACGAAAAACAAAAGACAAGCATCAATCGAGACGCTCTCTCTATGTTGGCTGGAGGTCGACTGGCTATGGTGGCCTAGGTGGATAGACTGATCTAGGTGGCGCTGATGTTTCCTCTAGGTGACAGTGCCACAGTTCCGTTGCATCCTCCCCCTCTGACTTCTTCGTGGCCGTCTCGTCAAGAAGTCAGGTTGCGGAAGTCTTGGCCGTCCCCTTTTTCTAAGAGGAGCTACTAGAGCTACCCGATCTGATGTGAGAAACTTATTTCGTTCTTGATAAGGTTTCAAGGCTGAAACATGATATTTACCGAGAATTTTGTCAGGTTCATTTGGATCGGCAATATCGTAAGTTGTTGGCGACCTTGCAGTCACTATCATATAAGGACCGTCCCGTTTAGGCATGAATTTGCTAGTTTTCTTCAATGAGCCTTTGCTAAGAGGGTGGAGAGTAACCCAGACTTTGTCACCATGAACAAATTTTGGAGTATTTTTACGTTTCTTATCAGCATACCGTTTTTGTTTATCTTGGTGTTTCTCAAATCTTTCTCGTACTCGTTGTACCGTTCTTGCGAACCTTTTTAAATATGGTGTAATCTCAGGAACGAAGTTGTCATTTTCTATTACGGCTTTTATGTCGTGTTTGACATCATCTATAGTTCTTAGGTCACGTGCGAATTGGAGAAATGCAGCAGAGTGCCCAGTTGAATCGCTCTTGGCGGTATTCAATGCAAATCTAATCATGGGCAGTTTTTCTTTCCATGCCTGGTGGTCATTGCCGACTAGTATTGCCAAACGAGGCTTGAGATCTCTGTTCTTTCTTTCAACAGGGTTTGATTGTGGATGGTAGACAGGGGTAAGACTTTGGTCTATGTGCAATATATAGCATAGCTGTTGCATGACAGCACTTGTGAACTGGGACCACCGTCACTGATAACTTTTCGAGGTATACCAAATCGAAGCGCGACTTCTTCCAACAGAATCGTTGCACATTCTCTTTCAGTTGCTTCTTTTAGAGCAAAACGTTCTACCCACTTCGTAGCACAATCTTGTACAATAAAAATCCATTTCTCACCAGTAGGTGCTTCTGGCAGAGGACCGAAAAGGTCAATAGAGAGAGTTTCGAATCATTGGGCATAGATAGGAGTTTGCAGTAACCCCGATGGTTTTTGATTAGCGGCTTTGTAACGACAACATTCAAAGCAGGTTTTGATATAATCTGCTATGTCTTTTCGCATTCCCGCCCAGTAGTATCTTTTAGCGATGTGATGAAAGGTGCCCTCAGCTCCATAGTGCCCTGCCATAGACGAATCATGGTGCTCTTTCAGGATATTGGCTTTCATTTCTTGAGGCACTACCATTTGCGCTTCTTCTTCATCCGATTCAGGAGAGTATCGGTATAATACCCCCTTGTTCATGATGTAGCCTCTTGCAGTCCAAATTGTATGATCAACTTCTTTTGCTGGACTCTCGAATGTTTCTATTATCTTTCGCAGATCATCATCTCTTAGTTGTGATTGACGCAAATCAGCCGGACTTGTGGTAGGGATTTCAATCGATTTAGGGCAGATTTCACAAGACTCTGTACTTGGATGTTCACAAATAGGACGGGATAAAAGGTCGGCAATGAAATTTAGTCGACCAGGAATATACTTCATTGTCAGGCTGTACGACTGAATTTGTAGAGCCCATCTGGCGAGTCTACCAGTAGGTGATTTCAGTGACATCAACCACTTCAGCGGTTGGTGGTCGGATGTTATTGTAATGGACTGGTTTTCCACGTATTCTCTAAATTTATCAAGTGCCCAAACCACTGCTAATGCTTCTTTTTCTATTGTAGAATAGTTTTTTTCTGGAGAACTCAGCAGACGACTAGCATATTCAATAGGATGTTCTTCATCTTTCTCTCCCTGGAGTAAAACTGCTCCGATGGCAACATTGCTAGCATCTGTTCGGATGACGAAAGGCTTCGTTCCATCGGCTTGTTTAAGAATCGGTGGGCTTATTAATTTAGATTTCAGATCTTGAAATGCCGTTTCTTGTTCTATTTCCCATTTCCATACGGCCTTCTTCGTTAAATCAGTAAGAGGTTTGGCTATTTGGGCAAAGTTTGGAATATATCTACGAAACCAGGAACAGGCCTGAACAAAAGATTGCACTTGCTTCACAGTTTTCGGTGACTTCATGTTTGCAATGGCAGCGGTCTTTTCTGGATCAACAGATACACCATCTTTGGTAATGTAATGACCTAAGTATTTCCCTTTTGGGCAGCAGAAGTGACATTTTTCTCGATTGGCGTTCAGCTTGAATAACGATAGACGTTTGAAGACTTGTTCTAAGTCTGTAAGATGTGTTTGGAAGGTAGGAGACAGCACGATGATGTCGTTCAAATATGATAATGCCAGGACATCCTTCAGTCCGGAAAGTACTTTATTTATAAGTCTAGAAAACGTAGCTGGCGCATTACGAAGTCCGAAAGGCATTCGTTTGAATTTATAAATTCCGAAGGGACAAGTAAAAGCAGTTTTGATTTGATCTTCTTCTGCTACATTTACCTGATGATACCCAGATCTTAAGTCAATAGTTGACATGTAAGGGGTAGGCTTTGCTTCGTTCAACAAATCGTCTATACGTGGCAAAGGATAAGTATCTGGAACGGTGTGGGAGTTTAGCTTGCGATAATCGATGTATAACCGTATTTTACCATTTGGTTTGGTGATCAAGATCACAGGAGAGGCATAAGGGCTTTCGCATTCCTCTATAATACCTTTCTCTAGAAGAGAGTCAATTTCTTTTTTCAACAGCTCTTTCTTGCTTGGGTTCATCCGATATGGAGGAACTGAAACGGGAGGACTATTTCCTGTATTGATGTGGTGTTCAATGAATGGCGTAGCTTCTCCCCCTAGCTGAAAATTATTCTCGTATTTTCTCAACAAATCATTGAGTTGTAGTCTTTCATGAGGACTTAGGTTTTGTCCCTCATCATCCCACAAGTCGCAAGAATTCACTTCTTTGCTTTTTACTGGCTCAGGACATTGTGCTTCGAGGTCCACTCCAAATTGATGCACCTGCAGAGGGGTGTCATGGAAGAACCAACATCTATTTTTTAGGTCAAGGACGATGCCTGCTTTTTCAAGAAAGTCATATCCAAGGAGGGTTCTATTTCCTTTCGATTTCGGCAGAATCAGAAATTTCGTTACAATGTCTCTTCCTTCAATATTCACGACTACCTCTGATATGAAGGCTTGAGTTGTTGTGAATTGTCCATCCACGAGAAACATGGTGATGGTTTTACTTGTCATCGATACTTGTTTCTCCTGAAATATTTTATAAAGTCTTTCACCAGCAACCGTACAACTTGCACCAGTATCTGCACATACGCGAGCTCTTTGTCCACAAATGGTGATGTCGATATAAGTGATAGTTGTAGGCAGATCTACATGCGTAGCAAGCATTTTCAAAGAGTTTTCTTGGAAATCATTTCGTCTGGTAGGCGTTGAACAGTCGGGACATTTTGATTTTATAAATCCTGGTTTACCGCACCCATAGCAAGTCAAAGGAGGGCGGTTATCTTGTCTTTGTTGCTTCTCGACTCGATATGGAAAGTTTTTACTAGTCGTTCTTTGTACATCTTCTTTGGTTCTGGAAGGATAAATAGATTTCAGTGGAAAGTTCTGCTTCAAATGGAGTTGATTTTTATTCTTCGTATTTTAACACGAACAGCTTCGTAATCGTCTAATAACTGCACCAGTTCAGATGACGACTTAATTTTTCCACAACGATCGACGAAGTGTTCTTTGACATCATTACTAACTCTTCGTTTCAATTGATCTGTAAGAACAAGGTCTTTCAGCGATTCGTAATCAAAAACTGCAAGGCTCTGAAGCCATTCTTCTAGGTAGTTTCTTAACTCATACGCAAAGTCTTGCCATAAAGTTCCAATTTGTTTTTGGTGAGTAGTCAGCTTGATTCGGAATGCTTCAACATTTAACTTAAATCGTTGAAGTAGAATTTTCTTTATATAAGTATAATCTTCTAATTTTTCCTTGGGTTCTCGCAGAATTATTTGCGAAATGTTAATGGGAAGAAGAGGTAGGAGGTGCGTTATGTAGTCTTCTTCTTTCACGCGAACTTTCTCACATGTTTTTTCAAAAATTTGCAAATAGGCTGCAATGTCAGAAGTCTCTGTGAAGTTTGGAAGTAAATGTTGGATTTGTTCACTGGGTACAACATTTAAAGTGTAGGAACCGTTAGAAGGATTTGAGCTAGCAGCTGTAAGATTTACTTTTAATCGTTCCGTTTCAAGTATCAATTCTTGTTCCTTCCTTTTGAATTCTTCTATATCTTTGCTTTCCTTTTCTTTTTGCTGCCTAGTGTCGACAATAGTTTCTAAAAGAGTTTCGGTGAAAGTCTCGTCATAAGACGTGGATTTGATTATTAGATCTCGCAAATCAACAACACGCATAGAATCATTTGCTGTTAGACCTAATTCGTACGCGAGTGTTTTTAGATCCTCTTTCTTTGCTTTTGCCAGGTAAGCCATCTTGGAATGAGGGGTCAGAAGGGAGGATAAATTGGCTTGATAATTACGGAAATTTGATATAAAATGTCTTAAAACTATTTACATTCACATACAAGGAATATGCATTAAAACTAAAATAAGAAAATTTTTGGCGAGTTCTAACAAGGTCCAGCAGAAAATTAATATTTAATCATATACGAAAACAGATGAACATCAAGAACAAGAACAAAATTTCAATACTTTTGGTTATATACTTTTGTTGTAACATACAATTATAAAAATTTTACTACATTATGTTCTTTAACTTTAAACAAAAGTGATAGAAAAAATTGAATGTATTTGCAACTGAAACGTTAACAAGTAAAATTTAATACACAAAATAGAATCAATGTTTCAAAAGAAAGGAAAAAAATTATTGTAGTTGAATTTCAATGTGGATCACATAAAAATGTTTAGTTTCATAGTTTAAAATGAATATCAATTGTATCTTTAAACAGATTGATATAATACTTATAAACAAAATTAATTAATATCAAAAGTGGTACAATAGCAATTTAAATTGAAAGTGCTCAGACAATGAAATTCTTAACTTAATACTCATCAGAATAATATTGCTTGTAAATTTTCGTTACAACCAGGAAATTGTTAATAACACATTTACTAAAATATCGTGTACTAGAAATGATAACACAAAACATGTACTATTCTTTATTTTATAACTTTTAAAAGAATTTTCGAAGTATTGTGCAAAATCAAAACAGAAAAAAATATTCATTAAAGCATAAAAGAAAAAAAATTCGTTTCCGATTATGTGAAACAGAGTAGAGTTCTCAAAATGATTTCCGGCGTGATTAACCAATAAAGATCATAAAACAATTTTCACAGACAGCATGAGTCATATTTATTCACGAGCATATTCGAAAGTAGCAAAACAAAATAAAATAAAAACGGCAGTCTCACTCATAAAATGTGACGCCAACACATCTGCGTCTACGATTTTATTTTTTAACTGAGAGGAGGGGAAAATAATTTCCGTTCTGAGAGTGAGAATCGAAACTCACATATTTAAATGTATCAATTTGTTCAACATACCTTATATAAAATAGATACTTAGTGAAAAAAAACTGTGGAGGATGTAATAATCAATTTAAAATACACACAAACAACAACAAAAAAATCAAATTTACAACTCTTGATTAAGAAAGCCGTTGCTTTTTCTAAAATGATTTATGTAAATTATAATTACTTTTACTGTAATAAGTGAAAAGTATTTAAAATTCAAAATAAACAATAACATAAAAGATACTTATCAAATTCTTTTTGCGATGATTAGCGGTATGTTAGCAGCATACGACAATATTCCAGAACATGGGAATCACTTTGACCGGTAGTCAAACTGAAAACAAAAGTGAGCCGATATGCTAGCAGCACAGGACAATATTCCAGAACATGGGAATGACTTTGACCGGTAGTCAATCTGAAAACAAAAATGAGCCGATCTCCAGCAACTAAACTTAAACTCGGGGTAAATGCTTTTTAAAATCCAAATTGGGATTCCTAACATATTTCACTGGTCCAAAACGTTGGGCGCCAGAAATTATATAACCGTTTGTCTTCAATAACTACCACGGCTGGCTTTTAACATTATTTATTTGTAGACATTCACTAAACATAAACATACACACAAACAGTTATATAACAAAAGGGACAACATAACGAAACCAATTAAGACATTTACGAAAAACAAAAGACAAGCATCAATCGAGACGCTCTCTCTATGTTGGCTGGAGGTCGACTGGCTATGGTGGCCTAGGTGGATAGACTGATCTAGGTGGCGCTGATGTTTCCTCTAGGTGACAGTGCCACAGTTCCGTTACAAATGGTTATTGTTCAGAATTTTTCGTTATTAATTTTTACTGAAAGAGGTTAACCAAGAATTTTGACAGTAAATGCCCTTTTTCACATCCTCTTCAATGCTCGATATTTCATTATTGCCATTACTGAAAAAATATCGTTTAACTACCTAAGTTGGACCTGGTAAGCTTAACACATCGAAACACAAGATCTCTCTCAAAATTTCAAGGCTTTGTAACAGCAGCTGCATTACGTTAACAAAAATTTGATTTTTAAATCTTTTGTTCGAGTGTAGTTATGGAGTGATATCTTGTTAAGAGAACTTATGCTTCGTAGTGTACCTGCTTTTGAAGATGAATTTCATAAAGGAACTCGAATGCCTGCGTCGAAAGATATTTCGCTGCCTAAATGTTTTGGCTTTTCTCGAGTTAACAATCAAAATTACAGTTTGTTTTAGCATCCTCAGACGACCACCTTTCGACGATTCTATTTCATTAAGCGGTAAACTTGGAAGAATGAGCTCCTTTATGGAGTTATTTGCCCAGAAATTCACCCTGTTAGATACTTTTCAGTTCGATATTTTCCCCACCTGCATATGTGCATTGTGTCAATTCTTACTGTATTTTATTTTAATTCAAAATTGTGTATTGATATGTCTAGTTCAAGTGGCAAAAAAGCTTTCCGGAATGGTATGATGAATTTTTTTAAAAAAATTATTTCGAGTAATATACTTAAAAATAATAATCTTAAATGGACAAATCATTAGGAATAATGCTTTTTTTAAAATACCCAAATGCATAAAAAGTCATATGATTTTAAAATAATATTTAATATATTTTAAAGACGTTCCATATAACAGCAAATTCCTTATTGGAAAATAAAATGTTTTAAATAGAATAAACTCTCGATATCCATTGTTGTTAATCTTAAAATATTGTACAAAAGAAATTCAATGACATATAAAAAAAGAAGCAAAATTATGATTTTTTATATTTTCCATAATTTAATATTTATGCTCCTTACGTTGAATAAAATTTTGCTATGAAATGTTTTACTATACATCTACACTACTATTATAAATGTGAAAGTTTGGATAGAAGTATGGATGGATGGATGGATGATGTCCGTCAATCACGCCAGAACGGCTGAAGGAAATTGGACGAAATTTAGCACAGAGATAGATTATAGTCTACAGAAGAACATAGGCTAATTATTATTACGGTTAATTGAGTGGTTAATTTTTATTAATTAAAAACTAACTTTCCCACCAAAAATGAAAAAAAAAATCTGAAAACATCTGCCTGAGCTTTTTGAATTGTTTGTTTTTATTTAACTGTCTTTCATTCAAACATTATCTTATCGTTGCTATGGTATCCTTTAGGATTGATTTGTTCTTTCATGGATTTCTCGGTAAAAAGACATTTTTATCTCTGAAAAGTTCAGCTGTTTTTGTATAAAATTTCTTAAATCGTTTCCTGCTCATAAGAAAAATTAGTTAAATCGAATAATTATTCTTTCCTATTTCTTATTAAGAAAAGCATTAATCTGTAATAGTGAAGATAGTAAAAACAGATGTATTCATTTTTTTTTCTTATGTTGTTCCTGTATTAAATAATTCGATTTTTCCTGTTCATATCTCTTGATTTTTTTTTCCAGTTTACGTATTCCTTTTGCCTATTTTCATTATTTTCGATTACATTTTTTGAGTGCATCCCATATTACTGCATTTTTTCTATATTTCCGTTAATTTGCTGCAAAGTTCATCGAAACCTTATAATTGGAAATGCTATTGCTGCCGTTCATGCCACATTCGGGCATTTCGCTAAAATTTGGGGACAAACTTTTTTTTCTTTGGCAAAAATGACTGTATATTAAAGATGTTCCATTATGTGTTTTTGTAATTAAATTGTATTTGTGTTAATTATATATATATATATCATATATGCTTATATTGGTATATTTCCATTAGCAAATAATGTAGAATTCTGCCAGATTTTCTCAAATTTCTCTAGCGATTGTTCGTTTGTGCCCGGCCAACAGAAAAGTACCCTTATTGCTTTAAGTACATATATTTTAAATAGTTCCCCCCCCACGCTTATTAGATCAGACGTAACATGTCTTCGACTGGTTATTTAAAACGATTCTGTTTATTTTCTTAGTGTATGATAAATTTAAAATTAAACATTGTTAAGTAATAAATCTTTCGATTCCTTCAGAAGTGCTTTTGAACAAAAATAAAACAGATTAATTGAAATTAAAAGTTTCTAATCTGCATTGCGTTTCCCCAACTGGAGCGAAAAATTCATGCCTTTGCTTTGCTCCAATTCACGTTGAAAACTTATGCATGCATACGGTTTTGATAACATTTTAGACTGTCAGTTCTCACATATACTCATCAAAATTTCCACGCGTACGAAGTCGTGGGTAAAAGCTAGTTAGTAATATATTTCAGAGCAAATATTTTACTATTGCTCACTTCTTCAATATCACTAATTATCTACAATGTTTACGTCTTATAAATCCATGAACAACGCTAATTTATGTTAAATGTAAACATATCCTTTCATCTTTCTCCTCACCCCCATTTTGTCGAATTAAACCCATCCTAACGCATGTGCAAAATCGTGGAGGGTTTTAAATGTGTAATTTAACTTAGTTATCTTAACATCCCTTTGTAAAGCATCACTAAAAGCTATATTGATATGGACCTCGTCATTTTGAACCATGGTCAGATGACGAGGACGACACCTGATCTGGCATCCCCCTCACCATACAATTCTATAACAAAGGGAGGACGTTTGGCTCTGATGGATTTACCATGAAACATAACACCTTACACGATGGTTCTTCGATGAAATCGGGACTCGAATCTGGAGGGTTTTAGAACCCGTGGCCAAACATTACTTTAATTTTTGTAAGTTTTAGTTGAGAGTAGGGAAATCGAGTGTGTTCAAAGAAAGTTGATGTTGAAAATGTAACGAAAAAGGTTTTTAAGCTTTTAAAGCTCTTTTTAGAGAATATCTTTTTAAACAAGAACGTTTAATTATGGATTATGCAGGATATCCATAATTAAACAGCAGCGGATGAAAGGATATAGATTAGCTATGATCGTTTTGCGACATCATGGGCTTTGAAATAACGAATTGGAACAGTATCTTTAAGTTTATTCTCTTATTACACTTAACTTTTTAATAAATTATATATTTAGTAATAATTTATGTATTTTTAGAAATTTATTTGGTTCTCCAGTATCACTGAACGAAACAATTAGGAAAACAAACGGCACCATGATTTGGCATGTATTACGTAGAGATTAAAAAGTTCTAAAAAGATAAAATATTCAGAAGCAAATTGATTTTTTTAAAAAAATATCTATATGAACTCGAGAGTGTAGAATGGAGAATGAAAATCGATTCCAAATATGACTTATATGCAAATGAACGACGAAATATTGTTTCCTGCAAACAAATTGATTTAACGCATGATTTTTTTATTACATTAATACAAAGAAACAAGTTTTTTTGTCAAAGTTTTACCAGTTACTCTTTTTATAAGTGTATAAAAGGAATGAGATATTTTTTCTTAAAAAATAGGTTACTTTTGTATACGGTAAATTTCCTCTTCAAGTAAATTATTATTCGATGACAATTTTTGCCAAAAGACACGATCTATGTGAAGTATGATTAAATATTTAATTGTGTGTGTGCTACAAGTGCAGATTATATATTTTGTTATAGTAATTAGTAATATATTTAAATGTCTTACAATACTGCTATTAATATTTGAAAATCTGCTATTACCAATTTTATTTCAAGTTTATTTAAATTGCAAAAATATATTGGCAATTTTTATTCACTGACAACAAATTTTTAATCGAACAATTTTCATGACACTTGTTAGACTTTTTTTTTGCTAACTGATTAACAATATATAAATACATATCTTATATCAAGTTATTACAATAATTACAGGATCTAATCGTCTGCTTTATTACTTGGATCCAATCATAAAATTGTGTAAACTTCATTTTGGACTTCGTTCGATTCGTATTTCTTGCTTCTGTAAACATAAGACAGGATATTCACATTAGAGGGAGGGGTCGGATAGTGACCATTCTTCTATAACTTTCTCATATATTTACACACAATAGCACCTTTTTTTCCAGCTTTTTTTAAAAAAAGTATGTATTTCTTTAACGTCTCTGACCTGGTGATGCGGCTTCGGAACTGGAGGATTTCAAGTTCGAAACACACCGAAGAAACGTGTGTAGGTAGCTCTAGTTCGTGTTCAATCCGTCGGGGCTAAAGCTCCTCCCGCTAGAGTGGTGTTGGAGTTTCGAGAAGGGGGAGTGCTAGCTCAGATCTCATCATACTGTAGTTCAAAATTTCGAGGTCCGTCCCAAAATAGCCCTAGTGTTGTTTTAAAGACGGGACGGTAATATGACTAAATAACCTCTTTCGCCGGTTTGGATACAAATGTTTAAGCAGATTTTTATGTGTGTTACATAGTGGTCTAAGAAATCCCATTTATCGGATTCAGAGCATACAAACAGTCAGACTTTCTTTCCACAAATTCCATTCCAACTTTCATAGAAACTTATAAATGGTAGGACCAAAATACCAAATTTTATTTCTTTAGCTAAATTTATTTTCAAGATTCAAGACCTAAAACTTGCTACGTGTGTACCTGTAGTGGATGACACTTGATGTTAAGACAGTTTTTTCAAATAATAATTCATTATTAAAATTTAACTAATTTTTAATACTTTAAATAGAGTCTTAGTAGTTTTTAATGAGAAGTGAAATGAACAGACAGTAGCTCAATCGGTAAAATCCAAATACTCCAATATTTTTCACATAAAGATGAAGAATGCGAGTTCAATTCTTGCGAAATCAATTTTTCCTTTCTATAATTATTTTGTATTAATTGCAATTATTTTTCTTTTTGACCTAAGTAGGATTTTTTAAAATGTTTTATTTGCTTAAATTGAAACTTGTATTATCTTTTTCGCATGTTTTATTGTAAAAACAAATTTTCGATTTTGCTTGCATTATTAGAATAACCCAAAGTGATTTGTATTTCCCATTGGGTGACGGACTACATACACACCTCTAAACTTGTTTTTGAATTTAACTTAACGGTGGAAAGCGTATTTCGAACTACGAGGAATTCTTAAATGCTTATTTAAGTCTGGGGAGCCCTTGAAAAAACTGGAGTGTTTTAACATTGGCAAGGGTCAACTGAGGGTGCATCAGGAAGTGAACCTTGGAATGGACGGTCCTAACGGGATGGGTGAATGACCTCTTTGGGCGAGTGCGGGGGAGGGGAGTACCTCTGACCTGGCCACACCTGAGAAGGGAAGGAACAGAAGTTTTGTTTTCATCTGAAGGATGGGTGAGACAGGAGAGAGCGTGGAGACTCCGGGAAAGGGAATCATCTGCGATGACTTCTTTCAACAGTGAGTGCAGAGTGAAGAAGAGAAGGGGGGGAGAGCGTTTTATCGTCAGTGTCTGACAGAAACGATTTCCTTATGAAGAACGATTGACAAGGAAAAGCCACTTGTTACATGCGTGTCTCCTTAAACGATAATTACGATACAGAGGTTTTGAAGAGATTTGTTTATCGAAAACAGGCTACTTTAGTATGGTTTTCATTAGTAGATGTAAAGTGAATAGAGAAATTAAGTATCATTATTGTATCGGTAACTATGATTTCGTAATTTTATCTTTACTACATATAATAATGCCGCCTATTTCTACGATGCATTTAGAGGCGGTGTGTTGATAAAATAAGTTTTGTGAAATCTAACAGCCAGAATGTTCATGTTACATCAGGTTTTATACTGTATCATGTACATACAATATTATATATAGTTTTTTTTTATTGAAATGAATAATATAACACGTTGTAATCAAAATAAATATACCTGAAGGAAATTTCCATATGTCATTTGGCTCCAACATACATGAAATTCCTACATACATTCTATTCGGCTAGATAGAAAGGGAAATTTCGTAAATTTTAAAAGTTACTTACAAAGTTCAATTTGAAACCGAAATTTGATATCTGGATTATTATTCTAAATGTCGTTCTTAGCCGTTGTACCATATTAGAAATTATCAATACAACAGCCGGAGTCCAAGCACAGAGGTAGCGCGTCTTCCTCGCGATCTGGGCTTCTCGGGTTTGAGTCCCGGCCAGGGCATGGTTATTCTTCTGTGTTCTATCTGTTAGGTGAGTGTATGCGCCCCCCTCCCCTGTAAAAAGGAGCTGTCCTAGTGAATATGTTAAGTATGTCATCTTCAT
This sequence comes from Argiope argentata, assembly GCA_026289955.1. Classification (NCBI taxonomy): domain Eukaryota; kingdom Metazoa; phylum Arthropoda; class Arachnida; order Araneae; family Araneidae; genus Argiope; species Argiope argentata. Next base: position 732,044 of record JAOUZG010027140.1, on the reverse strand, counting down.
ATGAGCTAGAAGTGAGACATCTGCCCTCGGGTGCTCAGGAGTCCATACCCTCAGAAGCTACTGCACCATTTCTTCCATTGTAAAGCAGATACGTCATCACCATCGATGCAACATCTTAAATGATTATGTTTTAGTTAATTTTTAAGTCTTCTGTCTTTATATCATTGAAAAATATTACTTTTCCTTATAGCAACATTGGCATGTAAACAGAAAACAAATGTTTCAAACTTTGCGCGTGTTTAGAAATGCAGCAACCAAAGCGATTGAAAATATTCCTAAGGTACTGTAAAGCACTATTTATACCTTTTACATTTCTACATCATTTCATAAAAATTCCAATTCATCTTCAACCTTTGTAATAAAAAAAGTATTTCGCTTACACCAGGCATAGGGTGCGAAGTTTCGGTTGCATGTTGTCTCCTCACTTTCTATACTTCGAAAATTTTATGCTATTATTTCTCAGATTTTTAAGTGATAATGTTTTCGTCATAGCATTTACCTAGATATCAACGATAAAAATGATGCCGGCAAAAGAGTTGACGAAGCTGTGATCTTAGAAGGAGGTGGTTGAAATCTCTTGCGAGTCGAACTTGATGTCATGATTTCAGACAAGTTCATAAATAATGAAGACAGACCGTATGGAATGATGGCATGAATTTAATCGACACGGAAAAAGTTACTCCTGAGGTGTTTTTTTAAAGCCCCAATCAACTCAAGTGAAAAATATTGAGTTGTTTTATTTGTCTAAATACTAGTGAGGCAATATTCAATGAATCTAATTCAATGCACAAAGCTATGTTTGCGACTTACAGACAATCAGCCCATCTAGATTTAAAAAAATTTTAACTAAGTGATTTCATTTCAAACTTTCCATTATTCTAATAAATTTTTAATACATTTTTGAATTCCTTTTTTATTGAGCTCATAATTACAATAAATAAATAAAATATTAACTTACCGTTCAGAAATGATTACCAAATTCGATAACTCTAGATGCAAATGACTGCAATGACTATTGAGCATTTTGAGTCCTTTTTGCATCATGCATTTCGCGATTTACAAATAATATCTTGCTTGTAAATGCAATTTAAATGGCAATATCAAGTCATAAATATATTTTTTGAAACAAATAACTGACCGAAGTTTTGTAATTAAAAAAAATTGTGTTACTGGAAAACAAAATAGGATAAACAAAAGGGGAAACAAAATAGGATAAAATATTTTCATTTCTATATACTGTGATACAAAAGTATAGCATAAGTATATACATTATTTGTGCTATGATAATTTCTTTGTAAGAATATTTCATGAAATTATCTTCGTATGTTTCCTAATTAGTGTGATTTTTTTTTTCCTTCACCTCAAAAGAAATTGTGGAACTTGAAAAAGGTTTGAACTCCCCAAGTGCTCAAATTTTTTTTTTCAGAGACCCCGCACATGAGTGTATCGTAGGACGTTCAAGAAAATTGAATATGCATTTTGGATACCTTTTTATCGACCGATTGAAATCCAGAATTTGACACAGAACTGCAATTTTGGATAGCAAGATGAATACAATATCTTATTAACATAGGGTATTTTTTTTAATTATTATTACACTTTACATGCATGCAAATATACTGGCTGAGAAATGTTCAACCCGCTGATTAATGTCTTTCAAATCTGATACGGATCTGCCCTTTTGACGCTAAAACTGTATACTATTGTCTTTTATTTATTTTATTTTATTTATTTATTTATTTTTGCGTTTGTATTAATAGAGCTCACGTAAACTCGGTAAACAGACAAATTCCTCCCCATGAATTTCTGTCAAAATTTGATTGATATTTTCATATTAGGTATCGTAAATATTCAGCTATCTTGTCTTGAGACACCTGTTAACCACTGTAACGCTCCTTGGTTCTCACCCCTGATAATTGGCATTTTCGGTCTGCTGTGTCACCAGCTGTGTAACCCTCCCCCCACATTGTTAAGTTCCTCCAGACTACAAATAGGAGATCATCTCCCCAAATTAGAGTCATCTGGTCATTAGTTGTGTCCAGATAAAGAATTACACTTCTGTTTTTCGTCGCTCCAAGGAAATAAATCGTATTTTCACAGGGGAAGAGTTCCAAACCCTTCGGATGTAAATTTATACATATTTTTATTGTGAAGGATCTGTCGTGAGGGTGGATCATTAAAGAACATTTCCACGATCGACTGGAAGGCCATTGAGAACAATTTTAGAACAGCTATTAGGTGACATGGAGCTCAAGTGCACCCATGTGAAAATGAAAGGCCAACAATTTGACAGAAAATAAGATGCGAGGTTTTGGAAAGTGAGGATTATTTTTGAGGAGAAGTCAGGGAGAAGCTACGTGTGATTCAGGCTTCTGAGTAAAGATCCCGAAGAGAAGATCGGTGGATTCCTACAGATACTCCTGGAGTAGCCTGATGCGCCAGCAACCTGTTAAGTTTTCTTGTGAGATTATCTCTCCGAATTAATCGAGGAACAATTTATAATAAACTTTCAACTGTGTTGTAAATGTTATCAATCATATTAACCTAAATGAGAACGAATTTGTTTTTTGTGTACATAAGACTGTAAATAATAATAAGAAAAAAACCTCAGTAAACGATCGGTCAGGATCAAATCATTTAAGTATAAAGAAAGTTGAAAGTCCCATATCAGCTTTCTATCACAAAGTCTTCTTGAAGTAATCGTGTTCACAAAATAAAGCTACAGAAAATCATAATTTCCAAAAATTTATTTTTCAAACTTACGGATATGTGAAACATCGAGATACTCAAAAATCTGGAGTTCGAATTGTTTGTTATACTTTATATGCGAGATAACAGAAGTTATTATTTCAAATTAATTGGCTCTAGAAGGCAACCATACCCGTTTTTTTCCGTCCCTAAGCTAACCGAAATAGGAATCCAATAAATTATCACGTGACTGTATTTTTAAGAAATTTTAATAAAGAGTATCTCTACTTCATTCCCAAATGTGAACTCTACTCTAAAGCACGCAACATTCAATGTTCGAGGAAAAAATATTACTCATTGTGTAATGAGATGAGCACACACTATGATTATGAATGGATTGAACAATGCAATCTGTCTTACTGAGGTCAGATGTGCTGATATCTACATTCCATAATGTGCAACCACCACATCAATCTTTCTAAAAATATATGATAGTTGTGGTTTAAAACAGCATACCTAAGAATCCCAACTGTTTGATTAATATCTTCTCGAATTTTATGATTAAATGATGTATTTGTAGATCGCAAGTCAACGAACGCCCAGGATTCCAAGTTTTAATGGAAGTTACATTTTCTTTTTAGCCCTTTGCAAACAGCTTATAAATTCTTAACTTGTTTACAGGTTTTGATAATTCATTAATTCATATTTTGGAAATAATACTTCTGGCCGTTTTGTCAGGAGAGTTGAACTGATGTAATTCATTTGAATTAATAAAAGTGGCATGGAACCAGATGATTAAAAAAAATTCTGGAAATTAGATTTTATGAATTCGTTGAATCGTCTAGATCAACGTTACTTCGTTTCGTTACATACTAATTTTGAAAATTCCGAAAATCAATTAGGTACTCTAAAAATTACATATTCTTTCTTTAAAAAACGCTCTATTTTCAAATTCTTTCTTTAAAGGACGCTCTGATATTTTCAGATTTTTAATTTCTTTGACAAATTTATCAAAAATTGAACTTGGATAAGAAAAATCTGTCTAAATTCAACCAATTGAGCAAATGTTTATCTAAAATAAATACATTCGGTGAACAAACAGATACAAAATTGAATTCTGCACACAAATTAGCTTCGAAAAGGAAAAATAAGATATGAATAATTCAATTCAGGCTGATGCCAGTATGTTCTATAATATTTTAAAGCACCATCTAAATTTAGGAATATGTTGACACACGAATCAATTTAATTAGTAAGTAAGTAATCAATAAGTAACTTTAAGTCTTCAGCAGTATTTTCTTACCAAAAAATGTGATAACTTTTATCAGCAAAAAAATTTTTTTTTTCATGAAACATGCAAAGACCATCAGGTAATTTTCATTTAATATTAAAAATACTTATTAAGAATTTAAACATTTTAGAAGAACCTTTGTCTTGATTTATCATTAAAATTTCTGAGAAAAAAAAAGTAACTATCTAACCTATAAATATTTAAATATTAACTAAAGTAACTATTTAAACCTATAATACACTACCTGGTTAAAAGTATAAGGGCACCCAGTGTTATGAACTTAGTGTACTAAGTCACATATTAATGCACATATGATGTTGGTCCTCCTTTTGCATCGATGGAAGTCTGCACACATCTGGGAAGACATTCCACCAGTTTTTGATTGGTGGTTATAGGAATTGACTTTTAGGCATCCATCAGAGTTGAAGTCAGTGCTTGCGGTGAGGATGATCGGTTAGGCTGGCCTTGAAATCTGCTCTCTAATTCGTCCCAAAAGTATTCTATGAGATTTAAATCGGGGGCTTTGAGAAAACCAGTCCAGTTTTTGAATATCCGTTTCGTCAAACCACGTTTGTGCAAACTGCGATGTGTGAATGGAGCAGTTATCGTGATGGAAGAGAAACGGGCCTTCTCCAAAATATTGTCATAGAGTTGGAAGTGGAGTATTGTCCAAAATGTCCACATACATCTCAGAGTTCATTTCCCCAACCACTAGTGACCCCAGGTCAAACCACTAAAAACAATTCAACACCATTATTCTTCCGCCAACAAACTTAACAGTTGGCATAAAGCAGTCACTGAAGAAGCATCCGCCCTACCCAGACGCGTCCATCCGATTGCCTGACTGCAAAGAAAGATTCATCACACCAAAGAGCACTTTTCCACATGTCCACAGTCCAATGAAAGCGAGCTCTGCACTATTGCAATGGATGGCTCGCCTTCTGTGGAAGGATGTTCGGCTTGTGAAAGACTGCACGATCATGGAATCCCAAGTTTTTTTTAAACTTTTGACAACAGTCCTCTGCTAAAACTAACGCCTGTGAGTTTCGGAACTCCTGAGAAATTTCCACCAACGAAGACGTGATTTTGTTTCACTATCCTTTTCCGAGTTTTGCGACTGGGTTCACCAAGTCTTTTCGGCCAACCAATTTGTTTTTCGACGTTTCCACTTCACAATTATATCATCTATGTTGGTATTAGACTTCTGTAGAATATCTGCAATCTCATGAACTGATTTTCCACTATACTACCCTGATCAAACTCACTAACCCCCTTTGATTCACTCATCGCTTCACAATAGCATAAATAAACCTGACAAATCACTACTAACGCACTTATAGCTTTCGATTATGCCTCAAATTGTATCACCCAGGAGAACCACTTTTTTAGAGGGTGTTCGGATACTTTAGGCCAGATAGTGTGTTGGCCTAATTCAATATCTGACCTAAAGTAAGATTTACAATAAAAAATAATTGTAATTCTTTATTACAGCAAATTCGAATTGAAGAAAAGCATACGTCTACAATAACTTTGCAAAAGTCATGTTAAAATTCTTGAGAATAAAATAAGAACAGCTTTTTCTGTGTACTGAAAACTGTATTTTTAAGAATTAATATTCAAATTCAATAAAATGATTGCTTTGTAGATTGTCCTTTAAATTAAAGAAAAATATGTTGACCTGAAATATCTTTGTTTATTGAAGCATTCCCCTCTTTTTTTCGTTCTCTAGCCAAATATTCTATTCAAATCTTTTGTTAATGAGCTATGTTTAATTCATTGGCCATTTTTGAGTTGTCAGAACAATGTGTCAAGTGTCACAATAGCTTAATATCGGAATAAGCGTTTTACGGCGAAGATTCATCAAAATATTAAGATTATATATATATATAATATCGCAACATCTTTTCACTTGGCCAATCTTTCAAAAGAGAAAATAAACAATTGCAACACCATACTAGCAGTTTCCCAACTATAATAATTACCTACATATATCTTTGTTCTTAGAATTTTAGATGCCGGGATTTTCAACAAATCCTGGAGATTTCTGCTTTTAATTCTTGGGAAAAAAACACTTTCTTCTAACCACGCACCACAGAAAGCCCATTTTTACCACATCTCATCTTTCGCATGTTTCGACACAGATAAGTGATGATGAATGGGTCTGTCTGGCGCCCACACGAGGCACGGGGTGCCCCATAAGGGCCCCCCTTGAGAACACGGTTCTTGCGCCAAATGGGAGGCGTAACGTTCACAAATCATTTGTGGGAGTGAATAGCGAACATCTATTTTAAGAGACCCCTTGCGAAACACTTGACAGTGTCCCTCCTCCCACCTGACCTTAGAAACCACCCTCTTGAGTGACCTCATGAATAGGTTATGGACCCCTAGTTTGCGAAATTTTGTGGTCTCCCCTACAAAGTTTAAGTACCTGAAGAATTCATATTTGTTAAATAAAGGCTTTATTTCGCGTATCTGAATTGGGAGTTTTTATACAACAGCAGAGCAGATGTGTTCCTTATGCATCCAAAACATAGCATAGATTTAGCTTTGGTTGTGCGCTGAACAAAACATAGATACACATATTTGCTTACGTTATCTATTATCAACTACCACAACGATTACCTCTGTAATTTTGGTCTTAAGATTGCATTTTTGAGTTTTCTTTTTCACCTGCATGCTAATACATAGATAAACAACCAACCAGATGATACATATGTCCAATATTTGATTCTGATATTCCAGCATTAAAACCAAGTATTAAATTTCATTTAAAAAATTCCATGTGGTTTTGAAATATTATATTTAAAAACACAAGAATAGACACACAGGCTTCTTAGAGGTGAACTTCATCCAAACTGTAATGAAAATTTGTTAATTTGGTGTTGAGACGCGTACCAAATCAAATTACAGAACAAATAAGCATACTTTCAGAATGGACTTGAAAGGTTTGAAATATGGCGACTCGTCGAACATTTGAAGAATTTCAAAGCTCTCTTTTTCTACATTTTGTATAGCACAAAGAAAAGCACAAAAGCAATAAAATAAAGGGAAATTTATAGAATAATTTCATTTTTGCAATCTCATCTACTACTTTTTTTAAAATTTTTATTTTAATGGAATTGCTGCATCTGTTTATGGAGCTCCACTCGGTATGGGATATCTTGCTCTTTCATATTTAATTTTAAATATTGCTATCAACTAAATTAATATTTTACAAATTCGAGTAGAAATATGATTTGAAATTGTGAATTGTGTTGTGATTTATGACACTTTACAAGCCTGAGACAGTTATCTCAGCAATTCAAGCCGAGGAACCGTCTCTGGTTTTTTCAGTAGCTCCAACTAGGGTCAAGAGCTCGACTTAGCCATTTCACTCGTCACATTTGCTTGTACAATCCCTTTTTTACAGGGGGAGGGGCTCATTCAGACACTTCACGGATACAACAGAAAAGAGCTACAACCATGATCGAACCGGGACGCCCCGTTCAAGGGGGGAAACGCGCTACCAACTATGCCAGGACGCTGACATGATTTAAAATTAAATAAGGAAAGGGGTGCAGTTTTTGCTTCTTTGCTAAGGCTATTAATGGAATAAATCAAAGAAGTCATATTCAAAAATAAAATAAATGAGAATGTGATTTTGTGACCCCCATTACCACTTCTACGGTTTCATTATGAACAGAGAGAAAAGATTGAAACTTAGTATGAAATTTAACAAATCTGTCTAAAAGAGGCTTAGGTAAATATTTTATAGAAAGTTTATGACGATTCTGCTTTAAAAATATTCACTCCTTTTACGAGTGCCAGAACATCACTAGAAAACAAAAGATCCGTCGAATATCGTAGAACTTGTTTGACATGCTTCTAGAAGTGAACTTCAAATCTCATTCTAGAATTGCCCTGAGTTTCGGTGCGATGAAATAGTTTTAAAGGTGACATGGAGCTCGAGTAGATAAATAAATTCTTGATACTAGATACAATCTTGAAACTTTGCAATGTTTTCTGCTTTCTCCCTTCCTGTGACGGCTCGCCCATTAAGGCTACAATATCCCAAAACTATTTTTTCATTTTGAAATCTGTTTGGTTATTTTTTCCACATTCAGAGTACTTTGAACAACAAAAAAAAAGGGGGAGGCAGAAGAATAAAATAAATGAAAAAGTAGGAAATACAGGCTTTGAAATTATTCTTTTAGATCAACCCTTGGAAGCTTCCGATTTCACTCCCTACGTAATAGCTGCGCAATATCAGAAAACGAAAACCAGTGAATTTGGTGATAGTTTTCTGTTTTGGTTGCAAATTAGGATTCACACACTATTAACTTATTGCATAATTTTCCATTTCTCTCCTTCCCCACTCAAATATTGTCTTTGCTTTTCATTATTTATTATTTGGTTCTGCTTTCTCTTACAAGTTACTCTGACGAAAAGTCATGTACATTGCCCAATCTTTTTTTATTCAACATCACTCATCGAAAAGAATACGTCGACAGTCTTTTAAATGTAATTCAGGTTATTAGAATGAAAAATTTTGACTTCTTTAGACATAAAATCGCTTTTCGAGCATTGCATTATGGACGTTTCTGTAATAAAACATTTTCTGTAACACGGCTCTTTCTTTCGTACCTCGCCACCACAGAGATATCATATGCCTAATGAATTAACCCTTTGCTCTCAGGTAGTGCCTCTCTCTCACCACTTAAGAGAGTGCACCATTTTAACGTTTTATTTATTTATTTTTATTATGTGGGAACATGATGCTGTTTGGGTTTGTGATTTCTGAAACCTCAAAATGCGTAGGCAACAAATTGACAATTTATCGCTTTTGAGGCATCAATTTTTTTTAATGTTGATAGAAAGTAATGCAGAAGGTTGACACATTTGGAGATTGATTACCAAAAAATCATTTAGAAATAGAAATATAATTTGTAATTCAAAATTTTAAGTCAGTGCAACGTTATTACATTTTTAAACAAATGCTTTCGTCATTTGAGTACATGATATCGTATTTATTTGAGATTTTTGAAACCTCGAATTGAAGGAGCAAACTATTGGCGATTTGTCGCTTTTGTAGCATCGATTTTCCTCTTTTAGGGTTATTAGAAAATGGTAAAGATGACTGTCATATTTGGTGATTTATCCCCAACAAAAAGTTTTAAGTTGGCACGAATGTCCACTATTTACCCGATTCTCGATATATCGACACATGCATATTCGGCAGTCACATGATTCAAACCTGTTTAAATTTGTTAAGGACTTAAAATAATCAAGACAAACAATACCTGAAAAATAATAAAGTTCTCACGTGATAAAATAAAATTTAAAATAGCAGATTTCATTTTTTTTTTTACTTTTTAAATTTTGAGTTTCTAAAAATACCTAAAATAATGTCAAGGAGATTACTTTTTCAGTAAAATTCAACTTAAAAATATAATAAAAATACACATGAATTTTCATAGCAATAAGTAAGTCATCGTGTTAACTGAAATAATTTTGCATGGAATTACTTTTCCGAGTGAGAAAAGGTTTAAAGCACCTATATCTGCCGAACTGTAATTTTAATGGGTTGAAACGAATGTAAAACATTTTTAAAAATAACTTCTATGGTATTAAAAAACCCATTAAAATATTGAAGAACCGTGAAGGAAAGCCACATTGCTCCGATACAACGTAAATACAGCCGCTTGCGGGGTCTTTCTATACTGGCGCTCTAGGCACTCTGGATATTTCTCTTGACCTTGCTTGAATCCAAGAGTGGTCATTTGAAATGGATGTTGCTCTTCATTCATCATGCTAAATTACGCTATTACGTTATTTAGCTGTGCATTAGTGGAGTGATTAGATGTTTCCTGCATTGAGAGTATGTCATGGGTATGGTATAGTATGTATGTAATCTTCAACTATTTGGCTGCTTAGTTAGTTTTGTGTAGATGCTTAACCAAGGTCTAAATTTTAGGAGTAATCATAAATATGAAGGAAAATACAATATTTTCTAACGAAAGTATTGGTTGTCACTCTCAAAATCCATATGGTACTAAATAAATGACTGTAATTACTTCCGTTAGGGCAGAAAGATAACTATATATTATATCTTTTAGGGATCATTTCATGAGAAAATTGTTCGAAAAAATTTCTGAGAACGAAGCAGATTTCAAGAAGTGTATTTCCGATATATCTTAAATTTAAGTGAAGAAAAACAGTTACGAATTTAACACAGAAAAGCTTTCTTACTGGTTTTTATTATTTTCTTGTGTATGGAATACATAAACACACAAAAGAATTTAATCAATCCAGAAATCAACAAACTATCTTATCTCAAATATTCTAATAATTTTTTCATATTTGAGAATTCTCTAAAGGAAACCCTTTTAGAATTATAACTAGGTGGCTGCGAACACAATTATTCGAAAACATAACAACTTAAAAGGAAAAAAATTAATGGAATTAGTTTGTGGCAACATATTAATCTCTATCAACTTTTAAAGGGCAGCGGTTGTCTGATAGTGAAGTTTCAGATTCGAAAACCGATTCCATCAAAGAACCACCGTGTAAGCAGGTTTGCTGCACGTAGTCTATTGAGACCACACGCCTTCCCGCTGGTGTGGTGAGGAAGTATGGAGACAAAATTACTAGCTCAATTGTCGTCCTCATCTTACCGCGGTACAAAATTACGAGCCCTAATTTTTCTTTAAAAAACGGGAAGCTAAATATAGCCAAACTATGAAATTTTAAAAGAAATCCTTGAGCAGAAAGTTTTTTTTTCTTCCTTTTTTCATTCGCTTACAATTGACGATGATATCTCAAAAACATAAATTTAGGTTCATGCAATTTTTCATCCTCTTAACGGTCAATATCAATCAAAATTTAAATCAATTCCATCAATGAGTGATCTATATGTGGTATTTCTCTTCATGTATATTTGAATGTGATAACTCAACAATTCAATATTGCTGCAAAGATAGCAAAATTGATTTTTGATCAGACAAGAGGTAATTGCAAGAGGTAGTTTCAAAGCCTAAATTCTAATAACACATTTATAATAACTGTACGGGAAGAATAATTTTATCGTGTATTATACAGGGTACAAGTAAAGAAGTCACGTGCGTTTTATAGAACAATAAAAGAATACCACTTATGGTTATACACGCAGCATTTATAGTATACGACGACAAGATAAAGTCATTATTGCATAAAATTAAGAATATATAATAAATAACAGTGAATAGAACATAAAATACAAATCAAAGAAGTAGAATAAAACTATTTCTGCTGTTACGTATATTGCAATGACTTGATCCTGGTAGATCAAATAAACGAGCAGCGTTTAAACACAAAGGTTTTATTTACAGCTTATGTATGATTAAAAAAACAACTCGTCCTCATCTAGGTTAATATGCTGGGAAATATTTACATCTGGATTAACAGTTCCACGACTAATACAAAGAGACTAACAGAATGTTAGCGTATCCGGCTACTGCGTGTAGCTCAAGAGATCTACGAATTTACCTCCAGTGGATCTTTAATCAAGAAACTCGAGATCATGTGTATCTCTTCAGCTCAGTCCTTCAGATTTCGGCTTTTCTCATCTTGTTAGATGAGCTCGTCTCGTTGTCGTCTCGTCCTTTCAAAACCTTCCATTTTAATCTCCGTCAAACTCCGCCTCTCAGGTTCGGTGCGCTGGAGATGCCAATCATCCAATAATTCTTCAGAAATATTCCCAGTGGTCAGCAGTTAACCGTGGGAATATTTTCTAATCTTCCACGTAAACCCTCCAGAACAGGGAAATATTTAAATCTGGAGGGCTTGGTACTTCTTTATTCAAAGGACCGTAAAACGCATGTGTGGTTTATTATCTGAACTTTATTCACGTTCGAGTGGTCCCATAGGAGAAATAGTTACATCTGGGGTTTGGACACGGTTTCCTTCTTCAAAGGACCATAAACCGCATGGATGGTCTACTATCTAAACTCTATTCAAGTCCAGATGGTGACACTAAAGGGGAGAATTCACAAATCCGATCACAAAGGAAGGAATCGTCACACGGCTGACCAGATATAATAATGTTCAAATATGTGTCTCTTAGAAAGGGAGGGAAGTTTTACAACATCTTTACAACATACTTTTTTGTGCATATATTGAGTATTATTTAAATATATGTATATTTTAAAAACTCCTATTTCTGACTAAAACTTTATGCGTTTACTTTTTCTAAAAGCAGTCTTTTATAGAAATATCAATGTATATGGCGTTACATATTTTTTTGTTCCATAGAAATTTTTTGATCAACTTCAAAATGTGTTTGGGAAAAGTCTTAAAACGTATTAAAATGCATAGTAATTGAAAATCCTTAAGTAATAGAATTTTTTTATAGTTTTCATTGACACAAAAAATAAAGGAACATGATTTTGAAAAAGCTTGAAGTTGATAGTCTTGGTATAAGAACTGAAGAGGACATGATAATGCAGCTGTTTTAACAGAATCTCTTCATGTGACACAAGTTTCCAGAGAATACAAGAAACAAACAAAGAAGATAATGTCTACATCGTAACTAACTATGATCATTTGTCTGTTCTTTTAATGAAGCTTCCACCTGTTTCCGTCAATTTTTCCAAAATGACCAAACTTTCCTTCTAATAAAGCCTTATCGTATTCATGGCATCGTCTTCTGTCCTCCACCGCATATCCTGTTTCCCTTTCAAGCTTTTCTGTGGTCGTTATCGGAATTTCTCAACAATGTGTGGATGTGGGGAAAAAATTCTTGTCATGATTGAATGTATCAAAAAGAGTTAGTGAAATCGCCTCAACTGAGGTTATGTGTAAACAAACTAGATTTAACCAATTATTTAAGCAAGGTAAGAACAAGGTTTTGATTTATTTCTCTTATTTTTTACAAAATTCCTGAATTCCTTCTGTTATAACAGCATTATAATCATGTACTTGTCCGCTTCAGTTCCTATGCAAAGATTATCAGTTTCAAGATTTTTCAAAATCATTTTCCTTTATTTGTTGTTTCAATGAAAACTATAAAAAAATTTATTACTTAACGATTTTCAATTACTATACGTTTTAATACATTATTATTTAGTCTTTGGGAAGAATATTTGGAGAGATGTCGAATATAACCGAGTAATGCACTGAAAGGTCAAAAGTCATGGGATACTTTTAATAACGTGTCGGAGCTCCTTCAACTCATCGAAGTGGAGCATTTGGAAATGTCATAGACTCAACAAGTCATTGGAAGTCTCCGACAGAACTTTGAGCCATGCTGTCTCTATAGAAGCTCATAATTGCATGCAGTTTTTTGTGTCGGAACTGATCTCTTGATTATGTCGTATAAATGCTCAACGGAATTCAAGTTGGGAGTTATAAGTGGCCCAATCATTTTATAGAATTGTCCAGAATGCTCTTCAAAGCAATCACAAGCGTTTGTGGATCAATGACAAAACGCATAGTCATGAATAAAACATCCCATCATTGTTTTGGTGCATAAAGTACATGAATGACTGCAAGGGGTCTCCAAGTAGTTGGAACATAACTATTTCAAGTGAATGATTGATTCATATGGATCAGAAAACCTAGCGCATTCCATATAAAATCAGCTCTCGCCATTACGGAATCTCTACAAGTTTTCTTAGTGCGTTGTTGGCAATATGGGTCCATAATTTCGTAGGGTTTTCATCATACTTAATCTTTACAATCAGCTCTTACCAACTGAGATCATGATTCATCTGACCAAGCTACGGTTTTCCAGTTTTTGGGATCCAAGCGATATGACTACGAAAACCCAGGAAAGGCATTACAGGTTATGTCGTGTTATTTGTAAAGGCACTCGAGTCGCCCACTAAAGCCACATCCGTTGTGTATTCTGTATTGATTCCTGCGGTTATCTCACGCATTGTTGCTTGTTTGTTGGCACTGTCGATTCTACGCACACGTCTCTAGTCCTGATCATTAAGTTCAGGTGGTCGGTCATAGGTTTTACGGCGGTGAGAAATTATGCTTGAAATTAGGTATTCTCGACCCACTTTTGGCTCTGGGGATATCGAAATGTTGAATTCTCTAACGATATCCGAAATGAAATGCTCCACGCCCCAAGCTCCAAATATTATTCTGCATTGAAAGTAATTCACGTTGTGTTGCCAAAATGACGCCAGAAACCGTTTCGTATGAATCACCTGAATACAAATGAAAATCCTGCCAATGTATCGTATATGAATATTATTATGTTTTTAGTGTATCGGGTTCGGATTGAATAAACTTTACTTGAGGACAGAACAAACAAATTTATTTGCAGGATGACTTGATAAAGGAAAACTTCAGATAAAATCAATGCAGAAGTCAACAGTCCCTAACAGCGTAAATACAAGCCTTACGAGCTATAAACACAGACTTCAAAACAGATATTGTTTAGCAAAGCAAACAGTAAATCACAGCGAGCTCAATTTATACAACGTTAACAGGAAACGTAAACACAACTCACTAATAACAAGCGAGAAAAGCAATTCGCTCGTCCAACGAGTCGCTACTCTTTCGAGAGGAACTGCCTAATTGCGATAACCCGTCCCTTATATAGCCGAGAGAGCGAACGCCCAGAAGTACGCGAAGCTTCGGAAAATACCGTGAACAACTTTTGCTACTTCTGTGCATTTGGCTTATTTGTCGATCATATTTGTGCTAACTTTATCTCCAGAATTGTAATAATTCTTTTTGAATTTCTAGTAACAAATAAATGTTTGAAATTTTGTTACCCTTTTTAGATCTTACCAGATGTTCTCGAAATATAGGATGTACTTTGATTAAAAGTCCCAATTCTGAAACGCTGTCTTTATTAATGCTGTTATCGTTTTCTCTATAAGACGTTACACCTAGTTTAGTTTCTTGAGGACAATATCAAAAAGTCGGATGAGAAACGATTGTCACTAGTACAGATGGTGTTGCTTGAGCGAGGGATAACTTAAAGAAATGTGATTCCTTGGTTCCATCACAGATTAAATAATTAAAAAAAGTTTTATGCTCCTTTTAATTGAATCGGATGGTAGAAATGAATGTGAAAAGAAATGGTTAATATGATTCATTTTTCAAGATATTATTTATTGTGAAATCTTGCTGCATTCAAAAAGCGTCGCTCGGGGGCTATCCGCATCTGATTTCACAGAAACAAAATGGATAATTTTGAAAAATTAATTTGTTTATTTTTAAATAAATGTAAAACTGGTCTTTGTACAATAATATGATTCACAGTTATTGAAAAAAAAACTATTTCTATTAAGTTTGAATTAAAAACCTAATTAAAATTTTAAAAACTTTCTCAAAATACTTTTAGCACATACAAAAAAAAGTTAGTGAATTTCGTAATTCTAGATACAATTATTATCTCTCTAAAGCATTTTGATCTATTTTTACATCACCTATACCTCATAACAGTTCACAAAATGTTGCAAACAATTTATAAGTCTTTAAACATTATGCAAAAAATTCAAACTTTGTTAGGTTCTAAAATGATTTTTTGCGTCTTTAGTAATGAACTGCTTCAAATTTTACATTTTTTTTTCTTTCCAGCTTTACCTATAGAGAACTACACATTTAAATACAGTTTTCTACTGGGAATACATGGCACATTAAATAATAGTTGATTCCTAGTAATGTAACTGACTTCGGTTAGAAAACTTTTTTCTCCTTTTGACAGATTCAAGTTTTTATCACAAGATTTAATTTAACAATCGAATAGTAATTTTCATGGTGAGTTTATGGATTTATCTTTCGCTTTTGTCTTCGAATCTTAAGTAAATGTTGCTCTAAAGAAATATTTGCTCCTTTAGTAGCGAACGTGAAGTTTGTAGTTTATTTTTATTTGCTAAATTAAACATTGAGGGAAATAATGACATATTTACATAAGCATAAAGTAACATTATTTTTAAAAAATAACAGAACTTTCTTATTTATTTAAAGTACAAATATCATGGCCTTTTAATTAATTCCTTTACTATTTAAACACATATTAACTCAAAAAGGTTGTAAATTCATATTCTTTCTCTCTTTTAGTTTTCTTAATATTCCCTGATCATAATTTTTAAACTAAAATTTATTTATGATTTGTTTGAAAATTTGGCTGAAATATTAGGATTACATCATTTTTAATTATGGTAAAAGCAAACAAAATGGTAGATGATAATTCATTTTAGAATATTACGCCAAAAATATTTTTATTAACAAAGAATCAAACACTGTAAATCATAATTATTAAGAAAATATTCATTAGAAAAAAAAAGGTAATATGGTGAACAATATTTTAAAGTTAGATCGCAATGTTATGGTATTATGTTTCAATCCGAAATCTCGATCGAATAGTTTTATTCATAAAATAAAAGCCTGACTTTCTTGGCAGGGAAGATAATTTTATAAACAAAATTTAAACCTTCCATATTATACACTTTTACTTAATTAAATTAATGAGTTTTTAATAATGAAATTTTGTAATTTATTTTACACATTCCTTATATCTCCGAATTTTGACAATTTTATCATGTGTGCATTCTGGATGACCATTCCCTCTTTCAATATTTTCGACATCTCATTATAAGTTTATCTCTTAATATAATTCAATTTGGTTTCTGTACTCGTGGCACCATCAAAAATTTATTTTGAGTATTTTTAAAAATTCATTATAAATTAAAGACTGGGGAAGATAAGATATGTTTAAAGAATCCTACTTTACTTTAATAAAAGTATGCTTCTAAAATATTTATTATTATTATTATTTTCCTTTTGCATAATACCCTCTTTTAAAAAAATATTTCCAGTCATCCCCAATGAAAAAAACGCTGCTATTTTTTAGTTTATTAAGTGAAAAAAATTAATAATTAAATAATTTTTATATAAATTTCAATTTTTTTTTTAAAAAAAATTAGTTTGAAAATTCCAATTTTCAACAAGATTATAATATTCTATGAAACAAGCTGTCCCAGCGATTTCAGTACAGGTATATCGGAAAAGGAAGAAAAAGAAACTAGCCTGAACTGTAACAATAAATAATTTAGCAGGACTATTTCCAGTCCAGAAAATCCCGGTGGGACCAGCGATCCGGCAAAAACAGCCGGACTCCTAACCCACAAAGCCATGGGCTTGATATTTTCTCAACCAAAACGGAATATGGGCTCTTCGGAACACCAGAATGATTGGCTACCCTAAATAAATGGTCTGTCCTCCATAATTTAAGCGCCCTCTGCGATGGAAGCCCCGTAGCATCTGGGTCATGGCATGGAACGTAAATCACGACTCCCAGCCTTGACAGGGGCGTTTAGGGGCCTAAATTTATGAAGAATAAATTCGTTTGTGTGTCCACAGCCCGACTCCAGTTAGTGTGAAACGATGCGTGGGCTGAGCAAAAAATACCTAGGCACTAAAGAAAGGGAAGTTGTAATTGAGACAAACTTTTTGTCTACTTTCGCTTGATATATGAGACACCTGTTGGATGGGAGTTATTGCGAGAATAAGGGAAATCATCGTGAGAGACAATACGTATTCGAAAACTTTACATCGGGGAACGCTAGTATTTCATTTCGGGCAAAAACTTGGTAGTTATTTCAAGCCTCAGTAAATAGCGTTGGAATCTGGAGGAGAGGAGAAGGTATATATGCCAGTCTTCGGAAACCTCCAAGATACAATATTAGTCTTGTATTCCAGAAGAGATTGTACTTCTTTTTTAATAATCTTTCTTTATAATAAGCATAAAACAAAAATTCTTTTTGTTCCATTTGTGTTCCTAGCTTCTATAACCACGGCAAATAATGCTTTTGTTATGAAGTTTTAGGTATTTTTAATAGGTATTTGTTGGTACAACAAGGATTACCTTAGCAATTTGCTGGTTACGATGCAGACTAATGAAATTTGCCAGCATTCGAGAACAAAGCCCCCATTCCGGTACTTCATTAAAAAAAATTGTATTTTCTTGTTACATTGTGGCTAATAAGCAAGCTGATATACATACGATATATATAATATGATTAGAATATATGGCAAAATAATGTATATGAAATATATCAAATATTTGCAGGTATTTATCCTAAATGCGAGAGATGATCAAAATTTATCGCTTTTGCATAAACATTTAAATAAGAGTCTCTAAACTGACACCGTGCTGTTCAAATTAATCATTTCACAGATTGAACGACTGTTTGGACGGTAAGTTATCTGTCTGAGCATGACTTTTACAATGAACTTTGTTAAAGAAGGTTTTTTCTGGAGAATGGAAAAAAGCTTGCTTAAGTACGGGTTAAGTGATAAAATACACAATGAAGCTTAGTAATTTTAACTGAGATTGTGGTGCTGTTTGGAGCCTAAGTATATTGGCTGGTTACTGAAAATTACTAGTGTGTTGCATAGTTATCTCGATGTTTGGTCTAAATAAAGTTTCATTATTTTTAATTGAGAAACCATCGCAAGGATTTTGAATTGTTGCTTACTTGCTTTGTGGCTGCCCGATGGAGCCGTTCATCTTTGTGCTACTCCTCAGATAATTTCAAGTGAAGTGTCAAAATGATTTTAAAAGACTTTCTGTTAAGTATTGGACTGGGTTCCTTTTAGTCTACAACTGCACTTAGAAATCTTTACCTGGTGGAATAGTTTTAGGTAGCTGTGGGAAGGGCAGTAATCTGTAAAGAACAAAACATTGGCTCTCTGGAAATGGAAGAGAGAGGTTTTGGGAAGGGTGCTGTTGGCTTTCCTTCCAGCTTTCTCTTTGTCCCTTTACGTTTACCTAATTTCGGTCTTCTTAGTTCTGAGGTTTAGTTTTCAGATATGATTTTGGTAGTCTGAGTAAGATTTGGGATTCCGTGGATTCTGTTACTTTCTGTACTCGTTATTCTGCCGTTCCGTTTCCTAAGTATCCCTCGTGAGCTCTGATCCAGCAGAGGTTGGTGCATTGTATGTCCACCAGGAGATTAAATCTCGCCAAATGTCTACGTTTATAGCGGTAGCTAAAGAAATAGGTTGCTGTAGGGAAGAAGTAGCATTGGTAGAAGTTCCTGTAAGTTTCTTACATTAGCATGTTTACAGCCAAATTGGCAATTTTCTTTATTACCTTTTAATTTTTGAAAATAAATCCAAAAAATAATTTGCTAAACCCAAAACTATAAGAATACTCGGAACCTCGAAAGTATCTGATATTTCTGCCATATGTATAAGAAGAATAACCCAAATAAAATGGAGCAATAGAATAATCTGTATCTCTAACGATTTAACAATAAGAAAATAATTAATTAATCAAAAGTAAAATGATATGCGACAAAAAAATGATCGCCTTCAATTCATTTTCTTTAAATTTATGTAAATAATTAATATTGAATTCCTCTGAGCAAACGTGAGTTAATCTGTTTAATTTAACATAAAAACAGTAATAAGCTGATTTCAATACACACAGACTTCCTGAAGCATATTCTGAATTTGAAAATATTTCAAGTGCTTGACATTTTAAAGCCGCTTCTTTCTTAAATTGAAAGGTTATTTTAAAAGATGGCAAAATTTAAGATACAAGAAAAAATTATTAAATAATGAAATCAAAGAAATTTTAATACAGTTACAGTTAATATTAATCAAAGAAAAGGTTAATAAAATATAAGGAGTAATCTTAGTGAATATAAAGACTCGTGTAACTTCGGCTAAAGCGAGAAAACGAATGATAAACAGTTTTTTTTTCCTTGCTGAATAATGAAATGTTGTCGAACTGATACCTGAATATTTTTTTCACTGTTGGTACTAACATTTCATTCCAGTTTTTATTACTGTTGTTGATAAACAAATGGTTGGGTTGATGGGGTGCCTAGCCCTGACAGGGGCTTATCCCCGATAATGATGATCTGCGAAGGACATTACGATCTCGATTTTGCGTTGTCTTCTTCGTTTGTCTGAATTTCTTCAGGTCCTCGTGGCTGGTAATGGTTTAAAAAATAATCAATGCTTTATATATTTTGTTTTGTAGGTGAATGCCAGTTCTGTTGTATTGTGGTTCTCAAGGGAAAAATCTGTCGTTGTGGTTGCCAAGGGAAAAATCTGTTTTTAATGAGTTTTCTCATTAAAAAATACAAATTGAAGTATGGCTTTTGAATTATTTCTCATAAATAGATGGTAAACTAAAGGACACGGTTAATTTAATATTAAATTCGTATGATTTGCTGGTGTTATTATTTTCATATGAAATAAAAATTAGCGTTATAGATGGAGTGTCTTTTGCTGGAAAAGAATGCTTCTTCGATTTTACCAATTATTTTAAATATACAGAGGATGGGTGAATAGCTGATTACTGAAAGTAGTTATATTTAATAAAAGTAAAGTTTTAAAACGCTTATTGTGATTTCTGTAATATTTATTGTGTTTTTTTTTTAGTTACTGAATTTATACGCAGGTGTTCTGATACAATATTTATGATTTTTTTTCTTAGTTGCAAGCTATTTTTGCAATACAATTGAAAACAAATTCCAAAAATAAATTAAAGATAGAATAAAACTAAAAACAATAATTGTTATACTACAATCTGTTTATTAATATATTTCTTATCTTCTGGTCTGAACAGGAATCTCGGAAAGAAAGTGGAATACTTTAAAAAAGTATTGAAAAACATTACTTTAATTTATCACTCGAATACTGTACATCAGCAATACTTCTGTCAATTTGAAGATAATAAAATTCATAAATAGTATATATGCTATTGCAATTTCTGTGATACTTCAAAATCAAAACAGATTATATTTTCCCTATATTTTTATTTATTTGATTATATTTTCTGTAAATGACTTAAAAGCATCTTATTGTCCACAAATAATTTTACATCAGTTTTATTTTTAGTGATAGTCAATTTTATTAAGAAATTTTTTCTTTAATTTTAATAAAATTTTAAAAATATTTTTTAATGTATTTTGTCATAATATTTGCATACTTTTTAATAATTCAGTATTATGTTTCTATACATGCGCATTATAACGGTATTAAATGCAATTTTTGATTAATTAAGATCATATTTTTCAACTGTTACAGAAATACGCCATAAGGGATACAAATAAAAATCAAGCCTATTACGCTAGTTTTATACTAGATATTTAAATTTCCTTTTTATAAAAATATATTCGACATGAATGCCCAAGAACTTTTTCAAGCCACCTATCTTCTTTTGGTTCTTTGTATTTGCTTTCAGACTGACGAATAAAAGATGCTGGTCATCCTCGTTAACCAGCGTCATGGGATGCGCCGCCGTCTGACCGATGAACGTCACCCGTCCATCCTGTAATCAGAGGGAGGGGCCGACAACCCTTTACCACCCAGATTCCATAAGAGAAAGTGCGCTCTTATCACCCAATCTATCTCAGAACCTGGTCTTTCATCCTTTGTTCTGGAGCTCCCACCAAAAAGAAGGTTCCTCAACCCCACAAAAGACCCTTTTCGGTTCCACGACCCACAAAATCGATTCGAATCCTTTTGTCTCCGTCCACCCGCAAACGATTATAAAAAAAAAAGAATAAAAATAACCAGCGAGAATCCGCCTGGACATTATGTCGATGAATACACATCGAGATGGACTGAGAAGATAAGGCGCCTTATTTTTTTCTCATCGTCGGAGGAGAAGGTCAAGGCACCCAAGGTTCAAGGTCGAACAGCGGCCATCCATTCGTTCTGCGTCTGTTACCTCGCCCCGAGTGCCCGGATGGTAAACATCCGAGTTATTGTTGCCGAATTCGAAAGGAGAGGTAAAAAATAACAGATAATGATTTTTGTTGGAGAAAATAATAACCGAGGGGGGAAAATTATCGTCTGACGCTCTGAAGTGAAATGACAGAAACAAGTTGGCTTATTATTTTTTTCTTTTTTGTTCGAATAGACAAATAAAAAAATTAATATTAATCTTGAATGTTCTATAAATATGCAAATAAAAATAAAATTGTTAAAGTTGAAATGTGAAGTTATTTTCCCTCTCATAAAAATTGATATTTGTTATAAAAAATGGAATTCTAAGCATTTAGGACACATCAGTCGCACTAACAGAATGTAAAAATTATCATTTCAGTTTTTCAACTAATATTCAAATAATTAGCTGATACGTAAATAAGAATATGTATAATTCATGTTCAGCAATTTATCTACGTGACACCAAATAAAGATACTATTCTTATACATACAAACATTAGCTAAGCGGAATAAAACATTAAATCTTGTCCAATACCAAACATATTTTGCACTTTGTCTCAAAAAATGAAGTTCAAAATACAACCATTTAATATTAAATATTTTAATCATACTTTTCTAAAATATTAACATAAAAATAGAACAAAAAAAATCCTTTTTACAAACATATTTTATAAAAGGAAAATTATTATATCTTAAAATAAAGTGTATTCGTCTTGGATCATTTTCTTATCACCGAATGGGCAACAATCTGAAAACAATCGGCACCGAACAATCTGAAAAAATACTCGCGATATTCAGTAGAAACCTGCTGTTGTTTACCATTCAGATGCTGAGTTCAATTACAAAATTGTTTTTCAATGTTAAAAAAAGGAACAATTTTTATTTTTTTTATCTATAAAAGTCAAAAAAATTGTTTGAAATTTTCAGTTTGCACAGCATAATTTATTAAGTAGACGAACCTATTGAATATGCCTTGTGCTGGTTTTCTGGTTTAGGGGTAGCTCCTTTTCCCCGTATTCTGGGCGTTCCGGGTTAGAGTTCTGATTCAGGCATGGTTGTTCTTCACTGTGTTCTATCCGTGAGATATGTGAAAGAATCCTCTGTAAAAAGAGATTGTGCAAGCAAGTGCATCAGTGCCACCTTCATATGAGCTAAAGTCAAACTTCTGTTCTAGAGTCTTTAGCGGGTTCTTACCCTCAGAAGCTACTACACCCTTCATTCCCCTATCTTTTGGATTAGATTTGAAGTGGAGTTAAATCCAAGGTGGATAAGCAACACCAACAAGTAAACCGTAAAATCGCCACATATTAGAGTTGCGAACGACCACCTTTTATACCATGGACCATACATAAATCTATGATATTATGGATATTAGTGCTCCTATATTAAGTATGGGGAGGGGAAGAAATACAGATTTAGGAAATTTAATTGAAATTCGTTCTAATTCTGGAAAGGATTGTAAAATACAACTGCCTCCCTGCGAATGAATCTCATTTGTAAGGTAATTCCACACCGAAATATGACCAAAAATGGAAACAAATATTAGCAAAATGCTTTTAATAAAATTTCTTTTACTTTAAAAACCTGTACATAAAAATCACATTGTCTTAAGAACCTGCCGCTTAATAAAGTTATATATATATATTATCGTACCCTTCACAGATCGGAAGGGTACGATA
>JAOUZG010027140.1:679800-708616 GCA_026289955.1 Argiope argentata | reverse complement strand
ATATAATTTGTGGCTAAGTTGGTGTTATCTATTTGAGACTAATACCCACAGAAAGGAATTCCAAAATTTCTTGACGTATGATGGACTGTCAAGTCGATAAGGAATTTACGACATCGAGCAGAACGAGCTTCTAAATAAGTGCCTCATGTGCAGTATCGTGTGTGATTTAGTTTTACGCCACCACTACATCGCCATGCCTAATTCAATTTTTTACTTACTAGAGAAGATAAGAATAAATACTTGCATAAGCTATCAAATGGAACAATAAACCTAATATTGCAGAAATTTGAGGTGGGAAATCTAATGAAGAAACCCTCTTTCATGCGTTAAATTTCATATTTGAAGAAAATATGTTGAGATTTATAAAATCGTAATTTAAAGGTTAACCTATTGCTGCTTCAGCTTTACTTTTTTGTAATAAAGAATACAATTTATAAGCACCAGTCAAAAACTCAAGTAGTTAAGAATGAAATCTGACGTATGGTTTTATTAAAATATTTTCAGATCCAAGCCAAATTTTGAGCTAAATTCCCAATAGGGTTGATTGTTTTTCGATTTGTCTATTAACAGTGTACAATGCCTCTATTTTTTTGTTGTCTATAATTCGTCCAAAATATCAGTAAAATCTCAAACTAACAAAAATGTAAAAAATATTTCTACATGAATTAATGCACATCTTATTAAATAGTTCTGGATAAGATAATGTTAAAAACACATTTTAAATAGAGTAAAAATAATGTTTAAACCTAAAACTAACGAGAAATCAATATAAAATAGATATAAAAATAATACGAAGAATAAATGAACATTTAATATGAAATTTTGTCTTTCTATAGGCATATAATGCCATAAAATGTCAGATACAGAACGATTCATATAAGAAAGAGAGATTTCTAGAGTCATATCCTCCTTATAAAATAACGAGAAAGGGAAAATGAGACGTTATTGTTTGGAAAGAGGAATAATGGCACAGAGAGATTAAATGACGCTCGGATATAATTCTATTTTTTCGATCTTCATTGACCATTTATGGCTTAGAAAATGTAAATAGCGCCATCTCCCCCTCCCATTCACTATCATATTTGACTTTAAAAAATGACATATATTTGAAATTTTGTCTCTATGGCATCCATGTTCTATACCGCCAACCTCACCTTTTTACCATCAGAGGGAATTTCCTTTCCATAAAGAAGTCGGAAAATCCAGATCAACATTCAGCAAGTGTCAATTTATTTTCGTTATTTTAGGGATTGTAAGTTAATCCCTGTATAAGCAGTTTTAAGCAACAATTTTTTTTCCGTACAGATAGTGAACATTAAATTGCGAATCACTTTCAAGACAATTGCTTTCAGTACATCGCATATAAGAAAAAGGAAAATTAAAATTAATTTTATTTAAAATGATTTCAAAATGATAAGCTTTTTTAGCAGAATTTAAATATTATTTAATTATAAGATTAAGCATTTTATAAATTTTTAAATAAATTTTTTTAGAATTATCTTTACTTATAATAAAGCACAATGTGTGTGTGTCTGTTGGCGGTGTACAGGCCAGACCGTTTGACTTACAGCTACCAAATTTGGTACATGTATACCTTGGGGGCCGGGAATGTGCACCTCGGAGCCCTTTTTTGAATTTTTAATTAAAATTTTAATTAATTAAAAAATAAGCCAAATTTTAACGTTTTTTCACTATAACTTCCGAAAATATTACAGCACAAAATTGATTTTTGCATCATATTAAAGCACAAAAAATTAGCTTTTCAATGATACTAATGTTTTGACCTATAAATTAAAACTCTATTTTTAATGAATTTTTAAACATTTAATTTAATCGGGGTTTTTCAACAATAAAATAAAAATAAACGAAATAAAAATAAAATTTTATCTTCGCGAGGATCTAAAAAAAATCAGTTTTTAATAAAATGTTGCCATTATATTTTCAGAAGTTTTGATTTAAAAAAGTTAATTACTTAAAAAAAAACAGAAAAATATAATTTATATCACGTGATTATATAAAATGAAATAAATAGGAAATGCGATATTTTTAAAACAATAAATGCAAGAGAAAATTTTTCTTGATCGTTTGTAATATCAAAATTAACAATTTAATTAAAGAATTAAAATAAATAAAAAACAAAATAAAAATATATTACAGAAGTGCGACAGTTAAAACTGAAAAAAAATTTCTAGAAAAGTATCAAACGATAATCTTTTGAGAGCGATATTAATTATTTAAAAGTAAGAAATCTTAATCGAGCTTGAAGATGACGTCATTTCAAAGAAACGACGAACAAAAAGCAATTGATATTAAGTAAAAGTAAAACATTTTTGCATTCGCGTTTTTTTTTTAAATTTTTAAAACACTAAGACATGTTTTAAATAGTTACTTTTACTCATGTGAAGAAATATATTGCGCAAATCAAATAATTCGCCTTCGTGATTGTAATTTATCTCCGCATTTTAATGAATCATGCGAAATAAAAACGCACCTGCTTTCAACGAAGCATACGTAATATTAAAGCTATACTGGTAAAAGCAGGTCAGCTATTTGAAAACGCATCTTTCAAACAAGCATACGTAATAATTACCAATGCAAAATTTGTAAAAGCATATAAAACTATTTTTACCCGCATATTTCGGAGACATTAAAACTTCCTAAGCAAAGCAATATCATGTTCTCACATGAGAACAAATAAATCAGCTTTCATTCCAAATTAAACATATAAAAATGTCATTTTCGGCACGTGTATGAATAAAATGAAACAAATATGAAACATGATATTTGTGGAAAATAAATGGATGAAAACGTTTTCTATAATATTTTACATTACATATATTACTAATCCAATTGAACAGTTTTATTTAAGGTAAATATGGCTTAACATTTAAAAGTCATCATCTGTAATAGGAGTCCAACACATAATTTCTTAATTTTTTTGGGGGGAGGGACATAAATCTCTTACCAAATGGTCTAAGTGAAATATATAATTAGTAGATTGAGGGGAAAAATGCTGATGAATTACGACTTTTAAATTTTTACATATATCATCAGCTCTGTGAATCACGTTTAACAAAATATTCTAGAGACAATAAGTCCTTAAAATAAAAAAGTGGCACTCCAATGAACTAAATCAATCATCAAAGCTGATCGAAAGATATGAAAATTTCAACATAACTATTCGATAAAAACTGGCGATTTTAGATCACTTTATCAACATCTCAAAGAAGCCAATCAGGGTTATTCTAGAATAATTGGTCTAGACTATGAAAATGATGATTGTTCTAAACTTGCAATAATCAAAACTGAATAAATCAGCCAGATTTGGTAGCAGAAGATAGAAATGTTTATTTATTTATTTATTATTAAATTAAAACTGAATTTTACGAGCCCTGATAGAAAATCAGAGAGAAATGCGGAGTTCAAAGATCAGGACTGCTACTTAATAATATAAGTGAATTATATGACTATCGAAATTTGAAGCTTAAAAATATTTTGGTGAAAAACTTTTTATGAGACTAAGTTATATTAAACTGATTGAACCCTTTAATCGGCATTAATACTGGTGAACCAACTGGTCGCCAAAGGCGGCTAGTAAAATAATAAAATGTAAAACTTACCAAAAGTAACTAATTAGGGATTGTCGACTATTTATGTTGTGGTAGCTGAAAATAACAATTAAGTAGTAGAAAGTAATAAGACTGCAAATTCACTATTTTAGAATGTTTTGAAAGCTATTATATGCTTTATAAAATTCAGTTATAATTTAGCCTGATTTTAGAATCAAATTCTGAAATGTACATTATATTCATAGATTATTTGGGAAATATTCATAACTCCTACGATTTCTGTTAAATCTGTTAAAGTGCGGCTATAAAGTACATAAAAGATCGTTAAAGTATAAAGATAAGTTGCCTGGGAAGGAAGGAGGTTTATTTTCCGGCTTATGCAAGTTGCCTATTACAAAGGTTGATAATTAAACAGTTCGAAAAACGATATCAGCAACTATATCGTTTCGATATTGAACTTTGCCACACGATATTTTCACTATTTTTTCTGTCTCAAAACTTTACAAAGTGCTCCTTTTTGTGTCGGTCGAGGGGAGAAATTTTTCCAGATGAATAGTTTGGACTTTGACCACTCCTAGATTTAAAATTAAGAAAAAAGTATTTTAATATTACATTCATTAAAATATTGATGATTAAAAGATTTGAAAGATTAAAGATTTGCCGTATTATGCACTCAACCGGGAACATTTGTAATGTTTAATTTTAATTAAATATTTTATACATACTTTAACATTCCTGATTATCCCACACAGCACTTTTAAACATCAACTTGTACCGGATTTTAAAGCTGTATTATTTTAACAGTCTCATACTCGTTACACTTTTTGAAAAAATATAACTTCACAGTGGAATCAAATAATAAGTTAATATAAATGTCAATAGCACAGAAATCGCTCTTATTATTTATTGTAGTATATAATAACAAATGTAACTGTAACAAATTATTATACGAATTTAAGATTGCTTCATTGAACGTTTGTACACCTACATTGAAGGAGTCCATCGTTTCTCTTTGCTAATTAATAAAGTTGGAAAATATTAGAAATCTTTTGTGTGAGATTCGCGGTTCCTATAAACAAATCCATTCAGTCAGAAAATAAGTAGATATAAAAGAAACTAAGATATAGACTTCAAAGAACAAGTTTAAAAGAGCGCAAAAATAGGCTTAACCATTGCCAGATGGGTAATTGTTATGGCTTGCTGATGGAAATTGATTCTCATAGCTTTGGAAACAAGTATTTAAACAACATTTTTTTATTGGAAAACAATTACTTAAACTATTTTTAATGATTTCAATTTGAATTTCATATAATTTTCTCCCTCAATGTAAGAATATTTTTAATTCAATTTGACGTACAGTTTGTTATGAAATGTTAAGATGGAATTTAAACTCATACAACAAAAAAATTCAGCCATTTGCTTCTGATAATCGTTAATTCCAAAGTTGGATTTTTACTTCCGTTTTTATTTCGCATATATACACTTTTTAATTTGCAGTAAATGGATTCAATTGAATTCATGTTTTTCTGTCAAATTCAAAAAGGACACAACAGGTGGAAATTAAAAAAAAAATACAATCTATACGAATCAATTAACAGCCTAAACATGTAGTAATCAGACGATAAAGCTGATCGCCAAAAGTGTCAAGTTATTTTTGTAAAAAATTCCTTAATTTTTATATAAGTGTAAAAAGCAATTTTGCGCAATAATATTTTCGGAGTTATCGGACACACGCACGCACACACACGCACACAGTCGCAATTTTTATTTAATTAAAAAGTTGTTATCATTAAAAGGAGGTGCAATTCTCAATTATTATTATTATTACTTTAAATTAATAGAGTCCCTCCACCCTTCCAAATCAAATTGCAGAAAAATCTTGAATTAGCTAAGTTTATACGATATAATAGCGCTTCTATTATCAGCATTTCTCAATGACTTTTTTAAGCTTCACATCAAGATCGCCCTTTTGATTCGCTCAAGAAGAATGGCCTGTAATGCGCAGGATTTAAACGTAACAATGATTCGACCTTTGTTTTCCAGACAACTTTCACTCAGAAAAAAATAGAACATAAAGAATCTATTTAACAGAGTATTATTTCCTAACAAGCGTTTTTATTTTACTTCATTTCCTTTCAGCGCAAAAAGAATTTTTTTTTACTTCCGAAAATAAAAGAAGAAAAAAAGAGAATGTTAGACAAGATCGTTGGAGTGCCGGAAGTTAACAATGAGGGAAAAGAACTAGTGTCAAACAGCATGCCATCAGGGTGGAGTTCGAGTCGAACAAAGTAAGCTTTTTGTCTGCCCTTTTCCGAGAACTAAATGTACAGACTCCACTTCTGTTGTTGGATAAGTGAATGACATGGAAATCTTACCGCACGGAAAGTAAAGAGAAAAAGTACTTTCTGATATCTGTGTTTTGACATGAAATCTAAAATTGGATCTTCCAAGTTAAAATTACGGTTTAAAATACTGAAAACAAAATGAAAATTAATAATTATAATAAACAAAAAATATTAAAATAGTTTAATTTTACAAATTTCAGATTCAAATCAAATAATCTCGTGTATTCGGCTTCTATATTTAATGAATGATTTGAAAAGTTTTCTCATTAATAAATATCTAGAATAATTAACTTTGCTAAAACGTACATTGATTCGACGTATCTAAAAGGCCGCAAAGGGAGAGAGAGTCATTCATTAATGGATTTTTTTTTACATTCAAAATAGCAATTTTGGATACCATCTTTGGATTTTTACATTAATGGAATCAATTTAAACCAAATTTATAAAAATCAACCCATCATTTTACATTAAGGTTTTATTTATTTTAAATAAAACCTGTATTAATTGAATCTGTAGATAATTAAATATTTCATGTCTTTGAACAAGGCATTGGAAAATCTATCTTAAAATGATTACAATATTTTATCATGGAGCATTCATTTTGAATAATTTATATGTTTACAATAGTTTGGAAAACCAAAGACCGAGTTCTCCAGCTCTAACCAATTATCCGATTTCATAAGTTTCTAAAAACACGTGCTCTCCAAAAAAGACATCAGTGATGGTCCCTTTCTAAACAGCTCCAATTTATTTAGATAAATCTCAAAAATTACTACGTTATTTTACATTCTTTGTAAAATAAAACCAGGACACACTTCCCTAAATTCAATCACTGTTTTGATTTCACTAGTTTTTATTTCATATGAAAATTCACGACACGCAAGATACATCATTATCTGATCATATTATTGATTGCCTACCATCGAGCGTTTTTGAAAATATTACAAAATAAAGTGATGCTAAAACTTCCAACCACCATTTCCTCCCTTAGCAAACTTAGCTAGACAATCATATTGGCTCACGTTTGTTATTGTTACAAACTTAGTAAATATTTGTATCCTTCTTGAAATATCTCAGACAGATCTGATATACTCAAATTCTGGAGTGAAAATCCCTCGAGTTAGACGTATTTTACTAAAAACGGCATTTCCAGTGATTTGGCGAAGTTTTGGAGTGATTTTTGGTGGATGGCGAGATTTGGCAAAAAATAGATAGTTTGGGGAAATTTTATCTCCTAAGCTCTAGGACCATTATCAAACGAGATGACCTAGAGCCTTCCAGTACTTTGGCGAGAGTCCTAGATTTTCACGTTAAGTAAGACATAAATCAAGTGATTAGGATGATTAATTAATTAATTAAAATTAACGGCATTATGAAATTTCAAATATCTAGTATGTGACGATGTTTTCAAATTTCTGTGAAAAATATAAATTAGAAAAATTTCATCCTTATAAATATGAGACAATTCAAAAATTAATTTAATGCATGTATATTTAAAAAAAAACTTTTTATAGGGTATTAAAATCATCTTTCACAGTAATTTCTAATCTAGGAAATCTTCTACAAAACACTTCTCCAGTGATTAGGATGATTACAGAGTACTGAAAACTTGAGTGTTAGTCCAGAGCACAGAAGCTGTTGTCTCTCTGAGGTGTTAAGAGAGCTCTGTGTTTGGGAGCTGCTTCCTGTTGTATTGGCTGAATGGAAGATCTGTGAATTGTGACTCGTCACTGCTGTAATTTGATGTATCTGCTAGAGATCAACTCTCAATCTACACGAACCCCTAAGCACGGTACATTATGAAAATATAAATTATAATAGAAGTAAGATTTCTTTTTGATAAAATGTAATTTGTCAAAATTGGTTGACATGGCCAAGTTAATACTAGTAATATTAATTCGGCTAATATTAATTCGAGTAATATGGTCACTGAAAGTGGTTAGTAGATTTATTATTTAGCTAGTTATTTATTATTTATTTTTCAAAAAAAGTAAATGCACCTCGATTTAAAACAAACTGGCTCAACTCAAATAAATTAATTCAAAAATATTGATGTGTGCCGAAATCTCATTAAAAATATAAAAATTAACGTTTTAATCGATGAAGTAAGGGGGCTTTCTTGTTTTTATTCTATGCATATGAATACACTTGCTATAACTCGGATTGCAGGACCAACATTTTGAATGGAAAAAATCAATATTTTTTTAAATAATAAACATATCAACATAATAAGAAATAGAAATGTTTTCTAAAATTAAAATTGGAGGTCAGAGCAAAGGTGCATATTCATGGAACCCGAATGAGGGTGGGGGGGGGGAGGCTCTAAGAAAAGTAAAATTGCAAAAACCTTAATGGCATTTTAATATTTATAAAAGGAATCAGTTTTTTTTTATTGTGGTATAATATTCTCTCCACACTGTTTTCGATGTCTCCCGAAACGATGCAAATTCCTTTTTGCTTGAAACTTCCAGATCAGAAATTTAAATAAAAGAATTGTCTTCTGCATTTTACAATGTTTATGAAAGACCATCGTTTTAAAAAAGATTATATTAATGGTTTGCTAATTTTAGTCCAGTATATATCATAAATTAATTTACTACTTTTCACAGAAAAAAAAATAATTTTAGCCAGTTTAAGATCTTTTTAAATATTTATATGATCAAAAATTACAATCGATTCAATAATATGGCAATTCTGTGGTGTTTATTTTTTCAATACTATGTAAAATCTGTAATATTGTGTTTTTGACTGGAAAAAATATCCGCAGAATAAGGGTTTTTTTTTTGTCAAAAATAGTTTAAATTTGGTTTTGGGAGTACAGTATACAAACAATTGCTTTATTCTTTCAATAAAATCATCAATTTCAACAGAATGTGAAATTGACGATTTATATATAGAATTATTTTTAAATATCTAAATATTTTTTTTAAATTCCCTACCATTGGAAACAAACGGCATTATGAAATTTCAAATATCTAGTATGTGGCCATGTTTTCAAATTTCTGTGAAAAATATAAATTAGAAAAATTTCATCCTTATAAATACGAGTCAATTCAAAAATTAATTTAATACATGTATATTAAAAAAACTTTTTATAGGGTATTAAAATCATCTTTCATAGTAATTTCTAATTTTTCCGTCTTTAATTTATAATTCTTTATTATAAATATCATGGAAAATTCCTTTTCCTCATTCATAGCAAGTAACATCACATGCATCTAACCGATATTTAAATAAATAAATCGATTAACTGATAATAAAATCTTGAAAATATTAAAATAATGTGATGCCACCAAAAACGTACATGTGCAAAAAGAGTAAATAATTATAATAATCCAGCGCATTAAAAAGTGGATGAATAATCGATTCAATAATGCTTAATTTCATTTCTTCAAACAAAGAACAAGTTGAGTTACGTAATAAATAAAACAGTTTTTTAAAACATATTTCTATTACTTCATGAATATTCTTTAATATTTTCCTAATAAATGACAATCGATTTTAAAACTCAAATAACAAAATAAACGAAATTAATTGATTAAAAACTAACCTTTCAAAAATTTCGTGAAATTCGAATTAAAAATTAGAGGGAGTTGGCTCCCGGGAACTTTCTTGATGGCTTTCTGAAAAACATACTTGTGTATTATTAACTGTATACCATTAGCAAATAATATTTATGTTACCCACATGTAATATGTTACCAAATTACCCATAGGGGAGCATCTTTTTGAGCTGTCTCGTTTACATGCTTCAAAAAGTACAGACCGACAAGGGGTCAAACTCTGCAACGGAGTTGGCTCAGAATATGACACATATCTACGCTTTAGATTTTAATTGAAACATTGTTTCCTTCTAGCTCTCCTAGTGTTATATTTATCAAATTAAACTATATTTGGACGGTCGGACAAATAGAGTTCTTCTGAATGTATTTCGTAAAAAATTTGATTAAAATTTATAAAGACGTTTTTTTAGAGAGAATATAGAAAATTTCATCCAACTAACTCAAAGCGTTTTTCCGTTATCGTGTTCACAAATGGACAAAACATAATTCTAAAATTATGGGGGTTAAGGAGGGGGGGGGTGCTTGCATTGTTTGGTGCATGGAAATTGTCAAATTCTCGAATTCGAATTTTTTGACAATTACAATACTTTCTCTCTTCGTATCCGAGAAAGTACTCTTCCCAAATATTTGGTGCTGCCCTCTAGGATTGACAATATTAACTAAAGCTTACATTCATGTAAGAATGTTGGAATTGGTCGCAGTATAGTCATATTTTCTGTGTGTGTCATTGAAATATATCCTTTAATCGAAGAAAGAAACATATTACAGATTAAGGCAGTTTTCACAACAAAAGCTATGAGAATAATCAGCGAAAAAAATATTTCATAAAAGTTCCCAAATGCCCATCTAGAATTTCCTTCAAAGCTTCAAAAGAAACTCCAGCACTTATTAGAATTTTGGGAACAAATATGTGCGTAGAATATTTCGAGCTATCTTGTATCAAATCCCGAAAACTCATAATTATAAATAAGGTTAGAATAAAAAGCTTTTCAACAAACAAGAATTCTTATTATTTGGTATTATAATACAGAATAGAACACCATCTCATATCACCGTATCCATGACCATTCTGGTGACTGAACGATTTGATGGTCATGTTATAGGAATTTTATTGTCTCAAAATATTTACAGTAGGAAAAAAAACTATTTAGAGAATTTACAAGCGTATAAGATACGATATTAAGATGAGCCGCTTACAGAGATTTCCGACAGAAAAATTATTTGAAACAATGATATGATGAAATATAGAATGTGTAAAGACATGCATACATTCCGTGTTCACTTATTTTTATGATACACTAGATGAGTACACAGTTATTAAAATTAGATAGAAAATAATTTGACTTTTGGGAACGAAGAGAAACTCTGTTTGATTGAAGTGTATGATAGGAAACTGCGGTGCTTGTTATTTCCCCTTAGACTTTCTGAATATGAGACTTAAAAATATCGATATTGCACAATATACGTAATCTCACAAAAATATTATAAAGTATTTTTTTTTGGGGGGGGAGGGGTAGACTGAAACTTCAACAGTTATTAAATTCCCTTCACTTATAATAAACATCAGTTTTTGGAAAGTGTAATGGTTAACTGTCTGAGCACGTAAAAAGAATAAATCTCGGGGTAATTTTAATTTAAGACATTTAATGGACATAGACAGTTTTACATTACAAATAAACAAAGACAAACAATTAAACAGTTACAGTTACAAATCATATTAATGGGACAAGATAAATTCAGATGTTTTTGTTCTTGTTTGGTTTCGACTCTATCTCGAATGTCATTGGAGATGCTAGCCAGTCTTTTGAGGTATGGGGTAATTTCTGGCACGAAATTATCATTGTCGACAATTGCACGGAAATCATTTGTCACATCATCAATTGTCCTCATTTCACGACCAAATTGCAGAAATGCTGCGGTTTCGCCAGTAGTATCACACTTAGCACTGTTCATGGCAAGCCGAATCATTGGAAGTTTTTCATTCCAGTATTTCATTCCAGTTGTATGATCTTCACCCACAAGAATCGCAAGACGTAGCTTCTGATCTCTATTTTTTCGTTTAACAGGATTTGCCTGTGGGTGATTTACTGGTGTGAGCTTTTGGTCAATACTCAAGAGGAAGCACAGTTGTTGCATAACGGCAGCGACGAACTGAGTTCCGTTGTCACTTATTATTCTCCTAGGAATACCATATCGCAGGAAAATTTCTTCCTCAAGCACAGTGGCACATTCTTTCGCTGTAGCTGTAGTGAGAGAAAATAATTCTACCCACTTCATTGAGCAGTCTTCAACTATAAAAATCCAGCATTTACCATCTTTAGTTGCTTGTAACGGTCCAAAAAGATCTACTGCCACAGTTTCAAATCATTGACTGTAAACTGGTGTTTGCAACAGTCCACAAGGCTTTTGATTGCTGGTCTTGAATCTAGCACATTCAGGACAGTTCTTGACATATTTAGCTATGAAAGAACGCATGCCAGTCCAGTAATATCGTTTACTTATTCTGTCAAGCGTTCCATCAACCCTATAGTGAGCAGCGTCAGGAGCATCGTGATGTAATTTTAAAATCTCTAACCTTTCGTGAGAAGGTACTACTATCTGGGCCTCTTCAGCTTCTGAGGCAGGAGAATATCGATAAAGAACGCCTTTATTCATAATATAACCTCTTTGAGTCCAGTTGCAGTAATCAGCTCCTTTTTCAGGATCTTCAAAGCACTTGATTATTTTCTTGAGCTCTTCATCTTTCAATTGCTCTTCTCGGGTTTCTTTAGGTGTCTTCTTATGTAAGTCTACAGAAATATAGGAAACTTCGCAGAACTCTTCATTATTTTGGCAGACAGGCCTAGACAACATGTCAGCGATATAGTTACATTTTCCAGGGATGTACTCTATCTTAGATTAAATTCTTGCAATTGCAAGGCCCATCTTGCCAGTCTTCCCGAAGGTGATTTTAGACTCATGAGCCACTTGAGAGGCTGATGATCTGACGAAATGACCACTTCGGCACCTTCGACATATCAACGGAATTTCTGGAGAGCCCAGACGACTGCAAGAGCCTCTCTCTCAGTGGTTGAGTAATTCCGTTCTGCAGAACTGAGCAATCTACTTGCATATTCAACGGGATGCTCTTGTTCCTCGTGCTTTTGAAGAAGGGCAGCCCCCAATGCGTAGTTACTTGCGTCGGTCCGTATAAGAAATGGTTTGGTTTCATCTGCTTGCTTCAGAATGGGTTGAGAGGTCAAACTTTGCTTCAGTTTCTCGAATGCATTTTGCTGTTCAGCACCCCATTCCCAAGAAACATTTTTCTTCGTTAAATTTGTAAGTGGTCTTGCAATTTCAGAGAAGGCAGGAATAAATTTCCGATACCACGAACAGGTTTGAATAATGGACTGTACTTGTTTAACATTATTAGGAGGAGGCATAGATGTTATCGCAATTACCTTATCAGGGTCTGTTTCAACTCATCTTGAAGTTAGCCATAATCCTAAATACTTCACTTTCGAGCAGGCAAATTTGCACTTCTTTCTATTTGCACTAAGTTGAAATTTGTCAAGTCGGTCAAAAACCTTTTCCAGATCTTGGATGTGTTGTTCGAATGTGGGTGAAAATATGATCAGGTCATCCAAGTACACCAGTATTTTAACTGAAGGAAGTCCATTCCAGAAACGGTCCATCAAGCGTTGGAACGTTGCAGGAGCATTCCTCAACCCAAACGGCATTCTTTTAAATCGAAAAGTTCCATATGAACATACGAATGCTGTTTTATCTCTGTCAGCTGGGTTGACTTCCACTTGATGATACCTAGATGTTAAATCAATTGTAGACATATATTTGCTCGTTTTCGCATCATGCCACAAATCATCCATTCTAGGTAAGGGATCCGTATCAGGTAAAGTTATCTCATTTAATTTACGATAGTCCACACAAAGTCTGTAACCACTTGGTTTTGGGACTAGAACCACAGGTGCGGCATATGGTGACTCACACTCTTCAATAACATCTCTTTCCATCAGGTCTTCAATTTGTTTTTTCAACTCTTCCTTCTTAGCAGGTGACAATCGGTACGGAGGGACAGATACAGGAGGATGATCACCAGTGTTGATGTGGTGTTGGATATACGGAGTAGCTTCTCCCCCTGGTTCAAAGACTCTTTCATGTTGTTTCAACAGGGTGTTGAGTTGGTTTCCCTCTTCTTTTGATAGGTGTTGACGCTCTTCTTCACGTAATTGACAAGTATTTGATTCGACATTAAGTGCGTTCTTAATAGCACACAAATTTGCTTCTTCGGCAAAATCAAATTTTCGACAGGGAAAATCATAGAAAAACCATTTTCGTCTCTTCAGGTCAAGAACAACTCCAGCATCTTGAAGGAAATCCGTACCAAGGAGTGTACGATTTTCTTTTGCATGGGGTAATGCAATGAATTTTGTCTTAATGATTCTTCCTTCAAGTCCCACATCTACACAAGTTTGGTAAGCTTCTACTTGACTTTTTTCTCCGTCAGCAAGTGTCATAGTAAGTTGGGTCTTATGAAAATCTGCACCTTTTTGTTTAAGGATCTCATATACCAGTTCTCCAGCAATGCAGTGACTTGCTACGCTATCAGCACAAGCAGTTCCCATGATTCCATTTACGATAATATTCAGCGCAGCCAATTGGGTTTTCTTATCGGAACATGATTGAAAGATGACATTTCCAAATCGTGAGGAAGTGTTCGTGCTAGATGGATTACATTTAGGGCAACGAGATTTGATTACACCAGGTTCACCACAGCCATAACATACTCGAGCAGGCCTGTACTGGACATCAGAATTGAGTTTATCCTTTTTAGGATAGAAATGACTCTTCTTTGTAAAAGATGGAGGGCCGGAGGTTTCACCTTTTGGATTGAAAACTTTCTTCTTGACATAGGACATGTCTCGCTTTAATGTAGTTTTCAGGTAGTCGTAAGCATCAAGCTTATCAGCTAATTCTTCTGGTGAATTCCATTCAGTCCATTCGTCAATAAAATGATTTCTGAAGTCTTCCGATGTCTTCTTTTTAATTTGATCCGCTATGATTAGGGATTTCAAATCTTCAAATGTTTTGACGTTTAACGAATCCAACCATCCTTCAAAATAGTCATGTAGCTCAAAGTAAAAATCTCGATAAGTCCCTTTTGGTGTTTTTCTGTGCGTAGCAAATAATTGACGAAATCTCTCAGCAGATAACTTGTAGCGTTTCAGAAGCATGGTTTTAACGTGCTGATAATCTTTAGATTCTTCTTCGGATTCTCTGGCTATAAGCTTGGCATTTCTGCGGGTAATACTCCAATCAAGTAAGCAACCCACTTAGTTTCTGGCAGTTTCAGAAACCTTAACTGCCTTTCGAAAATATTCTGGTATAATGCAATATCACCTACGTTGGGATCGAAACTAGGAATAAGTTTCTTTAGTTCATATTTTGGGGTGTCGTCGTCACCTGTCATCTGAGAAATTCCATTATCAATACGATTCTTCTGCGCTTCGAGATTCAATTTCAATTTCTCCAACTCATATTCTCTTTCTTTGTCGAGTCTAGCTTGATCTTTGGCACGCTTTTCTTCCTCTTCTTTAGTCTTTCTGTCATCTACAATGTTAGATTACAACGCTTTGACTGTGTCTTCTTTGTATCCATGTGAATTCAATATTTGCTCTGAAATTTGCAGAATTTTGAGACCCTGGCCCAAGACCAAACCCATTTCTTCAGCCAAAATCCTCAAATCTTCTTTCTTCGCTATGGCAAGGAAAGCCATTTTGTTAAAAAAAACACTAAAGTCCTCAAAGTTCGATATTTTAAAGTTTATGCAGAAAGGGTAACACACAATTATCTACAAAATTGGCAAAAAAATTTTAAAAACAAAAGTAGAGATAATAATAATACATTGAATCCGGCCTGAAGACTTTTTCAAGGGTCACCCTCAGGCAGGGATTCAAAAACTGTTTGGGTAACTGTAACTTACTGTTTGGGTAAATTTATATTTTTTGCTAATTGTTTTTCTATGATACACAGTTATCTAAATATAAAACACTTATTCACAACTTTAAAAATTTTTACAGTATATTTTGACATTAAAAAAATCATAAATTAGAATATAAGATCTTTTATAGTTATTTGAAATATGAGTAATCGATACAACTATTAAACAAACTCAAAGTATAAAGAAAACAACTTTGAATACACTGGAAAATTTAAATACATTCATATATTCCTCATAAATATTAAACATCACTATAATATTCAATTGACTTCACAAATTGTTTTGTATATTTAGCATGTATTGAAAAAAAATCGTGACACTTCTATTTAAGATTGATCAAATGCTTAATAAAATAATATTATTCATTACTTCGAAAAATATACACATGTTCACACTTTTTCATTCAATTAAGACATGGAGTATATTTTAACCACAAAAATAATATCATGAATACAGCAATATTTTTTTATTAAAACGCCAATTCGCTTCTATCTAAAAGTATCACTTTTATTTATTCTTTAAATGCTATAAAAATAATACTCAAAGGGTAAAGCAAAACTCAAACAAAAACCTTATTTCTTTTATTTATTTCTTTCCTAAAACTTTCATTCACAATGAAGAAAGAAAAAAATATTCATGAACACAGAATATTAAAAGAAGGTATAAAAAAAAGTAAGCATTTCCCAGAATGAGTAATCAAACAAATCATTCCTGCCGCCGTTAAATGAAAGCTTGCATATTCTCGGCGCCAAGGGGATAAAAAATGGTAACGCCTGGCAAAGCGAAACTAAAATGTAACTACTTAATACAATTACTTTTCAAGTAGGCACATATATCAGCATTTCAACTTGATTTTTGATTTTACTGACAAGAATTATTCATACTTTATCAATAATTTTAATTTTGTTCCAAATACAAGTGCAGCAGCCGTGATCCAGATCCTCGATTCCTCGATAGATGGCAGCTCCATCTAGTTTCCACCAAACCGGCAGGAGCAGGTTTCACCCTAGCGGAGAGAAGAGGCACTCCTCGTCATTCCGGCTAGAGTCTCGCTAGGCGTTGGTTGCCCGAGGAATCGCACGACGCTACTTCGCCGTTGACCGGCAGAACTCGGAACATCGCGAAGTACAAGAAGTACCTCAAATTAGTATTGTCTCCCAATAGTACTTCAGTGGTGAACCGGACGTGATCTGAAATGGATAAATGCAGCCAGTACTACTTAAAAGTGCAACTATAAGGATGACTCTTTCGTCGGACCATGTGCTTCGATACGACGAGGCCTAACGAAGTAAGTGGCTCTTTCTAGATTTTCTGTCCATTTGTTCCGTCAAGTGATAATTTTTTACTTGTGAAGCTTATTTGATAATTTAAATTTTAACTATATAATTAACAAACATGTCAGTAACTGCTAATAGTAACGCGAGTGTTAGTGACGCGCAACAAATAAGCAGGGTCGCGGTTAAACTTCCTCCATTCTGGGATAAAGAGGCTGATTTATGGTTCATAAATATTGAAGCGCAATTTATTTTGAGCAATATTACTCAGGATGCCACGAAGTATTATGCTGT
Organism: Argiope argentata; assembly: GCA_026289955.1. NCBI lineage: Eukaryota > Metazoa > Arthropoda > Arachnida > Araneae > Araneidae > Argiope > Argiope argentata. Next base: position 691,574 of record JAOUZG010027140.1, on the reverse strand, counting down.
CGTTTCCGCTCTTAATTCAGAAATTCTTTCATACGTAAGCGATATTGTAAGAAATCCGCCAACCGAAAATCTTTATACGACTTTAAAAGAACGCTTAATTGCAGAATTTGCAGATTCGGAACAAAAACGTGTAAAGGATTTGCTGGTGCATGCTGTTTTAGGAGACGATAAACCGTCTCATCTCCTACGCAAAATGCGGCAGCTCGCAAATGATAGAGTGGGGGAAGAATTTTTAAAAACGTTATGGATTCAGCGCTTGCCGAAAGAGACCCAAGCCCTTTTATCAGTATCTGACGGTAGTTTAGATAAACTGGCACAGATGGCCGATAAGATTATTGAGTTGGCAGCCCCCCAAGTGGCGGAGACACAGAAATATCCCACTCAAAGGAATGAAAGCCCAACAGTTTTCGATTTGCAAGCGCAAGTCGCCGCACTCACTGAACAGGTGGGCAGACTATCACGAATCAGCCAGCGAACTAACAATAGATCCAGAGATAATTCTAGGCGACGACGCCATAGATCGCAGACCCCTCAAAATCGAAACGATGGTTTTTGCTGGTACCACGCGACATTCGGGGCCAAGGCAAAACGTTGTCGTTCCCCATGTAATTACACCGACTCGGAAAACTAAATGGGGAATCACAGGTGGCGCAATGTGATTTCCGTTTTAATAAATCAAGCCGCCTTTTCTTACATGATCCGACAACACGTCGAGAGTATTTGGTAGACAGTGGCAGTGATGTTTGTGTCCTGCCATACACCACCGCGATGTCTTTGGTAGCACCGTCGGCTTTAAAATTGTATTCTGCGAACAATTCGCCAATTAAAACGTATGGTACAAAAACAATTACTCTTAGCCTCAACTTGCGGCGCGCATTTAAATGGCCATTTATAATTGCTAATGTGAGTAAACCGATTATTGGAGCGGATTTTTTAAAGCATTTCGGTTTATTGATTGACTTGAAAAATGCATGTCTTAGAGACCCACTAACTAAATTTTCGACGAAAGGAACTACTACCAACACCCAGATTAAAAGCGTTACATTAATTGCTAGTAGTGCTAAATTTCACAACATTTTGGGTGCTTATAAAGACATAATATGCCCTTACCCCGCATCGCCCAACCCTAAACATAACACTGTGCATAGGATCGTAACTAATGGTCAACCTGTTTTCAGCCGTCCTAGGCGCTTAAACCCAAAGCAGCTAGCAATCGCGAAACAGGAATTCCAAACTATGATGGAGCAAGGCATATGCAGGCCAAGCAAATCGAATTGGTCTAATCCGCTTCACATGGTTCCTAAACCAAATGGCGAATTTCGACCTACGGGTGATTACCGCGCTTTGAACAAACAGACAAAAATGGACCGTTACCCCCTGCCCCATTTGCAGGACTTTGCGCAGAATTTATTTGGCAAGAAATATTTTTCTAAAATTGATCTTACAAAAGCATATAATCAGATTCCCGTACATCCGGATGATGTTCCAAAAACTGCAATAACTACACCTTTCGGCCTTTTTGAATTTTTGTTTATGCCTTTTGGCTTGGCATGCGCAGCGCAAACATTCCAAAGGTTCATGAACGAGGTCATGCATGGTTTTGATTTTGCATTCGTTTATCTCGACGACATTTTAATCAGTAGTATTTCTGAGCAAGAGCATGCCGAGCATTTAAATAGGGTTTTCAAAAGACTTTCGGAATATGGCATTCGAATTAATGTGTCCAAATGTGTACTCGGTGTTAAAGAATTGTCGTTCCTAGGTTATTTAGTTAATGATCAAGGTATTCGACCTTTGCCTGAAAAAGTCTCACCCATATTAAAATACGAACGTCCTAAAACTGTTAAAGATTTACGTCGGTACTTAGGTTTACTAAATTATTATCGGCGAAACATCCCACAGGCAGCTCATGTACAAACCCTTTTGAACGAATTTTTGAAAGGTCCCCGCTCCGCGGATAAAAAGGAAATCTCTTGGACTGACGAAAGCAGCAAAGCTTTCGAAGATTCTAAAGAACAATTAGCGCGGGCAACTTTACTATTTCACCCTTCTCCTGATGCTCATCTGACATTGTATGTTGATGCTAGCGACTTCGCTTTAGGAGCCGTGCTACACCAAGTTGTAGATTCCGCTTTACAGCCGTTAGGATTTTTCTCCCGTAAGTTAACGAACACTGAAAAAAAGTATTCCGCTTATGACAGAGAATTACTAGCTGCATATTCTGCAATTAGACATTTTCGTTTTATGCTCGAGGGTAGAAATTTTACTTTATATACAGACCACAAGCCCCTAACTTACACTTTCTCGCAAAAAAGCGACAAATGTTCGCCTGGACAATTGCGACATTTAGATTTTGTCAGCCAGTTCACAACAGATATCAGACACGTTAAAGGAGTAGAAAATATACCGGCCGATACCTTATCTAGAGTCGAAGCGATAACCTACCCTACTCCGATTGATTATGCCCAAATGGCTGAAGCTCAAACTTTAGATGATGACTTACAGGCGTGCATAAATAATTCTTCATCTTCATTGAAACTTACTAAATTGACCATGCCTAATAGCTCGATTGAACTTTTTTGTGACATATCTACGGCTAAAGTTAGACCTTTCGTTCCGTTAACCCATCGAAAAGCGGTATTTGAAGCAATGCACGGTATTTCGCATCCTGGTCGTAAAGCTACAGCTAAGTTAGTATCTGATCGTTTTGTTTGGCCTAATGTAAAAACCGACTGTGAGAAGTGGACGAAATCCTGCATTCCTTGCCAAAGAGCTAAAATTTCTATGCATACCAAATCCCCGATTGCTAACATTCCGATCGAAAATCAGCGTTTTTTTCACGTGCATTTAGATTTGGTTGGCCCACTTCCAATTTCCCAAAATTACAAATACTGTCTAACAATGATAGACAGATTCACTCGATGGGTGGAAGCAGAACCCTTGAAAGACATTGAGGCAGATACGGTCGCTCAGGCTTTTTACAAGGTATGGGTTTCTCGTTTCGGTACGCCTGGAATCATAACGACTGATCAAGGTCGCCAATTCGAATCACGACTTTTCCGTTCTTTAGCTACACTCGTAGGAGCAAAGCACATCCATACGTGTTCATTTCACCCGCAGGCTAATGGCTTAGTGGAAAATTGGCACAGGACGCTGAAGTCCACATTAAAAGCATACTTGACGGAACGGTGGACAGAGATACTTCCTACAATCTTATTAGGATTAAGAGCCACTTTCCGCCAGGACCTCAAATGCACCGCAAGCGAACTGGTATATGGGAAGACGATTCGTCTCCCTGGAGAGTTTTTTGAGGCAACGCCAAACGATGTCAACACGTCGGAATTAATCAAGTCTTTAAAAGACTGCATGAGACAGCTCCGACCAACAAAGACTAGAGTGCAACGACATAATCGTATATTTATACCGCAGGATTTAATGACTTGTACTCATGTTTTCTTACGATATGACGCCGTACGTGCCCCTTTAAGACCTCCATACGACGGACCATTCTTAGTTATTAATAGAACTGCTAAGTTTTTCAGAATCCAGAAGGAAGGAAAAGAAGTGGTGGTATCAGTCGACCGATTAAAGCCAGCTTTCCTACTCACCGACACTCCACCACGCCCGGAATTGCCAAGCAACACTACGAACACTCCAACTGTAGCAGAGCAACCAGTTCCACAAACACAGACTTCCAGGTCTGGCAGGAAGATCAACCGCCCCGTTCGTTTCTCTTAGCACGTTGCTAGGAGGGGGGTACTGCAGCAGCCGTGATCCAGATCCTCGATTCCTCGATAGATGGCAGCTCCATCTAGTTTCCACCAAACCGGCAGGAGCAGGTTTCACCCTAGCGGAGAGAAGAGGCACTCCTCGTCATTCCGGCTAGAGTCTCGCTAGGCGTTGGTTGCCCGAGGAATCGCACGACGCTACTTCGCCGTTGACCGGCAGAACTCAGAACATCGCGAAGTACAAGAAGTACCTCAAATTAGTATTGTCTCCCAATAGTACTTCACAAGTATTTATTCAAAAAAATACTTATCTGAAGCAATCTCCAGGTGAGACGCTACGAATAAATCCATCTCAGGAAGAGATACTACTTGTTTCCAGCAACTTAAAGTTATTCCGTTCTCGGGGTGAGAAGAAGCACGTCTGGGATAAACTATTTAGCAAAACAGAACCTAATAGCTGGAAAAAAATGCGAGAAGGAGCCGGATATTCCAATTGTTCGAACGCGTTTGTTTCGAAAGTAAGGCCGCAAGTTGGGCTGCCAATTTTGTAATGGTTAACTGTCTGAGCACGTAAAAAGAATAAATCTCGGAGTAATTTTAATTTAAGACATTTAATGGACATAGACAGTTTTACATTACAAATAAACAAAGACAAACAATTAAACAGTTACAGTTACAAATCATATTAATGGGACAAGATAAATTCAGATGTTTACCCGAGGAAAGTCCGACTCGCTCTGGCGGAAAAACTCTTTTAAGCGAACAGGAGGCGGCAAGGCGGGAATATAGCAGTCCCGCATTTACGGAATATATTGTTCCACTACAAAAGCCTTTTAAAAGTAAAGCGTATGTGTTAGATGACCCCAGACTTTCCTCCAATTGTTGAAACTATATCCAATAAACAACCGTTTTAATTTTTTTAACTCTGTAGAGTTAAAGATTAAAAAAAATACTTATGAAAATAGATTGTATAAATCCAAATATCCCTACCATTTCAACAAATTTGCTTCAAATGCCAACATGATCAGATTAAGAACTGTTTAAACAATTGTTTTTACCTCAAAACTTTCAATATGGCAATTTGGGGATCCTTATTCCAAAATTAAACATTTTATTGATTTTATTTAGTACTAGCTTTCACCCGCGATTTCGTACGCATGGGGAAGCCGACAACAAATCTAAAAACAATTTATTTACAGTGCGTACCTGAAATGAAGCAAAACCGGAAATCAAATCCGCATTTCTTTAAAATCAAGTCAAATCTATTTTATTGATCGATTGAGATAGCTACAAGAGTATTAAACACATATTTTTTAAACTTGCAATTAAAATGAAAACACAGTTGTCACCAATTGCAATACACTGCACATGTGGAAATTTTTAACACCGATTGGGGCGAAGCTAATGGGTGAATTTTCTACTCTAGTTGGAGTAACGCAATACAGATTAAAAGTTTTTAATTTCCTTTATTCTGTTTTATTTTAATTCATAAGTACTTCAGAATGAATCTGAAAGATCGACTAATTAAACAATGTTTAGTTTCAAATGCATTTAACACAAATAAACAGAATCATTTGAAATAATCGGTGACGGTACATCCTCCCATCTCTCTATACCTCTTTACTAACTATTCTGAACTATTCTATACCTCTTTACTAACTATTCTGAAAAAAATGCCATATCTTTCAGGAATAAAAAATAATGAATTTACAGGATGGGCCTGGCCAGCTAAAAATTCTTTATATTTCACTAAATTGATCATTCCTTCCAGAACTAAAGTTTAGTCAACTTAAAAGCCATTTCACGGCTGCTTTTACTACCTTGACAGATTCACCTTCATGCCTGATTTCCAGAAGGAGACAATCACGAACATGTGGTTGTGCAGAATTTCTTCAAACTTGTAACCTTTCGGTTACAGGAGAAAATGTGTAACATGATTCGTCTGACCGTATAGCCGTCCTCTTATAAATCGACCAGCTTTTTTTATTATTATTTATGACATCACTGTGGATGACGTTTAAGTGGCTTGGGAATGACTACTCTGTCGTAAATGTTCTATTTATGAAGGCGAATTTGAAGTGCATTTATTGATAATGGAGAATCCAGATAAGGATTGGACTCTATTATAATTTTGGATGTTTTTTTTTTCAACCATAGCAATTTGCTGGAATATTCTCAGATCTCTTTCGCTCAACTTCTCATTCCATCCATTATTTTGCTTTTCCATGGGCAGTCTTGTGGTGCTGGGTAGGACAGTCTTGCGTTGTCCCGCTTTTAGAAGCATCTAAATGTTGAAATGTTTCGGTCACAGTTACTCCGGCTAGATAGGCTCCTACAATTTAACATCTTCGAAAGTCCGTGAGATCTGGTATTTTACGTTCTTGATAAAAAAAAAATTCAAGAAGTATGCAGTTTCACGAAAGCTATCTCAGATTATAATGATATATACTTTTTATTTTAAAAACGCATGTAGCTAAGGTTATATTTTAATTCTTACGAAGTACATTCTTTCACCTTTGATTACATCTTTTCTTTAATTTTGATAAATATTTATACATTTCTAATGAAGAAAATGCAGCACAATAATATTATTACCTTCATTTAATATCAAAGAAAACTTTTCATTTTTAAAATGCATTAATTTTAGTATATTTATTATTCAGTCTAAAATATTAAGTCTTCAATCAGTTTTTTTTTTTAATTTTAACTTTTTATCTTGCCATGATTCTTCCATCCAATGACTAAAATAATTGGCTTTGATTTAACAACACAGAACACATAGTAACATAACCCATAACAATAACATTTCAATAATTCCTGTTAAAAGCACCGAATTTGAAACGTATATTTGCTGTAATAAATAATCTTTCTCTCTCTCTCTCTCTCTCTTTTCGAAAATATGTTCCAGAACTGTTCAATGAAATTTCAAGATAAAGGGAATTGTAAATCAATAATCAACATCTTTTTTTACTTTATAAACATAGGATTTTGATTTGCTAACATTTTTTTATTCAAATGTTTATTATTTTAAAGATATATATTTTTTGTGAGGGATTTCTGAATTTTTTAATCTCATTTATTGATCAAATGAAAGAGATTTTTTTTTGATTCGTTAGAATTCTTATTTCTTTTGGTTTTAGCCACCGAATATATCAATATATCAATCTGCATGGAATATTGCGGGCAAAATGTCGATGAGGCACCATGTTGGCTCATGAAGTAAAAATAAAACTTTCTCAGGAAACAAAAATCGGGAAAATAGTATAACGAATGTGGTAAATGGACTCTTTCTTTTGCTTTCCCATTTATTTCTACATATTTTGGGCTAATAAACAGTCACTGAAGAAGTTTAGATTCGTTTTAATTCATGTTTATTAGTTAACATACTTTGTGTAAACTAGATGACGCCAGAATCGTTCAGAAAATTCCACAACATCTGATAAATGCATACGATTAGTAATAACATGTAGTTATTTCTGAGGGTAGCAGATTTTTGATAAAAATATATCATTTTAAAAGTATATTAGAAATTTTAACATTTTTCTAAACAACTTCCGAATGATATTAAATTTAATTCTATATAATTTTTATATAATTTTATATATATTATTATATATATTTCTATATAATTTTGATTTTTTTACACATTTTTCAAAATTAGTTTTTAACTTTTTTTAAACTCTTGATAAACAAATCGTCATGCAATATACCAGAAAAATTCAAAATAACCATTCTAAATATATTAACAATTCTTGAGCAGACTATAAGAAATGAAGGATTTTTCAAATTCGCGGCATTTTAATTTTTAAAAATATTTCGAAATGCAATACTTTTTATTTTCTTCTATATTGTATCCAAAGAGAAAGTCAAAAAATTTGAACTTGATATTTCGACAAATATCCATGTTTCAGCGTCCGAAAAACATATTTTTGGAATAGTTTGCTTGTGAACACAGCACAAAATTGCTTTGTGTCAGACTGTTGAAATTTGGTTTGCTAATTTAACTTCAAATCTGTAGATGTCAATCGAATTTCGAGTGAAATCCATTCAGAGGAAGTCTGCCTGTCCGGCTGTCCGAGTACAAGTGAACACATATTATAGAGTGAAATGAACTAGACAGATAAACTTTTCCACGGAGACGGAGCACTCTCCATATCAGTTAAATAATTTCATGTCAGTTTTGGAACCAAATACGTCGAAAGGTTTCATTATCTATCGCTCTGTAGCTTTGCATGATGGTGAATAATTTAGAAACGCAACCAGTTACATAAATGAAATCTGCTTCACATATTCAGTATTTATAAGTATTCATGTATTTATAAGCATTTTTAAGTATTCATGCATATTTTCATATTCAGTATTCAATATTTTTTTTATCTAACTTCACACCAAATCTGTTGAAGTTTGACGTTATGTCACGTATAAATATGAAAGCAATAACGAGAATACCGGCGTCCTGGCACAGGGGTAGCACGTCTTCCCAGTGATCTGGGCGTCCTGGGTTCGAGTCCCAGTTCAGGCGTGGTTAATTTTTCTATCTGTTTTCAGTTCAGGCGTGGCTGTGTTCTATCTGTAAGGTTTGTGACTGTGCACTCCCTGTAAAAAGGGGCTGTGCAAACGAATGTGATGAATGTGTAGCAAAAAGCCGTACTCTTGGCCATATGAAATTTGGTATGTGTCTTTGTGACTACTTTGATCTATATCTAAATCAAGTTTTGATTTCAGTCAATTAAAAAAAGCCTTTAAGATGTATATTTGATTTTTTGGTAGTTGTTTATTAAGCGCATGCCATTGTTAATTGTCACCAATGGCATGCTAAATTCAGGTAAAATGCCAGATAATTAGTTACTTCAGAAGCAAGAAAATTGCGTCTCATATGGATTGAAGGAAAGTTAAATGGAACGTCGAAAAACACATGTGAATTGCTCCTTCAAATACAGAATTTTTTTTAGGTATAATATTCTTAAAAGTGAAGAAAAATGGATTCATTATGGTAATCCTAAATGACTGAAAGCATAAGTGCGTTCTGAGAAACTGGCATATTAAGAGTCAAATAAAACATTCATTGCAATAAAGTTATACCGTGTATTTGACAGCCCCGATGTATAGTTTTTTGTGAACCCTATCAAACAATCTATCATGAATAATATACATAACAATTGATTAGAATATGACGAGAGGCATGACAAAGTTAATTTCCAAAGCAACAATATTTATCCACAAGTTTTCGTACTAAAAAAAGTCATTGAAAATGCTTTTATAAATAACTTAAATCGTTTAAATTTTTTTAAAAAAATTACTTCAATGGTATGCGTTTCTCTGCAAGCAATACGAATGCTAATGAAGATGTTTCATTTTTTACTTTTACTTTTTTTTTTCGGAAATGACTCTATTGCGTTTCACTTCAGTAGGACTAAAGCCAAAATGAATTAGCAGTCAAGAATTAGAAAAAAACATGGTGTGCCCACGGCCGTCTGTTGTACGTGAATATGTTTATGTAACGAGTTATATATCTTAAATAAAATATTTTTATATATTTATTTAGGGTAAAAGCAAGGAAACAAATAATTGCTATGTTACAATATAACTTTATTAATTATAAGTCTGTGATATAAAAAGTACGACACAAATGGCAAACAAGACGCATCGAGATTTCTGTTAAACGTTAAATCAATACAGGCATTACCTAAAGTTGTCGGAGAAGTTTCAATATAAGTCAAATTGAACTCGCTGAGCATGAAACCGGGCAATGAATGGTTTTGTGAGACATCAACATTAAAGTCTCCTACTATCATAATTGGGGTTGTAAGATCAGAATCGTAATCGGGTTTAATTTTATATTTTATTATTACCAATCATTGTTCGTAAAAAGCCCTTTCCAACCGTATACGATCTCTGTATTTGGTTTTGACTTTTCGACGCATATAGACCGCCATTATATATTTTTGATAATGTTTTTTCATTCTAATACCTTATCATATTCACTGTCACTACTTTAAACCAACGTTTTGTATACAATCGACAGATTTTGTAGACAGCTGACGATTAAAACTTAAACGAACCTCGTAGCTTCTCGGAGTCAAAAGTTATACTAATTGCAAATCTCGATACGCAGCAAAATAACCTCAAAATGGTGGCGACAGAGGCGGATTTCCAAACAGGCGCATGAGGCACGTGCCTCGAGCCTCATAAGTTAAGGGGCCTCAAAATTTAGTTCTAAAATAATAATAATTTAAATTTTGAAAAAGAAGAAATTTTTTTAATAATGTCTTTCATTTTTACACTCTACTATTACCAATCCCGGTTCATCTATCTCAATCAAAGAATCATGCAATATTAGTACCTATTAAATCTTGGGAAACGACGTTAATGAAATGTAATTTTATTCTTTTCAAAGTAGACGTTACAAACATAATTAATTTTAGAATAACAACAAAACGGGTGATGCCATTCGGACAAAAGGTAATTATGCTAAATTGTTTGCTGGCTTGCTTGCCGCACCATCCTCCCCACCCTGGTCAACCTCCAGAGGTATGACCAGTGGGATCGGACGGGTAATTTCTTTTCCTTTGGCACGAAGGATGCAGGTGCAAATTCTTCCGTCCCGACCATCGATTAGTTTCACGACGAGAGCCTTTTGCCACATATGTCGTGGTCGTATATCTTCTTATTATAGTCCCAAGTCTCCTACTCGTATCCGAGGTGATTGCTTTACATTTCGTACTTGATGGTATGTACGTAACTCCAAAAGATACTCTTTGGACCATCTTTTCCAAATTGTATCGAGTAAGTCTTGCTGTTGGCTGTAAATATTTGTGAGCTTGTTATTTTTGGGCTCAGGTACGGATGGGACAGTTGTCAACTTTCGGCCAGTTAGGAAGTGAGCTGGGGTAAAAGCTTCCTCTGTATCATTCTCACCACGTTCATAAATCAAAGGTCTGCTGTTGAGTGAAGCTTCTATTCCCGCTAATACAGTAGTTAAGGCTTCTTCATCTAGTAATGAGCGACCAAGAGATTTTCGAAGACATCGTTTGGTTAGACCTATCAGTCGCTCCCACCATCCTCCCCACCAAGCTGCTCGTGGTGCAATAAATTTCTACTTTAAACCATTGTGAGCATAGAATTGCTGCACTTTCACTGAAGTCAGTGTATTCCAAAGAAAAATGAGTTCCTTGTTTGCAACATGGAAGGTGGTGGCGTTGTCACTGTATATAGTATGTGGAAGTCCTCTTCAACTGACAAATCTTTGTAAGGCCAAAAGAAACTTGTCTACAGAAAGGTCAGAAACAAGTTCAATATTCAAAGCTCTAGCAGTAGAACATGTAAATAACATGATGTAAGCTGTAGTTGAAGGTTTAAAGGTCTTAATATAAACTGGGCCTGCAAAGTCTATCCCTGTGGCATCGAAAGGTATACATGGAGTAAGTCTGTCAGCTGGAAGAGGGGCTTCTATCTCATTAGAACGTATTGCATGAGACAGTTTGCAGGGCAGGCAAGTTTTAATCCCTCGCTTGATGGCTTGACGACCTCGGAATATCCAAAATTCCGAGCGTAATTCTGAAAGAACTATACTAACACCCAAGTGATGTAGACGAATGTGCGTGTGTCTAATCAACAAGTGTACAAAGTAATGAGATCCTTCAAGTAGTATTGGATGTTTTTGCTCAAATGATATCCGTGCAAATGGGGTCAATTCATGGGTCACGTGTCACGTACCAAACAAACCGATTCTGTTCAATTTTCAACCGTTCTGCGCATCTCGGGATGTCTGCCGATAACGTTGGTGAAAACATTGCAGTCAGCTGTTGCAGTTGAATGTTACTCTAGACGAATAATTATAAAAAACTTTTCATATGTTTTACAATTTAATATTGTGAATTATTTTCACCAAACTTTTGTATTATTGTAATTTTATTTCTTATCCTAAAATTTCAATTAGTATTTTTAATGCAATTGTTTTTTGTCTAATTAATTATCACTTTTTAATTTGTTTGCTACCTTTTTATTCTTTACTTTTCCATATATATATATATATATATATATATA
>JAOUZG010027140.1:662698-679700 GCA_026289955.1 Argiope argentata | reverse complement strand
ATATATATATATATATATATATATATAGTTCAAAAGATACATTTTGATAAATGGCTATGGTGGTGTTTTTAAAAAATTACATATTTTCTTTTTTTAAAAAAAAAAATATTTAAATGATTAATCACAGGGAAAAAGAACCTATCCTTCTCTGTAGGTTGAATTTTATAAATATAAATTTTAAAAATAAATATTACTCTTAGATAAGTTAAAATTTGTAAGCTTACCAATAAAATTATTATATATATATATTTTTCTTAAGTAGTAATTTTTATTAAGAGACTTTCTTAAGTAAATGATTTTTATTTGAGACTTTGATGTTTTCAGTTTGCTCAGAAGAAAAAAACATGAAGCTCAAATTTTTAATGTATGTAATAAATTTTGTTTACAATTGCAAATTATGAACTATAAAAGGTATAGATACCATTTTTAAAAATCTATGCAACCAGAATCAGTTATTTTATTTTAACTTATAGAAATCATTAAAGGACAAACAAATAAAATTAAGCCTTTATAATTTTTATTTACACATTTAAAAAAAGATAAAATACATATGATAATTATTTTTTAAAAAGTATGATTAAATGGATGTTTCAGTGCTCTTACCAATTAAAAAAAACAACTCAAAAGTTTTTTATCAAAATTTCTTTTTCTAGACACAAAGAATATAAACATAGTATGGCAAGAATGTCAAAAATGATGAAATCAATTTTATTCAACAGAAACAACCTGAATACTGAAAAAACATTTTCTTTATCACCTATAAAAACATAATATTGAGCAATACACTTTTAAAACAGAGCATATCTGAAATGTATTTTAAAATTTTAAAGTTACATTGATAAAACTTACTCAGAACGAATATAAAATAAAACATACAATACAGCAAATTTAATAAACAAGAATAAGATCATGATAAATACAAATATAAAAGTAAAACAGGATAGAAAGTGGAGTTGAAAGAATATGCTTTTATAGAATTTTATTTTTCAAAATTAATAGGTTAAAGTAGAAAAAAAAGTGACAAATTCATGTAACAAGGAAGTTAGAAATAAAAAATATGTACCAAATATTGCTACAGAAGTTGATTTTCAATGAAAAGACCAATATTTTTTAAAACAGAAATGACTGAAGTGCACAATAGTATAGTATGATATTATGATAACAATCAATTTCAGTTTAAATAAAGAAACTAATGACATTTCATTCTAACTATAGCAACAGTTACCTGATATAAATCTGACTTGAATCTATTACAAATAAACAAATGTATTTGAAAAACTAGTAATAATGATCTCTGAACCCATCCATTTTACTCTTAAGTTATTAGATGTGATTACATGGCAATAAAACAATAATATGAATTACTACAAGAAAAAGAAAGCATTAAGGTTCACACTCAAAAAGTAAAAACCCCAAAATGCATTTTATTATAATGCCAAAAACTAAAAAACAAATACAAAAAATTATTTGATATTAATTAATGGTCTTTGAAAGTTATACAACATGCAAGTAATTGATATTATATAAGCACATATAAAGGACAGTCCCAAAAATATTTATTCATTATAATTTTTGAAATAGCTCTTTCTACTGTAATATTATATAAGATATCTAGCAGTTATCAACTCTTTCAGTGACATTAAACTGAGTACAGTCATTTAAAATTTTATTTTCAACTTATATCCTTTTTTTAAAAAGTTCTTGTTCAATTTGAAAACTTTTATCTGTCATCACAGAATCATTCATTTCTAATACATCCATCAGATAGCTTTTAATTTCAAAAAATTCCTAGTCAGATATGCTATCACAGTGTAATGGTGGAATGAAGTTGACAGCTCTTGAAAGTATTATGACTATCATATCTTTTAAAATATTAGCTTCTTTATAAAAACTGGAAATCATTTGCTGTTCTGTTGGATTGATCTGTTTCTATGCAGTCAATAATGAATCTGGAGTCTTTATTTTCAAAAATCAACTGGACATATTTAATTTTTGAAGATCCGCTTCAAAATTAAAAGAATATACAGAGAAAAACCTTTCTTTCGTGAAATTTGTTAATGCCCTCATTTTAATATTATTAACAATATTCTCAGGAATGAATCTTTTTCACAGAATTTTGAACTTTATTTTGTAATTTGTGAATTATTTCAGTAAAAAGTAGCATTAAAGTAAGTAGCATTCCATTTACCAAATTAAGAGCACTTTTAATACAATACATCAATTATAAATGCAGTTAACAATCAATACGAAAATTGGATTTTTCAGTAATTGGAAAAGATCCATTTATTTAATAAATCTTAAAAAAATTTATTCATCTCCACCCAAGTCAGCCACTAATTTTCAGTTAAGAGAGATAGTTTTTACAATAAAAGTTTGTTTACTTACACCAGTTAGATTTAGATAAGATTTTGTAGGATAAATGAAATATAATATTCATGTAAAAATTTTAAAATCTTCCAAGCATATTCAAAATTATCAGAAAATTCCATCAAATGTCAATAAAGAAAATTAGAAATGCACTGAAGATTTTGTTTAATTGTCCCCATTTGTTTTAGACAGCAATACACGTACCGATTTCTTTCCCTTTGAGAGGGTTTTCTAAAAAAATTACTGGAACAGTTTTTGGGTTTTAAAATTTTGTGAATATAAACACAGTAAATGGATTCTTGAAAATAAACGGTGCATATCACAACTTCGAAAACAACAACCTTCCATTCCAAAGCTAACAACCAATGTCAGGACTGTTGAAAGGAAACTAAAAAAATGCATTTTATCGTGGCAATAACTTGTGCTTCGCATTAAAGCATCCAGCAGCACATTAGTATTTCATCTTTTAACTTTAACAGGAGGAAAGAAAACGACTCAAAATTATAACCACAAATGTAAACAAAAAATCCGCTTCATACTTGGTGGAGGGCGTTAATAACAGACTCATTGAGGAAAGCTTTGAGGCTGAAAACTTAAATGCCATGCGCAGAAGTCACATGTCACGTACCTTTGACGTCACATGAATTGACCCCATTGTAGCCTACCACCAAGTCGTAAAATGTTATCTTTTAGAAATGGTTGAAAACGAGAAATTTTTGAGGATTTAGGTAAAGACCGATTATTCTCAAGCATATTAATTTCAACAGAAAAACACTGTTTTTTGTACAACTGAAATCCAATAGTTTCTTGCCTTATTCAGCTCATCTGCTGTTAATTCTGAAGTAAAATGTTGTCGTGATTTACAGTTGTGCAAAAAACGATAAATCCAGCTGTTATTCGCAGGAGTTTAGTGTATGAACTGAAGCGGGATATATCGATTAAAGTTTCAATAGTTGATGTGCACAATGTTTGAGTCTTTACTTGACGAGTTTCGATATCCATTAATAATTTTTCTTCATTTGTTAAAATGTTTTGGACTGGCCAGGTGTCTGAAATTTGCTCTAACCAACTTGGGCCATTCCACCAAATTTCTAGATATGGTAATTCTACTGGAAACACTCCACGAGAAAGATGATCTGCTGGGTTCTGTGTACCTGGGCAATACCTCCACTGCGCAGGAGAAGTGTATTGAAGAATTTCAATGACTCGGTTACATACGAATGTTTTCCATCGATTAGGATAATTTTTTATCCAGTTTAATACAATAGTTGAATCACTCCAAAGTGTAGATGTTTGGTTATTTAAACCAGTTTCCTTACAAAAATAGTGAAGCAAACGAGCTCCTAATAAAGCTGCCAAAAGTTCCAACCGTGGAAGTGTAACCCTTTTAAGTGGAGAAAGTCTATTGCGACTGCAAACTAGTCGAACCTTAGTTTCATTAAGTTCAGTGAAACAAATGTACAATACGGCCCTATAGGCCTTTTCCGAAGCATTGCAAAAGACATGAAGACTCATGTGAGAAGTAGCAGAAATTCCCATCCAGCGAGGAATACGTATCTTGTTTAAAGATGATATTTCAGATACCCATTTGTTAAAGCTTTCGACAATGCCTGGAGGAAGAATTTCGTCCCATTGAACTCCCATGAGCCACGTGGTTTGAAAAAGAATTTTTCCAACTACTATTGCTGGTGCATAGAGGCCTAAAGGATCATACAACTTTGATACAATTTTAAGAAGTAAACGCTTTGTTGCAGGAACAGCAAATTGATAAATACTTTCGTTTATGTCTGTAAGAAATACGTCTTCCTTGGTATTCCAGCTAATTCCTAATACTTGGGTATTTCTTTTAAATTTGATCTCCTTTAATTCCCAAATATCCTGTAGGTTCTTGAAGTTTGTACTCCATTTATCTAAAGGTAAACTTATCTCTGCCATTAAATCTTGCATTTCTTGGTAAAGAGTTGTTGCTTGTTCAGCAGTATCTACTCCCAGAACAAAGTCGTCCATGAAAATATTATTCGCTAGGTACTTAGATGCAGAAGGGCATCAGAGTGCATATTAGCTAATTCACGAAGAGTAGCACAAAACA
This sequence comes from Argiope argentata, assembly GCA_026289955.1. NCBI lineage: Eukaryota > Metazoa > Arthropoda > Arachnida > Araneae > Araneidae > Argiope > Argiope argentata. The sequence continues at coordinate 675,244 of JAOUZG010027140.1, read as the reverse complement.
AAAAGGGACTAGAAGTCAATCCAAAAGGTAAACGGGAAAAACGGTAAGTAAGTATTTCATTTCGCAAGTGTATTTTTCCGTTTGCATCCTTTTCTGTCTCAAACCAAAGGAACCTAGTACAATTTCTATCCTTTTCAGCCAAAATAAGTTGCAAAAAGGCTTGACGTCCATCACTAGTAAGTGCGAATTTATGAAGTCGAAATCGTAACAATGTTGCAAATATTTCTGGAAGAAAATTCGGACCCTAATCAAGAGCATCATTTAATGAAGGATGTCCTGGAGTATGAGGAGGAGCGTCAAATACAATTCGCCATTTCTTTTCGTTATCCTTTTGTTTTTAACTATATGATGAGGCAGGTAAAACAGTTTTGATTCGTTGCAAGGAATTTTATCGGCAAGTTCAACATGTTGATTTACGATATACTGGTAATTTTGCATTTGTTCTGTACAAATATCTCTTAAGCCTGAAAGAGTTAAAAGTTTGTTATGGAGTAACTGAAATCCTTTGAACGCTTTTTCGTAATTATTTGATGAAAGAATTAACTCTCGTTTCCATGACAACTTTACATCACGACGGTTCTCAATCTTGCAAAATGATTTGTGAAAATCACTTAAAATTTCAGATTCACGAATATTCATCCTTTTATCTTGGGTAGTTTTAATGGCAATTGTTTCCAAATCGCCTTAAGGCCCTATCACACGGCGAAATACCGTCAGAACTTTCGTCGTCAGTTGTCGATTTGTGCTCGCAGGCAACCGGTCAAGCAAGATTTCCGTCATCGTCAACTTTTTCTAACCTGCTTGAAAATATCCACGATAGTGACGGAAATATTGTTTACAAACGAAATTCAACCAATCATGTGAAACTTTGGAAGTGACGTAGCGTGCCAAAAAGGGCGTAATTGGCGCTACTATACTAAAAATGCATGCATTTAATCTTACATATTACTAAATACTAAAAATAGTTTCGGTATCTTTTCCCCATTCTGTGGGGCAACTTATACTACCGTATGGGGAATAGTTCTCTAGAAGGATCTTTGAACTTGTGATGGAATTTTCAGAGATCCAACAGCATTTTTTTAAGTAAATAAAAAAAAATATTAATGCTGATGTGAATTGTTTTCTTTTTGTGAAATATATTTGGCCATATTCAGCCTTTATTTATTCAAATAATAGTATAATCTTTTGATTATAGTAATTCCTTAAATAGTTTGTAAACAGCTTCTATATAATTAAAAAATTTAACTCCAATGTTAGAGTGAAAAATATAATAGTGATTTTAAATTTTAATACTTAGATGTTCCTTCAATGTTGCAGAAATATAAAACATATTTGGTTTTGACAAAAATAGAAAAATGATCATACTTTTATCATCAGCAAAACACTAAATCACCTTTTGTATGATAGACAATAAAATTTAGGCTTCTTTTTCTACATTTTTTTCTTTTAAATTTAACAAATTAACAGTTAATTTAGAATGATTTCTGATTATACATTTGCATTGAGAAAGTTGCATAGAATGGCCACACATTTGGAAATAGTCATACTAAAAAGCAAGTGTTTTATTGCTTCTCATTCCTGATGTAATGTGGAGGGTTTTTTTTATGTTTGGCAATTTGAAATTTTACGAAAAACCTGTTTTTTATTATCTGTGTAAAGATAAATGAAGTTTTAATACTTTAGCTTTGAAAAAAAAAAAAAACTAAGGAAAATGCAATAACATATTTTGGAAAATTATTTTTGATTATTATTATTGAATGAAAATTATTTAATGATTCCTATTTTTCAAAAATATTGGTAATAAATCCACAAAGATTTTTTTAAAAAAAGCTCTGGAGTTGCAAATAAAATTAAAAAAAACATTTAACTCATTTTTTTAAAAGTAATTTTCGAAATGAGCGAGACTAAATAGTGTATTGCCTTAGAATTTACAAATATTTATCAAATGAAGAACCTATTCGATGAATTGTTTTATAATTTTGAACTGATGTGGGAAAATAAAAATTATTTAAAGGAATGATAAATACAAATCAAGTTCAATATACATTCTCAAAAATTATTTTTTTAAAATAAAAAGGAGGGGAAAAACATTCAATCAAATTTAAAAAAGTAAAAAATACTTCTTATTCAATGATATGGTAGTAATGCATTTAAATCCTGTTTTTATTTTTAATTAAAATTTCAAAAAATATGTTCTTAGTGAATTTTTTAAGTTCCAAAATCAATTTCTTGCCATATTTCAAATTCCTATCTTTAATTATTTGTACTTCACATCTAGAAATAGTAGTTTTTATTTTTATACTATACACAAAACCTAAAATTTGTCGAGATGGATCCAACAAATATCAGTTTTCATATAGACAAAAATCATTAGATTTCAAAAGTTATTTAATTTAGTTTTAAATGTATTGGCACTCCTCTTCTGTTTTATTTATGAATTTTTGTTTTATTTTCACTTTTCCAGAAAAATAAGCACTTTTAAGGTACTTAAAATTGATTTTAAAATTTCAGCACTATTTATGATGGTATGCACCTTTTAAGCTTTATTGAATGCACACTGACAAATCATTTTTCTTTTCAATATATTTTTGTTTTAAATTTAATATTGATAATAAGCATTTAAAGGAATTTATAAAATACAAACACAAAAGGAGCATTTTTTTTTTGCTTGTCATTATTACTACAAAAAATAATTACAAAACTCTTACTAAGAAAAATTAAAAAGTTTCATTATTTTACAGAATTCATTGTTACTAATTTTTATGAATTAGTAACAATTGTCATTACTACAAAAACTACTACTAACTTGTCATTATTACAACAAAAATAATTACAAAACTGTTACTAAGAATAATTAAAAAGTTTTATTATTTTACAGAATTCATTGTTATTAATTTTGATAAAAACATTACAATTAGCAGAATGACACGATAAATATTTACAATAAATAACAAAAAGATTGATACTATTAGAAATGAAAATGACATTCAAAGGAAAAAATGGCTAGAAAAGTATTTTCAAATTCGATAAATGTACAACTTGTCTCATTTTACAATCCTTATTATATTCATTGTATTAAGCATTTAAAAAAATTAAATTTGAAGCAGAAGTGATTCAATTTCAATTAATTCGATAATGTGTCAATAGAATTGCAATGGACAAGTTTCAAGATAGTTTGAATTTTTAAAAAAATTACAGCTATTATTGTAATGTATATTATTGAAATGATTTTGCATTCATTGAAGCCTAATGGGATCACTTAAAAAAATATCCCGGATTTAATTGCAAATTAAAGCAACGTCTCGACTAGAATCCCACGAATTATGAAATAAGAAAACTGCCGATATTGACTAAGTAGGAGAAACGGATAAAGAACGATAAATACATTATAATGTGAACCTAAGTTTTTAGGTTTACCAAACAGCAAATCCTCAAGTGACGTCACTTTCGTCATCGTTTGTCGTCGAAAGTGCTGCCGGAATTTCGCCGTGTGATAGGGCCTTTAGAACGGTTTTAAATTAATTGGTGGAAATTTTTCAATATACGATTGAATAGCAGGCGTTGTATCACAAGGGTTTAATTTCATTGCCAAATTATTATCATTAACAGCCGGATAAGTAACATTCATAGTTGGCACTAATTTATTTTGAATCATTTTTTGACATTTAAAAATTGCAAGTTCGGCGTTATCGATATAGCTTTCACATTGTACAATGTCGTTTTCGTATTCATCATCTGAAAGTAAGTTGTGAATTTCGTCATCTATTAATTTCATTTCATTTAAGGCAGTTTTTAAATGTTTATAAATATATTCCACATTTTCAATTGAAAAATCATCTTTTATATTACTTACTTCAACAGAAAAACGAGTAATGTTACCGCGAGCAGTTTTCCGTTTTCGCTTGAGTTGCGCATTTTGTTTCTTGTTTCATCAGCCGTCGCCATTGCAGTAATATGAAGTTTAAACGCTAAAAGGTTCAGTAAGAAAGTAAACTTGCCAGTGTTTCGTAAAGAGCAGGAAGTATGAATTCTCGGTCCTGATTCTCATAGGTTTTCGGCACCATATATTAAATCTTGGGAAACGACGTTAATGAAATGTAATTTTATTCTTTACAAAGTAGACGTTACAAATCTAATTAATTTTAGAATGACAACAAAACGGGTGATGTCATTCGGACAAAATGTAATTATGCTAAATTGTTTGCTGGCTTGCTTGCCGCAACAGTACTCTTGAAAAACCAACTATTCTGAGAATTAGAGACTAAAAAGTCAACCAGGAGGGGGGAGACATTTTACATCTTTTATCTTTGGCGAAACTAAAGAGATAAATGTCATACTACGCCCTCCTGCACACTCGGACCCTATGAAGTACAGGAATGCAGGAATGGCTCTCAAGTTCTCAAGGCAATGAACGAGTTTGTATGATAGGGCATAGGACGCATTTTAGTTAGCGACCTTGGTTAGATGATATTTGCTGAATGAGGTTAGTTTCTCCAAAACATCCTGTTATGCAATTTAGTGTTTCACGTTTGAAAAATATTGTCTTTGATTTGTGTTGAGGACAGGAATTCATTTTTGTGTTTGACTTTTGAGCAATGTGAAGATTGGTAATCATATAATTTTTTACATTTTCGTTCCTATTCTCGTATTTTTGAAAATACTGTAATCATGGCTTTATATTTTTTTGGAACATTTGAAGGTTAAAAACAGGACTCATTTACATTACGAATCGTTAGGCATTGGCATTGCTCAAAAAGATAAAATAAACTGGTTTTTTCTCCTCTTAACTGAAGGCGGAAATTTTTCAACCCGGAAAAATTGTCAAATGTCCAGCTAATATTTTTTATGCGACTAATTGTTTTTAATGTTTCATCCATGTTGCAGAAAAGAGAGTTTTAATCGAGAGCTTCAAAACGCAAAAGAAAAAAAATGCAGAACGACATAATAATTTATTCAATAAATGTGTTTCAGCATTTGAAAAACGAGCTAAAATGGAAAATGAGAAAGAGCAGTTGAGCAACTTGATACAGCATGTGTACCTAAAAGAATCTATGAGCAAATTGAAATTGAATATTTATATGAAAAAAAAAAACACGTTGTGCAAGCTGAAGTAGAATATGAATTCTAACAAATTAAAGAGCGAGTTGAACAAGAATACATATTTAAAGAGATAAATGAGCTTACTGAAACAAAATTTGCTCAAGAAAAAATCACTGAACAAGCTGAAGTTGAAAATGAATTCGAAGAAATTGACGAGAGAAATGGAATTGAATAAAAACCTAAAAAATACAGATGAACAAATTAAAACAGAATAAGCACAAGAAAAAGCCGACAAGTAAACCGAAGCAAAATGTGAAATTGAAGAAATTAATGAGTTATCTGAGAATGGAACCGAAGAATAAACAACTTGTAATTTTAAACAACAACATAAAATATCAGCTGATTCTGATAACGTTTTAAAACCAAACCAAAAAAATTTTATTCCCAAAAGAGAAAAACAGCTCCATTCTATAATAATTGATTTAGTGTATAAGGAAATGTTAGACATGTATCTCTGAAAAATATTGCGCAACTATGGTACAAAATAGCCCCTACTTTTTAATAAAAGCCTTAACACACCCTTAACTTCCTTATCCTTTAAAATACCGCTAAGTAGAATGAAAAAAAAATGATTTTAATTTTCAAGTTTATTTACCTAGGTTCCCCCGTTCTTTTTTTGACACGAAAAATCAGATACAGAGCTTAACAGAGTGAAAAATATGTATAAAGTGTGCATACTGTAAATATAATTGGAAGAGAGAGGGGCCTCAAATTGAATTGCACCTCGGGCCTCTGAAACTCCAAATCCGCCACTGGGTGGCGATCCCCCTCCAATGCACGCGATGCGTCACTTTCTTCGTTTATCGTAATGAATTCTTGGTATAATTTAATTTTGGATGTAGAGGATAGATTCGAAACTACAACGCCAAACTGTATCCTTCGATTTTGTTATTACTAAGTTTTTAGATTGCCCCCGTATGGTAGCAAATTTAAAAAGGCGTATTCACGTCATGAGTGCTTACATGATTAATTATTTAAGAAGTGAATTCAAAATTAACTGGTAAATTGTGCTTTTCATATTTTTTTAATAAATAAACAATGCAGCTAATCAGAGAATAACATCAGCATGAGCACCAATGAAGTTGAAATGAAATGAAATAATGTTACGTTAATGTTTGTTTACATCCTCAGGCTGATAGTGTAATTATTTTAATAAAGAAAAACATGAATATCAAAGCCAATTTTTAAAAACCTCTTGAATGTGAGTATCAAAATATTTATAACAGTTCCTTAATTATTAAAAGCGGATATTCCTTTATTTCTAACCTCAAATTTAATCTGCTTGCTAACCTATCGTTTGGTATGTCTTCCCCAATAAATGTTTAATTCATGACATCCAATTTAATGACAGGCTGTTATTTTTTCATATTTTACATAATTGAATCCCTATGAGCACAGAAATATTCTACAATATTGATCAATATTCGCAATAGTGTGGAATATTGTTTACTATTATATAATACCGCACAATATTGTGCAATATTTTGCTACAGGATGTGCTACCTGGGATATTTATGCGTTTTCGAATGCATGAGATATTTATCTATGAAGTGTCGTTGTTATTATTATTAGTTCATTATCATTAATTCGTTAATTGCTGTATTTATGATAGTATCGTTATGTGTGTGAAATTCAACTTGAATAATAGTTAATCAAGTGATCAACACATTTAATTAACGACGATATTTAAACTTAACAGTTAGTTAGCATTTTTATAGGAATTCTCAGTAGATGATTTTAAAATTCGCCACCTTACATATTTCCAAATTTTCTAGAGTTTGGATTTTAAGTATAAACCAATATTTTTATGTTATTGAATTTCGTTTTATAAAAAGACATTTATTTAGAAACAAATTTTTTATGATTTAAAAAATATATTACTTCAGTCAAGGAGTGTTAAAAAAATATTTTTTAATGTATATAACTTTCTAGTTAATTCTAAGAATGCATAAAGAAATGAAAGAAATAATTAATACTATTTCTTCACAGAAAAAAAGCATTCTATGTTGAAATTTAAGTTATTAAAATGAATAATATTTTAAAATAATATAATGAATTTTATTTTGTATAGTTGTATGAAAAATTGATGTTATAACTTAAATTATCATAAAATTTCTGCGCAAGCTGAAGGAACATTATCAGAGAGAATAACTAAAGAAAAAATGTTTTTTTTTTTAAATGAATTTCATTTTGATTATTCTCATTGATTTTGAGGTTAATTAATGTGGATTGAGAGTTTTACTGATTTTAGAATTATAGCAATAAATTTTAGTATGTTTCTGTGTTGATGCTACATAAGATAGGTTGTACAATCTAGAATTACCAAATTTTGTAAAAATGTAATGGAAGATAGGAATGTGCGACTTGGAATTTTGTATTTTCATTTGGAAATCTCATTTAGCTAAAAGTTGAGATTTTGTCTATAGTAACTTTCTAAACTATTCTAACTTTTTAAATTATAGTTTTCACATCTTTTCAGTATTCAAGATAACATATATTTTTTAAAAAAGCCTATGTGATTTCTAGGGGATTTTTCCTCAATTTTTGATTTTCCTTTTAATACTTTTCTAAGAATTTGCAAATAATAATTATCATTGTTTTAATGAAATGAAATCAACTTCTTTAATGTCCTCCAGATCATTTAATTTTTTTATGTCATACAAAGTATAATAATTTTTTAATTAACTTTTAGATTTTGATAAATAATCATATTTATCAAACGTATCATATTTTTTTATTTATCATCATATTTTTCAGACTTATCACTTAAGTCTGAAAAAAAAAGAAAAGAAAAAATGATGATATATGTTTGTAAATACAATGTATTTAAAATAGAAAGAATTGATGGATGGAATTTGTATGTGACCTTTACACCAAAATAAGGATTTCTATTGATGCAATAGAACACAAAGAGCTGGATAGATGGAATATAACATATAATTTTATCATCAGAATTTTAGCTATGTATCAAATTTTGGATCAAATCCATCTTTTATTAGTCTGTCTAGTCTCATGCATGTTAATGCAAAAGTAAGAACACTCAAGGCTTATAATTAACCTTTAGTTTACAGAGATGGGGAAAGGGGCTCAATTGTTTTACTTTTTTTTTTTTACCTTTCCTTACAGGTTGGTACAACTGCTGTACCAGCAATGAATTTGGATTTTGTTCTCCGTCTTAAACTTTCTAGTTGAACTCCTATCTCATAAAACCTCTCCTTATTGTGTCATACCCGTATGTTCAATAGATTTTGTTGTAATCGTTGTTGGAACTATATGTTCCACCCTAACTTGGCAGTACTGTAAAAAGTAGAAAGTGTGATGCTCTGCATTGGAAAGAGTTCCACATCCATTTTGACTTTAAATAACTAAAATGCTCAGAAATTTATCAAATAAAATCATAAATTACAGAAATTGTTTTTTTTATTAGCATATATTTGAAATTATTCTCAAATTAGAAGGGTTTGCCCATTAAGTATTTTGTAAATAAAGGGAACAAATAAAACCAAAAGATTGATGTAATGGATCCACTTTGGCTAGAACCGGTCTTCAAGGTCAAATATTTGGCACCCTTTTCTTGTAAGTCCCCACCAATTTGGCTTCATTTAGTTCACAACTATTACCATCACTTGTTCTTTTTTATTTTCGCTTTTTTTTAACAGTTTATATTTTTGATACTATTAATCACTCTAGAAATTATTAGTTTAGATTGTTCAATATTTATTCAAGTCGCTTTTTTCTATTCACTTCTAAAATGTCTGAAAAAGTATTACCACTGATAACACTGTATACACCTTCAAGATGAGGAAAACCAATGAAAAGTGCAATATTCAGAAACATATTAAATGTTTATTCTTGACTACAAGAAGAAAACCCTCAAGATTTTACCATTCAAATTGTTGAGAAACTTTTGCATCTTACATCTGTTTTGCAAAAAACAGTTTTCCTTGTAAAAAATAAAAATAAAGACATCCAGTAATTTTAGTACCTCTGGAAAGTAACGACCAAGCTTTCACATTCAAGGCTTGCTAAATATGATGATTTTAAATTATCCCACATTCAATGAAAAATCCTATCATTTTTTCATAGAAATGAGATCAAAACATTAGATAAATTTTTAAAAGATGTAAACGATGATAGATATATCTTTGCAAAAAACCTTAGCGAAAAAAGCTTTACAAAATATTGAAAGGCTTAAGATTTTCTTTTGAAAAATGATGAAATGAAATAAAATAACTTGAATTATTTATTAAAATAATGTATCAATAACATTGGAAAAATAATAAAAATAAAGAAAGAATTAATTGTCTGAGTTAAAATGATAAACAAGATTAATATATATTTGCTATTTATCAAAAAATTTGAGAGATAAAGTTTTGCCAGTGAACTGCATTTCTAATAACTTTGTTCTTAAAATCAATCCAGTTCCCCCAAAATGACTGCAATTAGAATATACTGTACTGCCAAGTTACGGTGGAACAGAATATAGAGAGTTTTGTGAACCATGTTTTGGTAAAAATTTTTAAAGTAACATTCCTAGGGTCTATGGAATGAGTTTGCATAATTTCATTTGTAAACATTACTGAATTGAAAACATTCTTCTTTTTTCTTATTCCTTTAATTCTTAATTTTATAAATTCCTTAATTTTTTTAACTTAATAAAATTTAGTAAGTTTATCGTAATATTGTTTATAGTTTGGTCCATCTAATTGAATGATAAATATTTAAACCAAGATTTACTTGAAGTATCTTACTTGATGCAATAGTGTAATGAATGTAATCGATGCTCTAGACAAAATGTGGTTTCACTCCTAATCATCTTAAATAATGCTGAAAATGTAAATTGTGCCCAGGGTTGTTTTTTCTGCCCGTTCACTAAATTTTACATAGTGAAAGCACTCTTTTTTATCTTCATGCACCCTCTCCATGACAGGAGCCATGAGCATATTGCTTCCCAATCACTATGGTACAAGTCTAACTCAACATTAAAAAAATCAACAAATTGCAATTTTTTTCAGCTTTAGATTTTAATGTTTGAAACTCAATATATTCCTTCTAAAAACACATTTCAGTTTTGATTTTTGAAACTCTTGGTTTCATCATTATTTTTCACAATTTCTGAAAACGATTGATTTAATAATTTAGAACTAATCATTCATTTGGTAGAATTAAAATTTTGAAGAGGGTTTAAAAAAATCTAATAATAATAATAATTTGTAGTTTTTCTGTGTGTTCAAATATCAGAAGAGAAATATTAAAATGTTTATGCCTTCATTTGAGTTTACTAAAATGTTACTAGATACTCAAATTATTCTGGAAATATTTATATTGAAATGAAATAAAACAAACTAACAATGCAAAGAAGTCGGGAATTCTAGATTTAAATTCTTCTGATTTTTAACCATTTCTGAAAGATTAGAAAAAATCAATTGCTAGTAAAAATATTAATATTTAATAACAAATGTTATTTACTAAGAATGTCAGCATAAAACCTTCAAAAGACCTTAAAAAATGAAGCTAACTACTTTCCAGCATAATGTTGGCTCAATTAAAGCTTATGCATCAAATTCTAAATAAACCAAATTTAATCTTACTTTAGTTAAATTAATTGTATTAAATCTGTTAAATTCTTGTCTTGTATTGACTTTCTTTACAGAACAATAAGTTTTTGCTATAATTCAGCTACTGGTTCTTTACTAAACTGATCAATTTTTCATAAATATTGCACTTTGGTGAGTAATTAATATTTTTATCAAAAAATAAGTTTTCTATATAAATTTTAAGCATTGACAATATTAGGGGGAAATATTACTAGAAATTTATAGTACAAAAGGTTTGAATTTTGTTAGAAATAAAAATCATATTCTGTATCTGTGTACATTCTTTTAGTATTAAATCTTATTTTTAATCTACGAAATAGCAAATAATTGTTGTCTGTGTAATGTGCAAAGAGATAAGAAATTTTTAAAAAGAAAATATAAACTATTAGCATCTTTTATTCATTATATGTAAATAGCTACATTTTATCAAAACTGATGAATTAAAAATATAACAATAAAGTAAAGTCCATAATGATGTGTTCAAGCATTATTAAGAACTTACATTTATAGCTATAATAGTGCTTGAGATAATTATTTAACTGTAAATATGATTAAACAATTGACAAAATCTAGTTTAAAGTTTTAAATGACTTCAGAGTGGATATCCTATTTTCAATTTATTTAGTCTCATAATATTTAATTTTACAGAATTGGTAAGCTAATTTTTCAGAAAAAAAAAAGGTGTTTTCCTAGGATTTAAAGGCTATAAAACCACAAAAGGGCAACCTGGTTGTTATGGGAAAGACAGATGACCCATCAATACTATTTGTGGTCAAAATGGAAGTGATTATTTTCAATAAACACCTTTAAAAGAAGGGCAGAGCATTTTCTGCTTTTTCAATCTTAATGGCTGTATTCAAAGTAACTTTTCGGAATTTAGATTCCTGAAGCTTAAAGTTTAAATAATACAAAGCTTAAAGGTTAAATAATATGGCATGTAGTCTTGATAAAATATGTAAATATATACCATTCTTGGATCCAATTAGTTGCTAGGAAGATAGTCAAAATGCATACTTGATTTTTTTCTTTATAATACAGAAAACACTTAATTGTTTCTGTAACTGTTCTCTATTAGTGTGCAATTATATTATTCTTTCATGCAATTCACTTGACATTCCTTTTATAATATGTCAAGAAGCTATATATTATTATAAGGATGAATTAACTATTTGCACTATCAAACTGCACAAATCAAAAGAAAAAACAGTCATATTAAAGCTATGATTCACAAAATGTCACCTTTAATTCATAAATTCTATTGTATATGTATCATTTCCTTAATTTTATAAGTTATTTATTATTTGAAATCTATTTTACATCTTTATCTTTTTGAATGAAGTTATATTGTGAAATATATTTTCATTCTGATTTCAAAATAGATTTTAGGATGCAATAATAATAGTGATTTTTCATTCTAATTACACATTTTTATTTTAATTCTAATTTGAATTTATTTATTCAAAATTCAGATTTTCTTTTATATATTATAACTAAGAAATGAAATAAAGAAAATTTTGATATTTAGCTCATTAAAAAAATATTTTTTTTAAATAAATTAATTTCATAATTTCATATTTTTTCATCAATTCTTATCAAGCAATAAAGGAGAAATGTTAAATTGTCATTAATGGCATAATAGTTGCAAAAGCAAATGCCCTGGGTAATCAGATGATCTTCAAATGCATTTTGAATTAATTTGAACAAATTAAGTAAAACAAAATCTCATCTCATTGAATATAAATATGCAAAAAATGTAGGTATTTTTTTTCTACTTATAAATATTGGAGAAATGTGTATTAAATGTAAGCATTATCAGTTTGGATTCTTAGATAAAAGAAGTGGAATATAT
>JAOUZG010027140.1:591105-662598 GCA_026289955.1 Argiope argentata | reverse complement strand
AAATATTAGTTTGGATTTTTATATATATATATATATATATATATATATATATACCTTGGTTTCTGGATAAATTGTTCATCTTCATAGATTTGAAGATAAAAAATATGTTTAAAAATAAAGTTATGAATCTTAATTGTGTGTTATTTAAAAAAGGAAGGAAAATGTTCATATTTGAATAAATTATCATTGTTTAAAATATGCATACTAAAGCTAAATACTTGTTGATACAAATGACATTTTTAATTAGTAAGATGACATGTAACTATATATTAAAAATTACATTTCCAAGCTTGAAAATTCAGGTTAATATAAATACTAAGCAAAACTTTTAGTGCCCATGGAACTTACTAGATGCTACTGACCATGAATATCTATCAGTCAGATTTTTCTCAAATCATTTTTTATTGTGTGTAGAGCTTCCAGCTAGATGAGAATTCTGATGAACATATAAAGATCTGTTTCCTGAAATTGCAGATACTGTATAAAAATTGAAATGATTCATTCCAAATAATATATCAAAATATGATGTTAAATCAGTGTTATTTTTCACTCTTTAAAATTTAATGGTTTTATATCTTGCTTTACTAATCTTGGTCATACTAATGCATATATAAAGAAGATATTTATTCATTTTTGGAATGATTTTGTGCCCATTTAATTGTTTAAAATATAAAGGCTAATTTTTAAAAGATTTAGTATGATAACTTTTTTTATTTTGGATGGAAGTCTGATTCATGATTTAATGATAGAAAGCCTTTTTATAAAATTCTAGAGATATTAACTTTCATTCCTCTTTTGATGTTTTCCAGAGTTCAACAAACATGATGGGTGTGCACTTAGAAAGAATTCTTTTCAGTAACTAAAATTCAAAATATCCACAGGGAAATTGTTGGAAATTTCATTGGAATATGTTGAAAAGGTATATTGGCAATACCTATATAATACTCCATCTCTTTTTATGAATGTTGAGGTACTTTTCATAGTGTAAACTGCAACCTAATATTAATGAAATTCCATTCTTTTTGAAAATTATTGGGTTAAAGAAATAGAATTTATTCTGTGCACATTGAACATTAAATATTCTCTTGATACTACCTTGATTTGATTTTAAGATTTTTTTTCCTACTTATAATTTTTAATTTTCCATTGTAAGAACACCGAGACAGTTACAAACTCTCTTTGCATTGACAAAACCAGAAATATATATTTTTTCCCCTCTTCATTTTCAGAGGAGAATATGTATTTGTTACGTGCACTTATCAAAGGTCCCAATGCATTTTCATTTATTTCCTGTTAAAGAGTTTGCATACTGAATTCTACAAACTATTTTGGGTTGAGTTTCATGTTTCGGTAAAATTTAAGGTACATTATGATTTTCTGCTTCTTTAAATTGTAAAAGCTATTTTATTTTTTTATTCATTGTTGCTGTAGATGCATTTAAAGAGTTTGTAGTTAATTTCTGTATTGGTAGATATTTCCTTGTTATCAGGGTTTTCATTGTAGATATATTAAAACAGTGTACAAAATTTTGAGATATTCATGTATACTTATCAATCATTGTGGTATATATCATCAGTCATTACTTTACATGTAAAAGTAATGATTCATAATTTTTCCCCCAATTAATAATGTTGGTTATTTTATTCTTTCCCTTTAATCCCTTTTTTTAAAAACTATGGAATAGAAACATTTCTCATTAAAATGTTCAAAAATATATTTTTTAATCCACATTTTATTTACATGTAATATATGGAAAGAAGAATACATTTAAAAGTAGCTGATAATATTTCTCATTTCAAATAATAAGCATTGCAAAGTACTGACACCAAACACTACAAATTACCAAATTTGCCCTCTTTAAAAAATTTATGGGTATATGATTTGAAATTTTATTAGAGATTTTTATATACTGTTTAATGTTTCTTTAATTATTTTAATATATTGTTAATACACATATTTTTTCTTTCATAGTATCAATAAATTTGAAAATCCACATCATGAGTTTACATTCAAGTATTCATAGGTTGGAAGGCCTTAATAATCAAGTTGGTGGCTTAATTATCAAAAAGAAATCTGATGATGATGCCATTTTCAAAGTGCCTGCACCCAAAAAGTCACTGCTCGGTTTAGACATACTTGCTGAAAAGCGACGAAAGGAGCAGTTATCTGAGAATAAGCAGAAACCGTCATTGAACAAAAAATTTGATGACCGTGATGAATCTCGAAAGAAAAAGTACAGATCATCGCATGATGAAACACCAACTTACACTGGAGGTGTCAGTAAGGAATACCTAAAGAGAGTTCATGAAAGACAGAAAAGAGAAAAAGAACGTAGCAGATATGTTTCAACTAAACATCATCGTAGTAAGGATGATAGAGAAGTCGGTAGCAGCTCAAGACGGGAAAAAGAAAGGTCGGAGAGATCTTACAAAGGTTCATCCAGGAGATCAGATGATTCTCCTTACCGAGACGAGCCTCCATCTCCAAGAATCCACCTTAGAGATTCTCCATCCCGATCAGGATGGGATGAAGATGATACTACACCTGATTATAAGTCATCGTGGGATCTACCATCTCCAGTACATTCTGATAAGAGAAGTTACAGTAGAGCTAGTTCTGTAAATCCTACTCCAGCATATAGATATAATGATTGGGTTCGTGATCGCAAGCGCTCTGGGGCAACACCAAGGGAATCAGCAAGAGATGAGAATATACCATGGTCCACTGATGAGGAAAAACTTGAATGGGAAGAAGAGATAAAGAGATTAGATAGAGAGTGGTATTCTATGGATGAAGGATACGATGATAATCACAATCCCTTTGCAGGAATGTCATCGTCTTATGCTAAGAAAAAAGAAGAAGCTTTGGAACAAAAGAAAAAGAAACGAATGTCAGCACAGCAGCGTCAGATTCATAAAGACAATGAAAAGTGGGAGACTAATCGAATGCTTACCAGTGGAGTGGTTCAGAAGCTTGAATATGATGAAGACTTTGAAGAAGACAATGAAGCTCGTGTACATCTTCTAGTGCAAAATGTGGTACCTCCGTTTTTAGATGGGAGGATTGTGTTTACCAAACAGCCAGAACCTGTAGTGCCTGTTAAGGACCCTACATCAGATATGGCAATCATTGCCCGTAAAGGAAGTCAAGCTGTCAGAACTTTTCGTGAACAAAAAGAGAGAAGGAAAGCTCAAAAGAAAGAATGGGAGCTGGCTGGAACTAGGATTGGTGATATAATGGGTATTAAAAAGAAGGATGAAACTGATGAGAAAAGTGTTGAAGACAATACAAATTATAAGGAGGACCACAAATTTGCAGAGCATATGAAAAATACTTCTGAAGCCACCAGTGATTTTTCTCGCAAAAAATCAATTTTGCAGCAAAGGCAGTTTTTACCCGTGTTTGCTGTTCGACAAGAATTATTAAATGTTATTCGAGATAACAGTGTCATTATAATTGTAGGAGAAACAGGTTCTGGTAAAACAACCCAACTGACGCAATATCTGCATGAAGATGGATATAGTAAATATGGCATGATTGGTTGTACTCAACCTAGAAGAGTTGCTGCTATGTCTGTAGCTAAGCGTGTGTCTGATGAAATGAATGTTCAGTTAGGCGAAGAAGTAGGGTATGCTATTCGATTCGAAGACTGTACAAGTGAAAAGACAATAATAAAATATATGACTGATGGTATTCTGCTGAGAGAATCGTTAAGAGAATCAGATTTAGACAATTATAGTGCTATTATCATGGATGAAGCTCATGAACGATCTTTGAACACTGATGTACTCTTTGGTTTGCTGCGTGAAGTTGTTGCCAGGCGACAAGATCTTAAGCTGATTGTTACTTCAGCTACAATGGATGCTACAAAATTTGCCAATTTCTTTGGTAATGTTCCAACATTTACCATTCCTGGAAGGACATTTCCTGTGGAACTATTTTTCAGTAAAAACCCTATTGAAGATTATGTGGATGCTGCTGTCAAGCAAGTATTACAGATACATTTGCAGCAAACAGTAGGAGACATTTTGGTTTTTATGCCTGGACAAGAAGATATTGAAGTTACCTGTGAATTAGTCGCTGAAAGGCTTGGCGAGATAGAAAATGCTCCTCAATTAGCCATTTTACCTATCTACTCTCAACTTCCAAGTGATTTACAGGCTAAAATATTTCAAAAAGCTCCAGATGGTGTTCGAAAATGTGTTGTTGCTACTAATATTGCTGAGACATCTTTAACTGTTGATGGTATCATGTTCGTTGTTGATAGCGGATATTGCAAACTAAAAGTTTACAATCCAAGAATAGGTATGGATGCTTTGCAAATATATCCCATCAGTCAAGCTAATGCTAATCAAAGGTCTGGCAGGGCTGGGCGAACAGGTCCAGGCCACTGTTTTCGACTTTATACTGAAAGCCAATACAAAAACGAAATGCTTTTAACTACAGTTCCAGAAATTCAAAGAACAAACTTAGCAAATGTTGTATTGCTATTGAAATCTTTAGGTGTTCAAAATTTACTCCAATTTCATTTTATGGATCCTCCTCCTCAAGACAATATGCTTAATTCTATGTATCAACTTTGGATATTGGGTGCCTTGGATAACATTGGTAATCTGACTTCTTTAGGTCGCAGCATGATTGAATTTCCACTTGACCCTCCACTTTCCAAAATGTTAATTGTGTCTTGTGATATGCAATGCAGCGAAGAAATTTTGATAATTGTGTCCATGCTTTCTGTACCTGCCATATTTTATAGACCCAAGGGTAGAGAGGAGGAAAGTGATCTTGTTCGAGAAAAATTTCAGGTTCCTGAAAGTGACCATCTCACATTTTTGAATGTTTATTTGCAGTGGAAGCAGCATAAGTTTTCCTCATCGTGGTGCAATGAGCACTTCATACACGTCAAGGCTATGAGAAAAGTAAGAGAAGTGCGGCAGCAGTTGAAGGAAATCATGGTTCAACAGAAATTACCAATTATTTCTTGTGGAACCGAGTGGGATATAGTTCGGAAATGCATATGCTCAGCATATTTCCACCAAGCAGCTAGACTCAAAGGAATTGGTGAATATGTGAACTGTAGGACTGGTATGCCTTGTCATTTGCATCCTACTAGTGCACTTTTTGGAATGGGCTATACACCAGATTATATTGTGTATCATGAACTGGTTATGACTAGTAAAGAATATATGCAGTGTGTCACAGCAGTGGATGGTTATTGGCTAGCTGAATTAGGTCCAATGTTTTACAGTGTCAAAGAATCTTCTCATTCACGTTTGGAAAAGCGCAAGTTGGCAAAGATGAGTCAGTCACAGATGGAAGAAGAGATGCAATCAGCAGAAAGAGAATTACAAGAAAAGAAAAGATGTGAAGAGGAAATCCTTGCTTCTGCACGTAAAAGGACAGTTATTTCTACACCAGGAAGAACAGATTCTAAAACACCAAGACATAAACCTAAACGATTTGGATTGTAGGCCATTAAACATTCTTCAAAAATAATTGTGAAATAATTTTAATTTTCAGCATATTTAAATTGTCAATACTCTTTTAATTCTCACCTGTTTTTGTAAAACTCAGGATGTACAATTCTTCATCTTTCATTAAATAGATAGGTTGAAATATGACATCCATTATAAATTAAAAGTTAACATTCTGAAAAAAAAAATGCAGAAAATAAATTATCTCTAAATTTAATTTTTATAGTAGAATGTTTTTCGCTTTCATTTTTTTAATGTAAATGTTCCTGACTATAATACAATATAACACATTGTTGATATCTCTAATTATATTTTAAGTCAGTAGTAAGCTTATAATTTATAAATTGATTAACTATGTCATTTCTATTAGATGGATTTTACCATGGATCAAATGAAAAGTATGATAATAAGGAATATAATTAATAAATTCTATTTTGAAGTTAAATAAATAATCATACTCGTAGTTAAAACAATAAAATAATGGAAACCTATAAATTCTAATTGAAGACATTTGAGGATTTTGAAAAAGTCATTTTTTGCTTGTTTTACTTTCATTAGGAATTGATATATTTATTCACTCATTTTACATAAATGTATATAACAGAACCCATTTTCAGACAAAATGGTGCAATCAAACTTAATTCAGTTTTATTTAAAAATAGCATTACTTTGTATTGAGCTTGTATTTATTGTTTGATGTATGATTTTTTAAAGAAAAGAATGAAAATGAAATTCTTTTTATGAAATTTTTTTTATAGTTATATATATATAAAAAAAAGGTTCAGTCTTTAACTGTTTTTATACTTGTTTCCTAATAATGTGAAATGAAATGTAAACTTTTAAATGATAAATAGTTTATCTCCAGTTCCTATTTTTGTATATCATATTTTTAATGAAGAAATATAAATTTTAAATGTGCTCACTTTACGAAGATTTTTTAAGCTGTACTATTGCTTTGTGTAACAAAGTCAGTAAATGTATCTGAAAAAATTATTTTCTGCTCTTCAAAACATTAATTTCCAAAATGAATTTTAATATTAATGTAATAAAAAGTAGTTTATTTTAAAATAACTGTCTTAGATAATACATGCACTCATGCATTGAATTACTGTAATTGCAAACACACAAAAATTCTGTTAAATTAACAGACAACTACATTTACTGCTAAAACTTTTTAAATAACTTTTTATTATAACAAAGGAAAAGAACTGCTGATATTTTTAATATTAAACAGGAACTTGTGTAGAATAGATGGTATGTCAGGTATTTAAAGTGTATTCTTTATTTTTAATTGTATGAAAACAATTGGTTATAACAAAACAATTTTATTGTTTCATGAGAAATACTACATTAATAGCAGATGCACAGACAGAAACAAAAATAATCACATATAAGGAAAAAATAATCAAACAATTTTTCACTTATATTATTTATTTTCTGTAGTATATTTTACAGGACTCTAAAAAGGGAATGATTCAGATTTCCTAATTTTAATTATAGAAATGTCTTGACTATCCAAGCTTATCCTGATTGTAAAAAAATAAATTAAAAAAACATGTTAGTTAGCAGAAGGAGAAATTTTAAAATTATTCATCACAATTTCAGTAAAAGGACTTAAAAAGAAAAATAAAACTTTTTTTTATGAATCAATAACATTTAAAGTTTCATTCTACTTATTTCACTTTCCCTCCAACCTCACTGCTTTTATTAAAAATTTTTGCTGCAAGTAGTTAAAAATAATCTCATTGTTAATGTTCCAAAGAAATGTAAACCATTTTGCTATCATACCTTATTCTACTGAAAACTTTCCACAACCTAAAAGTTTAAATTCTCCCTTTTAAGTTTCAACTATCAGATGCACTTTCTTCATATTCTTCCTTTTTCAATTCCTTCTTCATGCTACATAAGAAGGTACCAGTTAAGTAAAAACACATCTAAGAACCAAATTATTTAATACAAATATATTTAACAAAATACAAGCAATTAAAAATTAGCATGTACTAATTTATTAAAAAAAAAAAGAAGAATTCTTGAATAAGTGTGGCTTAGGAAGTCAAGTGTCATTAAAATTGATTAAAAAAAATTTAATACATAACAATTTTTGCTTTATTGTCAATAATATTTTCACCCCAAAATTTTAATTATATTGAAATGCAAAAGACTTTATATATAAACTATGGAGGGAATTCATTTTCAATTTAGAGTCCAATATATTTTAAACCATGCACATTTAATACACTACAAACAAACAAAAAAACACACATTTGATTTACTGCTAAAAATTCAATATTTCAACAACATTAAGTACAAATGCATGTGAATTTTTGAGATCCCCTATCAATTACCTACTTTTTGGAAATATTTTTTGAACTATGTAATGGAAGATAAACACAATTTTACATGTCATTTTGTATTCATATAAAAGATTCTGTAATTAAATTGACTGAAATATACTTCGTAAAATGTGAGACATCAAAATACAAATAGTTTGAATGATATTCAGTACAATGTGAGGAATTAAATGTAAAAAAAAGTTTTAAAGTAAATTTAGAATTTACATAATCATAATAATTATATGATAAATATCTAAATTCAGCTTTAAGAAATAAGGTGTAAAATATTTTTTTTTGTCTCCATACAATAATGCTCAGTTAAATTATTTCCCTATAATGATTTTGTATAATCCCTGGCAAATCAATTCTGTTTTTTCCCATTTTGTTTGTTTGTTTATTAACAATGTATTTAAATTTCTAAACTACACATATTGAATGGAATTTATGGAAAAAAAAGTATTGGAGCTTGAGTTGTGAAATTTAAGAAACACTGACATGCAATCAAAGTGCAATGAGTATAAATTTTCATTTCATGTAGAGATCACATTGTATTGATTTTTCCATTTTCATAATCCACAGGGAATCTCGACATATGAGAGAATAATTACAGCTGTAAGTTAAGAATAGATACCAAGCCTAATGACTATAACCAAATCACAAATGTCTATTTAAGAATGTAAATAATGTGCATCACACAAATTAAGTACAACAATGATTAAAGAGCAGAGCTTCAGCATTTTTAATGGGCATTAAATCATTGCTCATGATACGCAGGTTGGTTTAACCTTAGAGTTAAAAAATTTTATTTTTTAGAACAAATGAGAAAATCAATTTAAAACATTGATTATATTAATATGACAACTAAAATGAAGTAATATATTAATAAATTTTAACATTATAAATAATGGAAGAACTTTCTTATTTGGAATATGCATGCATTTTATTTTTCTAAAACAACTTTATAGTCTTTGATAACCCATTGGCAATTATTAGAAAGCATTAGAATTTATCATTACATCTGGTTAAATAATCATGAATTTGGTCCAAATATATTTAAAAGAAATTTAAATACTAATGCAACAATACAGAACTTATTGTAAATAAACCAGTAATGAGCCACATTAAGCAGTTTTACAGACTATATAAAATAAAGATGCTACTAAAAGTCATTTTACATTATGAGCATTTTTTAGATAACAAATTGTTTTTGATTTATATGCAATGTGTGTCCAACAATTTTAACTAAACACATTATTCTTGTGCAACAAAACATAAGATAAAGAAAAAAAGAATGAAAAAAACAAAGAAAATTTTCAAATCATTCAACCAAGATGTAATTCTCTTACATTATTCAGCTTGTCAAACTGAGTAATTAATGACTATAGGATTCACAAAGAAGTATTAGGTTTAACAGATATTACATGCACATTTTATAAATGTTTTATTGAAAAATTTCAAATAAACTATGGTAGTATAATATATTAACAATTTGTAAAAGGAATTAGAAAATTTTCTACAAAATGTTTCCATGGTTGTACAGATTTCAAGGAATAGTAGTTCTTTATTAACGAATTGT
Organism: Argiope argentata; assembly: GCA_026289955.1. Taxonomy (NCBI): domain Eukaryota; kingdom Metazoa; phylum Arthropoda; class Arachnida; order Araneae; family Araneidae; genus Argiope; species Argiope argentata. Next base: position 653,215 of record JAOUZG010027140.1, on the reverse strand, counting down.
TTATAACTATAAAAGATTGTGAGCTGCATCTAGTAGTATTGAAATGACAGCTGCTCTTATTCTAGATAATATTTTTCAAATATGAAGTTTCAGCTTTATGAAGTCAAAGAGGTTTAGAACTAGAATAATTGAGTACTTGTACATAAAATAGATTAATAATAATAAAAACTTATAACTTTTTAAGTAACAACAAATATATATTGCAGAAGCTCTACTATTTATAAGTACACATATAACAAAGTAAATATCAATTATTTGATATTTTTGGGGAAAATATGATTAGGAAAATGAAAAATGATTTTAAAAAAGTCAGAAATGAACGTTTTCATAAAAATAAAAATTTCTAAAATAAATAAAATCATTTGAGAATGAATACACTTAGGAAGTTAGAAAATGGCAAGTTGTACTACAAGGCAGAGGAATTATTTGAATTAGAATTCTCACTTTGATTGGCATTTTATCATAAGCTTACTATAACCTTTTTGTACAGTTACTTATGCAGAGAAAGATAATTTTTTCTCAATATAAGCTTCGACGACGAGTACAAGCAATGCTTTAACATTACATTTTACCATAAAATTAACATATAAGAAAAAAAATTATAAAGATTGGATTTTATAATATCACTGGTTTCTATTCAGTTCTCTAGAAAAATACAGGAACACACTCTCTAAACATTTAACACTGAATTAGCGATTGTCAACAACATATTTAATAAACTTTAAAATTATAAAAACAGAAAAGAACAAATTATAAAGCAATTTAATAACATCAAATATAATATTAAAATAACAGATTTCTAAAAATCATAATTTATGAGGAAGTATTTAATATAATTTGAAAAATGAGTTGCCAAAATATAATTTCATAATTCTACAGAAAAAAATCAAATGCACAGAGAACTTAAGCAATGCAAAATCTTCAGTCTCAAATACTGTACTGTAATGCTGTGAACTTGCATTGATACATTTAATCAACAACCAAATGGCAAATGATTCATTAAAAATACTCTAGGAACCCTTCTCTTTCATAGAAAAAAAAGAAGACGAAATGATTTTTTTATCACATACATCAATATTAGTACATAAAAGCACTTTTTTCATACTTTACTTTTCAGGAAATATTTCTTGCATCATAACTGTTTCCCTTCTTTAAGATTAAACTTTTCATATATGAAACTATTGAAATTTTAACAAAAAATCATTTTTATATTTTATATTTATTAAAAGTAAAATTCTTACAGTAAAGATTGCAATTTTCGTTTCATGCTGTTTTAATTCATAAATAACTTGTTTTTTAAAAAAGAATCTAGTCAATACTCTTCTTTATAAGAGATATAATTTGTAGCTATAGCTTCATATATAATAGAAAGCAAAATCATATTTGCCAGTTCTTAGTTATTTCATAAACTCAAATAGATTGGCTCTTTTTTCAAAAACAAGAGATACTGAAACATCATTAAACCAGAATTTCAGAGAAATGCAATTAGAAAATCAAAGTGGCAAAACTTGAGAAAATAAATACAACATTTAATAATTTATCCTTAATTAATAACAATTAAATAACTCACAAAAATCATTTATTAAATGTGAAAAGACAAATTATTTTAAAAATGAGATTAGATAAATTTTATTTCGAGAAGATGAAATGTTCTCTCAGTCACAAAATTTTGTGTATGGTGTTACTTTTCTTCTGTTAAATATAAACTTCTCCATTAAATACATGAATTCTTATTTCAACAATTAACAATTTTTTAGGAAGGACAATTCCAACTGGGTAGAGTGATGCAAAAAATATTTCCTGTACAGCAGACCAAGCAAGTTGTAGGCATACAATAATATGAACAACATTATACCACAGAATTGGTGGCTTGTCATTGAAGAATAAACGCTCTAAAATATTTCCCCAATGCTCCACCAAAGCATTTTGCTTCATAAAGAAATCTTACAACAGTCTATGGCTCTAAATAGCAAAGCTATTAGTTCTGGACCTTTTTAGAAATTTGAATATCAGAAGTTAGATAGATTTTGGAGAGGCTCCCTTTGGATCATGAATGTATTCACTAGGAAAATATAAGAAATCAATTCCAAAATTAAGCAGTAATCAAGATTAATAATACATGTATAATTAAACAAAGAAAATAATTAAAATTAGAGCTAAATTTGGTGTGAAACATAAACTAAATATTAAAGCAATAAGATTCAAAAACTATTTCAGTAAATAAATTTACCAAATTAATTTAGCTTATTTTAAAATTAAATAATTGAAAGTTCAACTTCAGAAAGCAAATAAATTAATTCTACACTTAAATTAGATATTCTGTGGTTTAACTAACTTTTCAAACAAATTAATGATAGACAGTAAGATTTAAATTATATATAATCCTTCTCTTGGGTAAGCACTCAATTGCTTTCCTTCACTTAGTTATAATTGAGAATTATCTTTTATATTTGCTCATACCGTAAGGATATCATAATTCAAATTTAAAAAAACTTTTAAATACATATTGTAAGAAATTTAATTATTTTAAACTACTTTTTTTGTTTTATACTTTAACTACCAGTAGGTCTATATATTACAAAATAAAGAATTTAACCAATGACTAAAAATATTTTTTATACTCAAACTTACTTCAATAGTTTTTTCATGTAATATCAAAGCATTTTCTGAAGAAAAAAAAACTTCGAAAATAACAAAATTCTACGTAAAAATATGGATTGTATGGTTTGTCCTGTTTATATATATATATATATATATATATATATCCGAAATTGATGATGGAATCGCAGAAATCCAGAGATTTCAATTGGAATCAAATCACAGAACAAAGTCATATTACACCAGTTCATAATATTACCTCTTTGTCTTTATAAAGGTTTATTGATGTATTGATTAACTGCTTTTATAACTCATGAATGACAACAAGCAGAAGATTTGATGAAAATATTTTGCATACATCCTTTTTTTCATAATATCAATATATGTTATTACCAATGATTAGAAATGAGATTATTTGAAATATTCTATAGTTATTACTCACACTTCCATGGAATTTATAGTACTGTTTGAACAATAACTTTCCACTTTGACATGGCAGCTTTTATGGCACTGGAGATTACATCCTAAAATAAGAAATTAGTCAACTTTTTTTTTTTAAAAAAAAAAAGGAGACAAGGAGAGAGAAAGAGAATGCCAATTAAATTTGCACAAAAAAGGAAAAATTTTATGAAATATTTTACCTCTGCATTCATAACCTTGCTTGCCTGGCCGCCTTGTTAAGTGCTTCTGACATACTTGACACATTGTAGACCTTTAAGGGAGGCAATATTTTCTTAAAATCATAATCTATCTATCTTTTAATATAAATAATAAGTAAAACAGGGAAAAAATAAGAAAAGATTAAAAATTGCTTGACATTTCATGCTTTACAATAGCAGTGCTTTAAATAACTGAATCCTACAGAGTATTGTTAAAAGCACTTAATTTTAAACATCAAACAAAAAAAAATCATAAGACTTAAACCTTATACCAAAATATTGCTGAATCGACTATAAAAAAAGATCAATAATTTTAAAAATATCAGATCAGTAAAAACTTCTCTCTAATAAATAACAGATTATTACATATATGAAGCAAAAAATACGGATTTAAATTTTCTACATTAAATTCTTTAACGTTTATATCAGAAATTATAAAAAGATTTCTATTTTAAAGAAAAGACGAGAATCCTTATTACATACATATACAGAGGCGGATTTCCGAACAGGCGCATGAGGCGCACGCCTCGGGCCTCATAAATTAAGGGGGCCTCAAAATTTAGTTCTAAAATAATAATAATTTAAATTTTGAAAAAGAGGATATTTTTTTAATAAAACCTTTCATTTTTACACTCTACTATTACCACTCCCGGTTCATCTATCTCAATCAAATAATCATGCAATATCAGTACCCTTGAAAAACCAACTGTTCTGAGAATGAGAGAGTCTAAAGTCAACCAGGAGGGGGAAGACATTTTACATGTTTTATATTGTATGAAACTAAAGGGATATATACTATATTACACCCTCCTGCACACTCGGACCCTATGACGTACACGAATGGCTCACAAGGCAATGAACGTGTTTGTATAATACAGGGATGCACAACCTATGGCCCGCGAACGTTGTTAATTAAATAACATTGATTTAAAATTAAATGAAACTTTTTGAAATAAACAAGAGGGGAAACCTGATACGAAAACGATTCTACATCAGAATAAATAATTTACAGTTGTTCATTAGGTTTATTTACTTTTTATTATGCAGATTTTCAGTTTGTTCCTTCCAAGGCTACCTTCGAGTGCGAACTTTCGTATAGGAGAAGCTCGCGGACGTGAAAAATTTCCACACAGGAAAATGCATTATGAGGATCAAATTCAAATCTTGCATAATGCATTTGATTATCAGTTTTCAGATTTTGAAAAGTACCAAAAAAATGACGTATTTTCTTCTCCATTTTTTGTTGACGTAAATCTAGTGGATGAGATTATACAGTTAGCCTTAATTGATTTACAAAATTTTGATTTTTTCAAAAATTAGTTCTAAGAAAAACAGATATTAGAATTTTATAAAGACTTAGCCGAAGAATTTTCGCGCTTAAAGCAAAATGCATCAGCATTTGCGACTTTCTTTGGCAGCACTTGCATTTTTGAGCAAACTTTCTCACTGATGAATTCAAAAAAAAAAAAAAAAAAAAGAAAAGAAAAGAAAAGAAAAAAGAAAGAAAGAAAATAACAGATGAGGGAAAACCTTTCTTCTGTTGTACGCATTGCTACACCAATCTTGAGCCCAACATAAAATCAATAGCTTCAAATATTCAGTCCCAACCATCTCATTAACTTTTAATAATTTTGTTGAGTAATTTTTCCCCTCAAAATTTGAATTGTGCTCTCTGTACAGTTACCAAAAAGTTTTCCTCTGTTATTCTATTTAGAGTTTGCCACTATTCCAGGAGTTATCTTTTTTTGGATTTAAAGTATTTTAATCATATTTATGCTGTTTGTGTTTCATTTATTTATTTATTGCATAATGTGTCCATGAGTAAAATAAGTAAAATAATAATTGTAATTCATGCGCATTGCCACAAAAAAAATGCTGTGTTTTAACTTTTATAACGTTTTAACATTCACAAGCTGCTTTGGCCCTCGACATGATCCTTTTTCATATTTTGGCCATTCATCCTGAAAAGGTTGTGCATCCCTAGTATAATAGGATATAGAACGCATTTAAGTTAGAGACCTTGGTTAGAAGATCTTTGCTCAAGGAGGTTAGTTTCTCCAAAACATCCTTTTAGCGTTTCACATTTGAAAAATATTGACTTTGATTTGTGTTGTGAAAAGGAATTCTTTTCTGTGTTTGACCTTTGACCAATGGGAAGATTGGTAAGCATATAATTCTTTAATAAATTTTCGTTTCTCTTTTCGTATTTTTGAAAATATTGTAATCGTGGCTTTATATTTTGGGCACATTTGAAGGTTTAAAACAGGGCTCATTTACAATACGAATCGTTAGGCATTGGCACCACTCAAAAAGATAAAGTAAGCTAATTACTTTCTCCTTTAAACTGAAGGGGAAGTTCTTCAACTCGGAAAAATCGTCGAAATTCCAGCTAATATTTCGTATGCGACTAATTTTTTTTTAATGTTTTAGCCATGTTACAGAAAGGAAAGTTTGAATCGGGGGCTTCAAAACGCAAAAAAAAAAAAAAAAAAAAAAATGCAGAACGACATAAAAATTTACTCAATAAATGTATTATAATGTTTGAAAAATGAACTAAAAAGGAAAATGAGACAGAAAGAGCAGTTGAGCAACTCTTTTAGGTACATGATACAGCATGTGTACCTAAAAAAATCTATGAGAAATTGGAAATTGAATATTTACATGAAAAACAAACACTGTGCAAGCTGAAGTAGAATATGAATTCTAACAAATTAATGAGGTAGTTGAACAAGAATGCGTAATTGAAAATATAAATGAGCGTATACTGAAACAAAATGTGCAAAAGAAAAATGAACAAGCTGTGTTGAAAATGATTTCGAAGACATTGACGAGAGAAATGGAATTGAATGCAAACCTAAAAAGACAGATGAACAAACTAAAACAGAATAAGCACAAGAAAATGCCGGTGAGTGTACCGAAGCCAAATGCGAATCCGAAGAAATTAATGAGCGATCTGAGAATGGAACTGAGGAATCAACAACTTGTAATTATTAACAACAAAATAAAACATCAGCTGATTCTGATAACATTTTAAAACAAAACCAAAATATTTTTATTCCCAAATGGGAAAAACAGCTCCATTCTATAATAATTGATTTAGTGTATAATGAAATTTTAGGCGTGTATCTCTGAAAAATATTGCGCAACCATGGTACAAAATAGCACCTATTTTTTTAAGAACAGCCTTAACAGACCCTGAACTTCATCATCCTTTTAAATACTGCCAAGTAGAATGAAAAAATTGATTTTAATTTTCAATTTTGTGTACCTAGGTCCCCCCCCCCCGCTCTTTTTTTAACACAAAAAATTGGATACAGAAACATATGTCTAAAGAGGGCATACTGTAAATACAACTGGAGGGAAAGGGGGCCTAAAATTGAATTGCACCTCGGGCCTCTGAAATTCCAAATCCGCCACTGTACATATATAATACACACTTATAGGATTCTAAAAAGAAGAAGGAAAAAAAGAAGAAAAGGATTGTTTGAAAAATTTATTAATAAAAACATAGCCAAAGACTGTCACAAGAAACAACATGTCTAATGTCAATGAAATGTAAGTAATTTAATGAACAAGTTTAGGATAAAATTTAAATAGGTAAGATAAATTAAAAGGAAAATATAATTGAATAAAGAAAGAGGGAGGAAAAACCATCAATTGAATAAGTCATAAATTAGTTATTTAGTTCCCAGGAAGTTCAGAACTATGAATGATAACATGAGCTGAAATAAGGAATATCTTTAGGAAGAAATGATTTCTGCTTATATAATAACTAATGAAGTTGAAGGAAACTTTACATTATAGTAATGCTTTCCCATACATGGTCAATCCATTTTAGGTTTATTACATTATTTTAATACAATTCAAACCTTTCACATGGCTACTTTTGTAGGGCTACAAGAACTCAAGAAAACAAGAAAAAGATTAATAAAATTTGTCCAAGAAAACATAATTTCACTTAGATGGATACATCTTGAAAGTGGTTTGGAATTTCTTGGATATAGTTTTCAGAAACCAAGAGTTTCCCAAGAACCAACAGTTTGCTTTATATCTGGATAAGGTGGATTTATCAATAGTGAGATAAATATTTATGAGATACTAAAAATTTTTATAGTTAAAATTATGCAGGGTAATTATTCATCGAAATTTACTTTTACAAATTATAGATAAATATTTTACCCTGCAAGATGCTTGGCAAGGAACACATGATCATTAAAGATGTGAAGTTTGGTGCCTCGTTTTTTCCACTTGCTTCGATGAACCAGAGAGTTCGGAATGAGGTAACGCCTAGAGAAAACATTTCATTAAAAATGCATTAACAATTTTTGCAATAAAATGCACAATATTTATTTTGAAAGCAAATTTGAAAGATGAATATCCTGATAAATTTATGTTTTCAGAAATGAACTATAATTAATAGCTAAGAATCACTATTTATAAAAATATTCTATGGAAACCTTAAATGTTTTATAATGGCACTTATAACTCGAATTAATTATATTCTGTTTAAGAGCAAGACTGTTTTGGAGTGAAAACTAATTTTTGACATTTTCATTACGATGCATTAAAAAAAAGCCTAAAAATGTTTAAAAAGAATATCTCACAATTATTTGTAATTTCATTTTATTAAATAATGAGTAGATAAACCTTCTTCTTTCCCCTAATGAACCCTTCCCTAGATGGAAGAATTTTTTTAATTAGCAAGGGGCGAGGCATTACATGGGTATCTTACTTCTGCAGCATTACATAATAACAATTTGCATTCAATTGCAAACATATTGCCTTGCTGTTCAAATATTTATTTTTGATTATGTTACCTTAATACTTCTTGTAATTAAGATTTCCAGGTAAATTAAAAATATAACAGTATTTTTTTGCATTGTAAAATTGCAATGAAAGGAAAAGGCAATCCTAGTGGGACATTGTAATGCTGTTACTGTCATAAGTCAGTGGAATCTTGCAGCATGTATGCACATTAATTCTTCAAAGCTTTACTTTTCCAATATGTTTGAACTACAACAAGGTATATGAAAAGTTGATTGGTTTATTAATACATATACATAATGGACATTTGAGAAAAATTTGTGAGCGTTTTTATGTACATTTTAAATGCAATTTCTCACACCTTATATCCATTATGATTATAATTCCCTTAATTAAAATTAAGTTTTGAGCCAACATCTCTATCTTTTTATTTGACTTTTAGTAACTTTATCTATTTTTCAAATTGCATATTCAAAATCTGTCAAACAATATAAAATGAAGACATTGAGTTCCAAATAAGAAAGATGACAAAGGCAGCAACTTTCTTCTCAGAGTATTTGTTTGCCAATATCAGTAAATATATAAACAAAGAAACCAGAATTGATTTACAATAGATTAAAGCAAACTTACTTTATAATACCATTTTCATTAGTTTCAATAACAAGTGTTGAATTTTCATTTATATAAGTTCGAGTAGAAGAGGCACTTATCCCCGAAGCTTCACTAAGACTGCTACGAGTGCTGCCTGCAAATATAGATAGTGCATGTTGATTATTCCTAATGCAGATGCATAATTGAACTTACTATAAATAAATTACAAATCAAAAACTGAATATCATGCATAGAATACATGAGTTCTTACCTGGAACAGTTAAAAATTGTCCTATAGGAAAGAAAGGCAGAAAATGAAAGTTTAATTAGTTAAATTGTAACACAAATACTTAAAGTAACATAAAGAAACAAACTGTAAGTAGAAAACATAATAATTAAATTCATTAAGATTTTTCTTCCATGTACGCAAATTTATGAAAGAGATTTATATTGAGTGATAATTGACAACTCTTAACTCAAAAGAAAACCACACAGAGAAAATACAATTTTACACAATAGAATGGGAGAAAAAATGAAACTCCATCAAATAACATGCAAGAATATACAAAACAAAGTAAATGCAGAAAGAAGCAAGCAAAAGTAGCACAGGTTTTAAAAGGATTTATTTATAACAATCAAAACTGGGATCATAAAGGAATGAATAATTTAAAATTTTGAATTTTCATATTATGATTCATTACGACTATTCTTAGATATATATATGTGGGGGGTTAGGCATTATGTCATTGATTATATACATAATGAAAGAAAAAATATGCACAAAACTTTATAATCACTAACAAAAATATGGAACAATGGCTTCTATACTTAATTTTATAGCATCAGAACCATTTTCAAAATATATAAGTAAGGAAAAGCAATGGCTTCTATATTGACAACAGCATTGAATACAAAAGTTTTTATTGAAAAATACACAAATACAATGAGTAAAATCTTATACTTACCCTCATTAAATTTAGATATCCAGAAGCAAAAAAGAAAGAAAAAAAATGAAGGGCAGATTACATTAAAATTTAAAATCATTATTATATGATAAACAGAGCAATTTAGAGCATTATGGAATTTACCCATAAACAAATACGCAAAACTTAGATTTTTTAAATTGGACTATTTAAGAACTTGACAAATGTATAGTATTAAAAGGATGTAAAAGTTAAGAAAATGAAACTGACAAATATTTACTGCAGTTAACCAAATAATATAAATTAACAGAAACAATATAATTCAAATATGCAACTTAAAAGCAGTGTACTTGATGAAATTTTATAGTTCACATTTAATTTCTATAAAAGGCATATTATAAACATAATTAACAGCCTTTGAGATTTCCATCACCTAAGTTATGTATTTTCAAAATAAAAATGTATGATTATAACCTAATTTTGTTAATAATCTTCTAGAAGAAATATTACATTCAAATTAGACTACCGAAAAAAAGAAAGGTTTGAAAAGAGTTACATATATGTTTGAAAATATATATATATATATATATAAAAGCAAATTTATTATAGAGAGGTCAATTTGTAAATGTAACAAAGGCATCCATGGATGCTATAAAAGTAGATTTCCAATGAACAAACAAATGTCCAGAAAGAAATTAAGACATATGATTTGAAACAAACAGCATTATTATTTACAAAATTAATTTCTAAACAAGTGGCAGGGATAACTTTTGCAAATTATCCTTGAATCTCAAAATTGTTGCTTTTTTTTTCTTTTTCAAATAACATCTCTTTTTGTAATATTTGCCATGTACCAATATTGCAAAGAAAATCCTGGACCTATGGCAAATCAAGAACATAATATAATTTTCCTCACTGATGAATTCTCTAATAAGCAGACTAAAGATTTCAATCTTCATTACTAAATAATATTTTTAAAATATAAATTTGGGATCTTCCAAGAATTATTTCTTTTCCTTGCTTTACACTATAAAAGGTAGGGTGTCATTAAAAGTATTTTCAATCCTATTTCCAACAACAATAGATGTTAAAGTAATTTTTTTTACCCAATGTAAGCAAATTTACATACCCAAAAATTTTCCTTTGAAAGGAGAGAGTTTTTGTGCGGATTGTCTCCCACGATCAGCAGATGTGCTGCGGCTACTTGCTTGACTGTAGCTAGAAGCAGATTCAAATCGATTTTCAGCTGATTTGGAACGATTTTTGTGGAAACTCAACCTTCTCCGTAAGGTTCCCATCAGTGTTTTCTTTTCTTTTGGACGAGACCTATCGCCTGAGAAGAAAAGACAAAAGATCTGCACCATTTTTCAGACACACTCAATGAAAAAGAAAATTTTCTTAAGTAGAAAGCAACCCAAGATCTGGGTAAAAGTTACACCCCTAGAGATGTTGTTGTTCTCATGTTCTTCTTTACAACAGAAGGAGGGATGCAGTAGCTTCTGAGGATATGGACCCCTGAGCACCTGAGGGCAAAAGTCTGACTTCTAGCACATACACGTCACAAACCTTTTTTATGCAGCAAACTTCATTTATGAATTTTGTTCATTCATCAATATATCATAATTTTGATCTGGAACAGAGAACAATCACCTCTGACACGGTACCTCCCAGTGGTATTACTCTCAGCATAGAGGACTTTATGATCATGATAGATTTAACATGCGACAGCCACCATGCACAGAGAGACTATTCGGCGTTGGAGGGGGCTGAGCTTGCAGCCCATGGGATACGAAGCCAGCGCTACCCTACCAAGCAGACTATCTTGGCCTTACTCCTATAGATGTGATTTTGGGAATTTCAAATTATGTATACATTTAAATGAAATACCTGTAATAATATCAGTTATCTACAATTTTATAATCTTCATCAACTTCACACAAGCACTCAACCTTCCTGATAACTTTGTTATTACTAATGCATTGGACGAGTTTTTACATGCACAACAAAATTATTCATTCATCTCAAACAATAAGATTATATTTCAGCAATATTTTTCGCTAAGCCCAATACTTTGGAAATATTGCCCATGAGATTTCAATTGAATTGCAAGTTCCATACTGATTTCAACATTTAAATGAAATTAACAGCTCTTTTGTTTGTTTGTAGTAATGTCAAAAAAAAGCCAGAAGAGTTATGGCTATATCATTTTGAGACTGAATTCTTACCAGAATCACTATAATTAGGAATGTTTTAGAGAAATCTTTTCTAGAATATTTAAGATTTCCCCAAACACATTACTGACAGTTTCATTATTTAAAGGTAAATGCCTTTTCCCCATGTGTTATATTAGGAATATTTGAATGAAGATATATAAACAGACAAAAAATCACTTGATATAATTTGTTTGCTGTGCAATTTTTCATCAAACAAAGCAATATAGATAAATTCGGTGATGCCATTCCCAAATAGAAACTCTGTACAATATTTCTAAGCACAAACCTTCAATCATAATCAATACTTCTTTGTAAATTTTTAGTGTGAAATCCCAGTATAAGTTTTATTTTTCCTAGCATATTCAATGGAAAAATTCTTCAGCAATGTTAGATTTATATTTCTATCGTAATTCTTTACAATACAATTTGAATATAAATGAAATCAACAGACACAACTCAATTCTAATGCTAATTGTGTTACAAAAAGATACATTTTTTAAAAAGATGAAATGAAATGAAAAACAATAAAAAAATAGACAAACTGAACACAATAAATGGAATAGCTCAATTACAATGTGATGTTGTGTGAAACAAATAAAAACTAAAGCAAACTAAAATCATTGAAAATTCAATTTAACAATGCAAGTAGAAGCAATTAAATGAAAATAATAAGAATAAAATTGGGAATCAGAAATGAATTATTAATCAGAAACATTTAAATGCAATTGTGAAATATATAATACAGCGATTTTCCTTCCAAATCCAACAGATGGAATAGTTTTTGTAGAAAAAACGATTTTTTTTAAAAAACACCTATCACAAGGCGTTACATTTATACAACTAGGTATATAAAACACTTGCATATTTGAATGCAAAGCAATTATGGATCTTTTAATTTAATATTTTGAGCAAACAAACATTTAGCTTTTTTATTCATATTGATTAGTAATCTTTGACGATCATTTGGTTTGTTGGGGATTAATAATGTTTATGTTTCATTTGTTATTTTGTTAACATAGAGTTACATGAATATGATTCCTTTAAATTGTCAATTATTAAAGAAATGTTATTTTAATCATCCTACATATGTTGCCTCCATTACATACTTGAACAGTTCTAATGCAGAACAGACTTATGACAGAATGGTGCTATTAAAAATGTAAATATCCATATAATATAACAAAATTCTGCTATTTTGTAATGTCATTTTTTTTAAATTCATTGTATAAACTACAAATATATCAAACAAAATCTTTCTTCCTTAGCTTTCAATAATGGAAGAAAGTCACATGATTAAATATTTGATGGACAAAAAAAAATGGTTTGAGTTTGAGGCCAATAATGTAATATAATTTTGGAAACTAGGGAAATAATAATAATTGTCAAAATTTTTAGAGAATTTGAAAGACTACTAAATTTGTAGAATTTAGAAGTCAAACTTCTTAAAATTTTAAAATAATATAAAATTAATTTTTGTGTAATAATAATATCAGAAAATATTTTGAAAAAAAAGTCAACATTTAATTTAATTTTTAATTAATTAAAATTTTCCCAAAAGTCATTCCAAAATGCACATTTTTACCCTTCAAAGTACATATGATCTGGACCATTAGACCTATGAGCACTAACATATACTTTAATTTTTATTATTAATAAAAACACAAGACAGAGATTACTTATAGATGAATTGATAGAAACTTACAAAAACTATCCACACTTCAGAAAGATGAATATATTCAACATATAATTCTTTTTTTGAACTTTAAACATAATATAATTTAACTTAAACTGGATTACTATGTTCCAAGCTGAAATAAGATGTAATACAAAAAAACAAAATGAAAACAAAAAAGGAATATAAAATTTATTATTAATGGTTAAAAGTAAAATGTCATATCTCTAGAAAAACTAAAAATAATACAGCAAAATAACAAAATACAATATAAAGCAATATATCAACTCCTGAAAATCTTATTTACTGAAAATAAAGTGAAAACTGATTTTTAAAAACAAAGATTTTTAATTATCAACCACTTTACAAGGGTTTGAAGCATATTTCTTGATAATCCTTACATAAATAAAGAGGAATTTTATATTTTACATCAGGTTTTATGGTGTTTATATATATTTTTTATTTGCAAACAGTTTTTAAGCAGGGAAGTTTGAATGCAGTTTTGCAACTTACCATTAGCCATTCCAGGTGAAGGAGAAGAGGGGGCACTTTCTGAGTAGGAAGTACGGGAATCTTTTGATGCATGACTGGCAGGAGATGCTTCAAGACTTTCTGATACAGAATTCTCAGGCTGCAATTTGAAAAAAGAGAGAATAAAGCAATTAATGGAAATTTATAACACAGATAGCAAATATAACATCTAGTAATCAAAACTACATATTGATATGAAAGCATAAACATGATATAAATAACATCAATAAAGACAAAAATTTAGGGGAAAAGCCATCACCAATAACAACAACAAAATCGGTCTAAAATGAATATAATATTCAATAAATTTTTTGTAAAGTTGAGAAGAATAAATCCTTGTATCCATGATTATTTACAATGTTATCTGCATGGTAAATCATCTTAACATTAAAAAAAATGCTAAACAGAAAAAGTTAATTATATATTTCATGGTTGAAAAATTTACGTGTCAAAACAAACCAGAAAAAATTCAATTATTTCAGGATTTGTTTAAACTAAATTACAGTATTAAGAAAACTTAAGACTTTAATGGGTGGCATATTGCAACTTTTGAAATATAATAAAAAATACACATCAATTTAATTAATAGATTGTTTAAATGTTTTAAGTTTTTTTTGTTGTAAAAAACAAATTTTTTTCAGCAGGTCGGGGTGGGGATGTCCTCATTTCTAGACATTATTCACTTACAGCAATCAATTCATAGTAAAATCTTCTAACATAATTACATGAATTTTTATTGCTAAAAATAATAATGGATATCTTAGGTTCATTAACAATTTTAATTTTATTTCAATGAATTTAAATAACTTAAAATACAAAATTTAAGTTTTTAAAATTCATTGAAATAAAAGTAAATTTTTTTTACATAAATTATTCTTAACTAAATCTATAGTATGTAAATAAGGGGGGAAATCAATCGAATCTAGTACAAATATTAAAATTAACCAATTAATCAGAAGAAAAAAAAATATTTATAGTATCTAAATTGTGAATTCGAAAAATTGCATTACTTTTAATGAAATAGATCAAGCAAATAGGAGTGTGTCATATAAAGGGGTGTTGCATACTTTACACATGAAGTTACACTTTCCAAGAATAGAAATGAGCAATATTGCTAAGAGGCCACTGATTTTATAAGAAGATATTTTCAGGATGTACATTTTGAAATTTTCAGAAATAAATTTCATTCTTATACAAAATTATGAATTAATATCAAGGATAATGGAAGAATAACATCGATTAACTTTTTGTTAGAATTATAATTTTGTAGAAATAAATAAAGTCCTAAATGAAAGTTTAAAAAATGCATAACTTAGATATAAAATTAATTTTATAAAGTAGTCAGACTCCATCGTGCCATCTGTATTTCTGAAAGGAAATGAGGCGTACTTTTTCAGCAATATTTCAGGGTATAAAAAGGAACTTTATTTAAAGAAAATTTTAAAACTGCAGTCCATTTTATAACTATCATGAAGAAAAATTTTAAGAAAATAAGAATAATTTGTTTTAAAAAAATTACAAAAATATATGAATTTAATAACTTACAGTGTACATGAAATAATTATAAACCTCAATAGGTCTAATAAACTAATCAAATATATTTATAATAGTGTAGCAATCTATTATTTACCATAGTAAATACATTTACTAATGTTTAAAAAGATGTTGGCTAGGGCTTGAATTATTTACAGTATTTTAGAGTGATGTCTTTTCCTTTTTTAAGAATGGGACATACATTTTTTTGCTTAACGGAAATTCTATCACTTTAATATGATAAAAAAAAGTTACTCATATTAATTCCTAGATGATATATAAAAAAGAAAGTATTCTTTATCTGTTTATTTCTCTTAAATAAAATTTAAATTCATTAAATTTGATTTATTAACCAAAAATGAAACTTTTTTTTTTTTGATATCTAAGGCCAAACTCCATTTCACACAATATTTTCTAAGCAGTTCCATTTTGTGAATAAATAAGCACAATCCCAGAGTAGAAAAGGCAATAAAAAATTCATGAGAAACCAGTAATTACACAGATAGTTAATACAATAAAAGAAATGAAGAAATCTTTACACTATGCATTTTATAATTGAGAATACAAAAACTAACTTTATGTAAGCATCAAGTTACTGCTTGGCTAATTATAGGTTCTCAATGACTGTTACATGCAAAATTCATATGAAAGATTTCCTTCAAAATTCCTAGCAAATAATTGCATGCACAAACTAAACAAAAACATCCAATATCCTTACATAAAATGATAGTAATTATACCAATTATAGATCCAAATAAAACATTTAAAGCATTTTAAAAAAATGTCTTTTTTTTACAAAAAAAAAAAAAGAAAAAAAGAAAGATATATTCGGATTTTATTCATAAAATTTAAATTTGATTCACTACTTTTATATCTACCTACATTTAAGTTGAATGTATACGAGTGGGTTTATAATCTAAAGGCCAGACTGCTTGATCCAAGAGCTATCACACTTGGCATGCACTTATACTTTAGAGTGTAGGGATGCAGAATTTGGGGGATTTTTAAAAATTGAAATCCACTTAATTAAAAATGAAGTAAGATTTTTGACTTTTTACAGATAAAATTCTGAAACACTATTATATGGAATTAATTTAAACTAATTTAAAAATTCAAGAAATTTTTTTAAATTATACTTATTTATTATGTATTTTAAAATTCTTTAATCAAAATCCCAATTAAGCAAAAATTACGTTACATTTTAACGTTTCTAATAATGGACTAAACAGTTTACATTGATTCCCTGAGATTCAAAACATTCTCATCACATATTTAACTGCTTAATTTTTTTCCATTGCTGATGTTTAGAAAAAGAATAAAACATAAAGTTAAAATGCTATAAAATTTAGAAGATTAATGTTCACAATTTTTAAAAGCCATATGATATTATGGACACAATTTACACAATGAAAAGATACGCTGAGTGAACCAGTAGGTTCTGAAAAATATCTAGTAGTGAATAAAAGAAAAGATTAGCAGGCGGTGTAACAAAACATAGAAGTTAATAAACATAATTGTAATTTTTTTAAATATGAAAAGGATTTGTCTGATGCATAACAAAAATTTTCCCATACACTTTAAATAAAAAACTAAAATTCTATATATATCTAAGTAACATTACATAAACTATAAAAGCTAACTTGCAGATAACTTAACTTTTATGAAATTCAAACAGCTATATTTCTTCAGATTGATAAGAAATGATTAAAAAAATGAAGATTTTTCTAAACGCAAACATTCTTTGAAGTTAGATGAATGTTTATGAACATGCATAATCAAATTATATATAAGTTGATAAGAAGAAAAATGATTTTTGAGAAGATTGTTTCATGAGAAAAGAATGAATTATTTATTTAATAATCATATATGCATTAAAAATACCAATAATTCATCTAAAAATAAAAATGAATAAAAACATACTAAGCTATTTAGAACTCAAATTCAATTTGTTAAATATCCAAAATTTAAAACTGAAATAATAAACTGATCAAGGGCATTTCTTTCTGTCTAATCATTCAAGTTAATCATTGTTTTCTTTATCATTCCAATATCTTACAAATATCTAACTACATATGTATATAAACATACACTTTTATTGTTCGATATATTGTTTTCTCCTTAAATTTATTACAAATATATAGAATTCAAAGCAAAGTTCTTGATTGCTCCACATACAAATGGATATATTTAAAATTTTAACTCTTTCCTGTAGAGAATATCAAAAATTTACAATAATAATCTATTTACATTCATTTATTTATATAAAAAGCATCCCGAGCCACACAGTCTTACAGATTATAAGAAACATTCATTATGGTCTGCTATTTTAAGCACTGGATTCTTTAACATTATACCAATTTAAAATTAAGTAAAGGTATAATCAAACTATTTAACAAATAATTCCCTTTAAGAATGTTTAGTATTCCTATTTATGATATAAATGTGATAGTAGCATGCATATTATTTGTAATATAATGTCAGAAAAAATATTACAAAGTATGAACACATAGCATATTTTGTAATATCTATATATCAAATCTTAAGCAGGCATCAATTACGAAAATAGAATCAAATCTGAAGTAAACATGAAAATTTAGAGGGGGGGGGGGAATCAATACACAATGTAAGCATAGAAAAACTTTTGAAGTTCCAGAAGGTACTTGTTAGCCATTGTGTTCCATGCTATATCTTAAAATGGCAATTAGAGTAATGTTGATTCAATATAAAACAGAAATATTTTATAGAGAGGATGGAAATTTTGGCCTTGTTTGCATAAGGAAATGTTTTCAAACCCTATTAAGAATTAGAAAATGCAACTTCTTAAATGATTAAAACAAAAGCATACACTTACAAGAAAGCCAAGAACTAACACAACAGGGACACAAGAACCACGCCACATTTTTAATTTAGTACATCAAAATTAAAAGACAATTGAAAAAGCAAGAATCAAAAAGTAAAACAAACAAAAGCACAAGGACAACACAAAAAAATGAAGAGACATAAACATGTCAAGAAATAAAAGATAAAAATATCTCCAATATGGATGATGTGTCTTTATTACAATCTAAGTTATTTTAGCCCGTGAAATGAAAATTACGATTTTTGTGGACAAAATGGATTAATTACATAGTATTTTTTTACATTGTAACAAGGAGCAAGATTACTAATAAAAAGCAAAGGAATGCACTTAATCTCCTATTTTAATGCTTATGTGGAAGCAGTAACCAAGATAACTTCTATCCAGGAAGATGGTTCTAATCATTAGATTATGGTGTTAAAACTGAATAACATAATTTCTAATCATTAAATTATGGAGTTATTTACTGAACTGAAACATGAGATTTTATCTTTGACGGCTTCACATAAATACTAACTAAAGAGATTGTCCTTTAAAATATTGCCAGACAGCTTGAACTTCATGATCGTCACTTACATGAAGTAATTGAGAACAAACATTTAAAAATAATATTTCTGCAATTTAGAGCAAATGCTGCTAAAAGAATCTAATCTATTAGAAAACTGGTGATAAATGGTGCCAGTAAGATATAAGCATTAATGTGTGTAGGCAAATTACTCAAAAAAAAAAGCTGCTATTCCTTCAAAACTTAGTTTTTTTTTTTAAATACTTCTACTTAAAAAAAAAAAAATCTTGAATCCTTCAATACTTATATTGTTTGGTAAATTGAAAAAAGATAAAATTTATCAATAGAATATCCATTTTGATGTTCATATCGACTCCACCAATACCTATACTAGCAACAATAAATGAAGAGTTTATTTTTTTAAAAAAAATCAGAATGTCCGTATTCTAGTAACTAAAACTATTGATTTTTTTTGGATTCTTTGAAGATTTTGATGTTATCTGCCTGCCTAAGACTCATCTTTAAATCAAACTGATTTACTAGTTTTTTTTATGGCCAATACCACATTTGTTGTAAAGATTGTGTCTTCTACTTGTTCTCTTAAATCTGGCCATGGTGTTTTCATTACTATTAAGAAAAATACATCTGCTTCTCAGATTCATGTTTCATAGATTGATCCTAAATGTATCTGGATCTGAGTCTATCTGAAATATGAAAAAGAGTTGATATTATATGTTTTGAGTCTGCCACTTACTGGAGTTACTGATTGGTGTAATTTTTTAAAAATATTGTTTTGACTTTTTTGAGAATATTTTAATTGTGGTGATTTTAACTTGTCAGTTAACATTAATTTTAATTACTCATTTTGACTTAGCCAGAGTCTTAAAGAAATGTTAAACTTATGCATTTTTTAATATGAAACAGTTTAATACGAATCTAAACTATAATATCAAATATTTTGATTAGCTATATCTGATATTAAATCATTTATTATTACAGTTTGACATAATGCTACTCCTCTGATTCTTGAGGATAATCATTATATAACATTATGCATTTTTATTCAATTTGTACTTTCATGCACATATTGACTATATTTTGAAATATGATTGTAAAAAAATACTTTTTTAAACTCATTATAGTATTTGATCTATGGGATTGGCTGGAATTTTTTACTTAATTTTAATGAGAACGGTGATTTTACAATTTCTATAATATTTTTTCTTTCATACCCTTAATAATTGAGAAAAAAAATATTCCTAATGAATTCTCAGCTCAGCTAGATATTTTTTAAACATATGTGTAAAAGCTATGGCCATAGCTTTCTTTTAAAATATGACAGTCCTTATTAAGTCAATGAATTTAGAACACTACTATCAGATGTAATAATTTATTTAAAAAAATAAAAACATTAATTTACTTAACATATTGTACCTTAAGAATATCACAAAAATAATGGTGATATTGCTAATGATTTTTTCTGATTATTTTAATTCTATAAATGATATGCAAAAAGTAAGTTATAAATCAGTCCAAGTTAGGAGTCATAAATCAATTTACAGATCTTTACTTCCATGAAATTGCAGCTACTGAAACACTTTCAATGATAAGATTGTTTACTACGTGAGGCAATAATTATCTAATTTAAACCGTCTTTTTTATGTTAAACAATCGAGGAGATTTGAGGAATTTAAAATTTTACTCACTACTCTCACCATTTCTATCTCTTTAAGTTAGATGTACCATTAACAAACTTAATCAATAATTTTATCCTCTCTATATTTGTCAGTTCAAATCAAATCAAAATTACTCTAGTTATTTTCATACTTTAACATAAATTGATTGAAAACCCCTACAATGTTTCACAGGTAGAATTTTATTTTTATTTTTATTTGTGCTTTTCTAGTTGTATTCTATTACTTACTAATATAGTTACTATACCATTTGAAGTAATATGTAAATAATAAAATACATATTTAATCATTTTAATTCCTAACTGTTTATTTTTTTAAAATAAAAATGTATTTTTATGTACTTCAGAAATAAGAGTAAAAATAGAGAGAAAAAACAACAACAGCAAAGCTACAAATCCATCACAACCACATGGAATCCAAAGATGTATAAAGGAAAAAAAAAAGGCCATGCAAAAAGATTACCAAGAAAAAAACAACTACAGAGAATCAGAGTACCTCTTGGACTTCCTTCCAATGTCCACTCTTGTCCACAGCTACCTAATTGCAAGAAATCCAATCTTGTTTTAAAATAACAGAATTGAAATTTTTTGTTAGTACCCAAGAAGAAAATTTAAATGAAAGCGAAAAAATCTTTCAAAAAAAAATAATTAAGCTTTGCACCTCAAAGACATTTATGGAAGACAGTTTTTTCCTACACTGAACATGCAATATCTTCATTATAAAACTTTTCTCAATTTCAAAACTTAATTCATTTTGTTAATATATTTTTAATGAATGTTAGCTTTTAATATTCAGAAACATATGCTTAAATCAAGATTAGGGAAAGTGAATAAAGGAACCCACAAGAAAAAATTAACAAGAGAGTTATAATTATTGAAAAACAAAAGTGATGTATAAAATTATAATGCATAGGATTTAAAATGCACAATTCATCCTTGCATGCAATTCTAAATTGGGATGGTGTTCATTCAAATAGCATGGCTTGAAAAATCAAATTATTGGGAAGCAATAAGAAAAAAATATATATAAAATGCTCATTCAATAAATACATTCTGAAAGCATACCTTAACATTTTGTTGAGTATTTTCCTTTTTTATGATGCAAAAAAAATAGTATCATCTGTGTTAAACAACAATACACTAAATTTATATATTTCTGAACAATAAATAAATTTATCAATGCTTACTCTTTGAACGCTGTGAATGATTAAAGTACTTTTACTAGTAGCAGTAGGTGTACTATGCTTCTCTAATTCTTTCAAAGCTGTTCCTGGCACATCAGTTTCGGCATCTACAAAATTCAAATTTCAAGATCTTAGAGCATTTGAAAATTTAAATTTTAACACTTAAAAATGTAAAATTTAATGAGAAACTTAATTAATTAATGATATAAGAAAAGAATGAAAATTAATCAAGTATATTCAATATGAATTTAAGCATTGCATATGTGTATAAAAAATATGTTCTAAATTAAATGGTCTCATTTTTGGACTACTTAAATTACTTATTTTCATCAGATGTTTTTTCTACAAATAAATAAATAAACAATTTATTATAAATTTTGGGATTTGGATAATAGTATGCAGATTTGTAACTATTAAAATGTTACAGTATAAAAATAAGTTAATGAAAAAAAGTAGAATGATTCAAATATAATTCCAATAAAACAGATTAAGCTTAACTGTAATTTTCACAAATATCAATGACAGTTTCAAAATACAACAAAATTCATTTTAAACAATATATCAACTTTGATTTTACTCTAGTGAAATAGTATATAAACAATTGGAATGTCATACAGTTTTATGCATGCTTTATATTTTTCCAACTATATTAAAAGTTTAAACTACTAAAACAACAAAACAATTTTCACCGAAATCTTGAAGATACAGAAATCGTGATTCTCAATAGCTCAAGTTTCATGCTTTTATGACAAACAAATATCTTGAAAAAAATGTGCAATTTCTGTAAACATATAAAAAAGGGAGCATAAAAACAAATTGACATATATAAGGGAGAGGTGGGCTAACATGAAATTCAATTTGAAGATCAAAAATTATTTCCATTATGAAAATGTTTCTAATGAAACAACTCTCAATAGTTTGAATGAAAAACTTGACTAATCACTTACTTTAAAAGATAATAGCTTTTATTTTTAAAATAAATAAATCTATAAGTGAATTTTGCACAAATATGTAAAAGACAATAAAAAAATATATTAAACTATAAAAAGGATCAATAAATATATATATTTTTTCATTTTTGATCAAGAATACAGATTTTTTAAATTTAATTTACTCGATATTTTTTATGAGTGCATAGTGGTTTTTAAAACCATATACATTCAATAACAAATCTTATCATTTTTTTTAATTCTGAGGAGTTGACTAATAAACCAACAGTTTCAAATGTACAAAAATTTCAAATAAGACATTAAAACACAAATAAACAGAATTAGATTGCATTAGAATAATTTTGAAAAGAATTATATATATATATATATATATAATAATTATAATTAAATATATATATATATATATATATATATATAACTTTTTAAAATTAAAATACAGTACAAAACTTCAATACTTTTGAATTAATAAATGCTGAAGATAACACTTCTGAAGTTTAAAGGGGAGAGGAAGGGGTTGATTGCTAATATATTAGATGAATGCACCATTGTGTTGCTATATGAATACAGCATTATGGAATCTTATAGTACTTAGCCGTGATTAGATGATAAAGAGTACAACTTAGTGCCAATTATTAAGATTTTTTCAAAATATTAAAGAGAATTTTTGACCCATTATAAATGTACATGTCTCAAATATGTGGATTTTAAATGTAAATCTTTCTATGACCCTAAAATAATCATAAATTCAACTCAAGGTTATATTTGATCTAAAATTATAATGGACAAAAATATAATGAAATGTGTTTATACAATTATAAAAAATCCAGGAAGATGAAACTATTTCAAAATTAGATCCTAATATTCCATAAAATAATGTATTTTTTATTATATTTAATAAATAATTCATAATATATTTTTGAATGAATATGGAAATATTTTATTTCAATCAATTTTATCAATAAAATACATTGAATTTATTCGAAGTTTAAAAAATAAAACAAAGTTACCATTCACATGTAAATTTAAATTTATATATTAAGTGCAAATAAAGCACACAATTTATTTTTTATTTAATAAAATAAAAATTAATTTTTTATTAAAATGTTTTCAGCATTATTTAAAATGGAAGCGTGAAAAATATTCTTTTAATAACTACCTTATGGTAGTATGATTTAAAAAAAAGTTTTGTAATGAGAAGTGGAAGTAAAATAATTTGGTATTATATCAATACTTTAATTTTAAATTATTATTTTAAAACAATATATAAAAAATAATATTAATATTAAGCATCTGCAAAGTGAAAAATTGCGACAATGTTAAATGTAATGTGACAGTGTAACATGGTAAATTTTAATCAAACTCAAAATTTAATTTAAAAAAAATTTTATTATCTACCACAAGGTAAAATTAATGCATATGTTAAAAAATAAATTTTTATTAAACAATTTTTTAATAAATTTTAGTCTTTTGAAATATTTTTTTTAGATAGCATAGTGAAAGTAAAATTAAAGTTAAAATATGAACTTCCAAAATCAAGTCTCAGTTATCTAATTTGCCATAGGTTCACAACAACAAGGAACAAATAAACACTTCTTTATAAACTGCTAAATTCATTACATCCCTATTGTGGCTTCGTTTAATAAAAAAAAAATAATGCACTGAAATTTACTACAAGCCTAAAAAGATATTTTATCATGCAAATGGATCAAACAAGTTTAAGTAAACAACATGCTTTAAATGCACAGACAATAGTAATTCAAAATGTCATCCTTTAAATGAATTCAAATGAAATGCTAAAACAGATTAGATGAACAATATTCAGGCAAGAAGGATTTTTTAAAAAATTCATTACGATTACAAAGATTATTTATGATATAGTAATTATTCAGAAAATTTCAGTCAAATAAAAAATTTATTAGTGAACAAAAACCAAAATGCTAATGTCTTTAATTTTTAATGAAGGCAAAGTTTATATTTAATAATATTTGTAGGCAAAGGCATGATATAGTAAATTTCTTTGCATTATTTTTGATATAACTTGACTAAATTAATTGCATTATTTGTCAGAAATAAATCACTCAGCAGAGAAGAGTATTCCATGACTGAGACTTGGCCTTAAGAAGTTTTTATAGGTTTAGTATAACAAATTTTTCTGCTATAGTAAAGCTATTTATCAGAGCAATAATTCAGCAAGTACAATATGCTGTATCATACAATACTGCAAATATTATTCAATATTATAAATAATCTTTGAACTATTGGAGAATAAACTATAAACACAAAAAAACTGCTATGAAAATAAACCACATTTTGAAACTGAAAGAACAAAAGTAATGCTCACCCTTTGCTTTTTCTATGCCATTTGAAGGCAAGGAACTAACCTCATCACTTTCTGCTATTGAAGGCAGAGAAGCAATTTCACTGTCTGGATCTTTAAAATCATGAGATTTATTCTCAATAATTTTGTTGGATTCATTATTAAGAGGAGCTTCAATAACAAGGGTGGGAATGGGGGGAAGTACATGCACATGCACTGCTTCATGTGAATTTTCTAATTTAGGATTATTTTCTAAAACATGCACATCAACTAGTTCTATATTTTCATTTACATTCAATGGCAAAGAATAAGCTGAATCAGGAATAATTTTATTTTCATGCTGCATTTCGGAGATTTCTGCTTTAATATGTTTCAAGCCTGGCTCAATCAGCTGCAAAGAATTAGCTTCAGCAGATTCAGATATGATTTTGCTCAAATCTGTTGGCTCTTGAGACAGATCTTCTATCTCGAAACTTTCAAATTTTAATTTAGAGTCAACATGAGGTGACAACACAGAATTTTCCTCAAAACTTGCTGACTTCTTTTGATTTTTATCTGTTTCAATTGATAGCACATAATTAGAGTCTAAAATTTTATTTGAATCTGATTGTGGGAGAACTGATACATTAATAAGATCATTTTCGGATAAAGTGCCATTCAACAATTTACAGTCACCATTTTTAGCAAGTTGTTCAGAGAAAGCATTAGGTGAATTTTCCCTCTTTTTCTGATCTAGCACCTCTTCAACTTTGTGCAAGTTAGGATCAGCAGAATGGACAGAATTAGAATAAGCATTCAGATCATGCTTTGGCTCCAGTCTATTGCTAGGCTCTGAAATAGTTGCCAAAATAAGTAAAAGCTACAAAAATAAAAGAAGTTTTAACTAATAAGGAAAAAAATAGAAATAAGAGAAGTATATAGTTAGAATTCTAAAAGTCCTACATATTCCAAAATCAATTTAAAACATGCATTTTACAAGAAACCAAAGAAAAAGCTAATTTAAGTAAAAAAAACATGCAAAAAATGTTACATTACTTTTGCTAAAAGAGATATAAAGATTTTAACTTCACCAAAAGAAACTTAAGGCATTAAAAAAATTTACTTCTTTTTAATATGTGAGCTGCTTTTAAAGAAAAACTAAGTTTTATATGTAAGGATCAGAATCTCAGCAAAAATTTCAGACATCTATCTTCATTCCAAAACTAATTAATTAAAAAAAAGCGACAATTTTTTTTTGTGCTCAAAATTTATCTTTTTGAAAATGTTACAATTTCCCCCTCCATTTAATATCTGATACAAGCAAAAGTTTATTAATTCTTCTGATTTGTTGCATACCTAAGCCTTTCTTTCTAATAATAAAACCCCAATAAGATTACACAACAAATATTTAAAAACATTTGAAATCTATAAAAAATAATTTAAAAATTTTATTTTCTAAAATAAATTTTAGATTCATAAGTATTCTTATAAAAATAATTTAAGTCAATATATTTCACTGTATCAATAGAATTGCTACATACATACAATAAAATAAATATTAATTTTTAAAAATATTAAATTATATAACATAGACAGAAAAAAAAGAGTGAATGAAACAACAATTAACATTGCTATATTTGATTATTAGTTTGCAAGTGATGAAGTGTGAAAAAAAAGCAAATAGTGACAAAGCTGGCTTACCGGCATATAGCTAGCAATAAAAAGAATAACAAAAGAAAAGCAGAGCTAGTGGAGAAAAGAATAAACCAATTATAAGACAGATTTATTAACAGGAAATAACATTTACATATCTTTGGGAGCTGGACATATTTACTTGAAGAAGTAAAAAGGAGCAAAGCCACAAACATCACAACAGTTCAATCAGATTAACAAAGCTTTCATTTTCAAACTGAAGTAAAAATTTCTTGTAGGAATGTTTCTAAAAATGCAACTTTCAAAAATCCATAAAATATTCACACTAACAATGAAACATTTGATAGCAAGAACAATCAACAAATAGATTTGTATTTCAATGTCGCTTCTGATATATAAACAAACCTTTTTGATTAAGTAAAAAAAAAAAAAAAGACACTTCAGATTAAATTTAAAACATGCCTTCTTTAGTCCTTTTAATTGTTGTTGTGGTGATTACAGTGCCACCAGAGGTAACTCTGCTATTGGTTTCAACAGTTTTGGGGGAATTTGAATATCCATTTTCTTTAGCCATATGCTGAGCTAAGTGAGTTGTTTCGACAACTGGAGTTGATTGGTTCAAAAAGACAAACTGTAATGAAATTAAGAATATAAGTGAATTTAAAATATTCAAACAAATACAAAAATGAAAATATTTATCACAATAATTCTAATTATTTAGCCATAATCAATTAAAATGGACTCTTATAAAAACACCAGATCTTGAGTGGTTGCACACACAGCATATTGCAGTTCATGGAATTTGCTCCTAAGGAAATGAATTTATAAGACAATTTCTATTCTTTATTTATTAAACATTGTTTCTTTTCCATATTAAATAATTAGTATCAAATCTGCATATAATAAGAAATTTGAACTAAAACATAAATTTTGAGTTTCAATTTATTACTACTATTTTTTAAAACATTTTGTAACATTTCCTGAATTTAATTATTTTAACATAATAAAAAAATATATATTTCATATTTTAAAAGCAAATGCAAAATTACATAACACAAACAAATCATTAGTATTTTTTTAAAAAAAATCAAAAGGAGGAAATTATTTATAATTGAAGCACATTTTTATTTCATATACAAATAGGATCATTAAGGGTTTATTATTACAGAAAACTCTTTATTATTATTATCTTCCTATATTAAAAATAATTTGGCAATCACATATATTTTACCTTTCAATTAAACATATTTCTAAAAGCAATTCATGAAGCTATTCCAACACTGAATTGGCAAATAGGAGATTATAGAGAGATAAATTATTTTGAGATCATAGAGTGTTAAGGTTCAAGAAATAAATTTATATAGTGAATAAGCAAAAATTATTTACAGTTAACCCAATTTTGCAATCTTATGAATAATTAAACATTGAATTAAAGAATAATAATTTGCTTCTTTTGAATATATAAAATTTAAGAATTCCCTTTACCAAGTAAGAGGGTCAAAGTAAATAGAAAATACAAAAAAGCTAAATACCTCTGCTGTCAGAGAGCCTGTAACATCATCTTCCTCTAAAGGTCTTGATTGTAAAGGTATTATTTGTCGTTGACTAGGATTTTTCTCTAATTCATCCATACCAACAATTCCCAAGCCAAGAAAGTTATCTGATTAGAGTAGCATAAATAAACATCATATGCCAAGTTGGATACTATAACTTCAGAGATTTAAGTAACACATTTCTAGTTTCAATCAAACTCTTTTTATTGAAACAGTATTAATTGTTTATGTAATAATAGATCAATTAAAGTTGAAGATTTAGAAAAGAAGAAAATTTAGTAGAGTTGTTTAATAGAAAATCCTCTCCTTTAATTAGGAGGTAATTGAATTTCTGGTAAAAAATATTATTTTTTCAATAAATTTAAATTTTAATAGAAATCTAAAATTTAACTTGCAAAGAATCAGAGAACTATTAGCAATTTGTTTCTCAATTAATCCCTGCAACCTTCACTATATCATAAAATTTGAAGTATATATTATAAGGCAAAAGATATACTTTTTAAAGATGAAATAAATTATTTTCTTCACAGTATCATCTGGTCTATCTATACTATCACTTTTACAATAAGTGATAACAAGGGCAATCAATTCATTAAATCAAGGTAAAAGTATATTATTAAAAATCAGTGGGAATAGCTATACAATTGATAACAAATTACAGAAGAACAAGTCTGGCTTCTGGCCTAGAAGGAATCACAGTGGGGATTGAAACATATGTCATTTTCTTAAATTCTGATTGATTCACTGGTATGTTTCATAAATGTTTTAATACAAGCCTTTTCTCAGTTATTTTCAACAGAACTAGAATGGCTTTGATTTCAATGGCAGAGAAAGACTTCAGTGATTTTTTTTTTTTTTACATATCCATATGTTCCAACTGAAATAGATTACATAGAAATAGACTACAATGAGTTACAACTATCTGAGAATACTACTTTCCACTTGGGAAACATATCACTATTTCTTGGAGAATAAATGGCTTTATTAAAGGTAATGCCAAAATGAGATTCATAGATTGTTCAAAATTATTTAATAAGGTTATATATGCCATTGTATGATTTAATGAATGCAATGAGACTTATTGAAGTAATTATAAGATTTAATGATATGCATTTTTTGGCAGATAGCTATATCAAAAGTAACAGAGAAAATAGAGGTTTATTTTTAGAAATTCATCTTTATATCACCCCTTTCCCAATACTAATGATGCTTGTATCAATAAGAAAAAAAATTATTCAATTATTGTTAAGATCAAAGGAAAATGAGAAAACAAACTACTCACATATCTGCTTTGGACAGATAGATATCTCTATTTTGAATATGCAAGTCAAGTTTAAATTATTCTATCGACAGATAAACATCCAATCACTCAAAAAAGATTTTAGAAGTGATAGTTTTAGATTTATTTACAGCTATAAATAGATACGCATTAAAATTAGGAACAAGTTAATTTTTATTAATTTATTTTACAATTACAATACTTTCTCAAATATGAGACAATAAAAATATTAGAAGGTCTGTTCTAAACCACATTTTTTAAAAAAACTGATAAAATGTAAAAGAATAGAACAAACTCTAAGTAAATATTTTCAAAATGTACTAACTGCTTTTTAACAATAAACATATTAAGGTACACAAGAAAATAATTGGAAATAAAGATTTCTCTTTACCAGTGGACGGTTTATCTTTATCATAGATTTCAAATAGTAATTCAGCAGAATCCTTTACGATGCTATAAATAAAAATAAACAAAATTTTATTTAGATTTTAAACACAAGCTTTGTGATGCAAAAACAGCAATTAATAGAATAATAAAGAAATTAAAGAAGACATACAACTTAAATGATTCATCCCAAAAAGGACTGTCAGTTCCGTCTGCAGCCTTTGTCTCAAACTTTTGTGGTGGTTCATCCATTTCCACAACACAGTAAGGTTTTAAGCAACCTACAAAATTTAATTTAATATTGAAAGTTAGCAATAGTAAAATTTTGTGCATTAAAAAACATCATTATTTATTATGTATCAAATATATTGGATTTAATTTTGTGAAGAGATCCCAAAGAATCTTTTCTCATTAAATATAGAGGAAGTGAAGCTTCTTCATTTTAATTTAGAATTTTAAAAAAGTGTGTCATGGTTTGTGCCCCTTGATCTATTAACAACATTTATAAATCAAAAAGCCATGATTATGAGGAATATGAAAGCTACTGTTGATTTGAAATACCTGAAGTATAAGTAGGCTTTCATTCCAATATACATGAGATCAACTACTTTCTTATGAGACTTTCAGGAGAAACTGGTTCCAAATTTGTTTTTTATTTTAAAAAATCAGCAAGAAAGTTAGTAATTTATTGTTAAAGCATGCAACAACCAGTTTATTGAATGTTGCTAGTTAAAACTATAAGTTGAGGGTAAAACTCTAATTACTTCTGAAAAACTGACTGGAAGAATTTACATACCAAAACAAAGTAAATAACACAACTGGATTCTATTCTAAATGTTTTGTGTTGCCTATTTTGTGATCCATGCATCATATCATAAAGAAGTGTTTGTAGAATATACTTAATGAAAGATGCAAGCTGAAGGCTTTTGCAAACCATGGTGAAATGATAAATCAGGTTCAGAAATTGAACTGGTGAAGTATCGTATTGAAAGCACGTCTGATTTATCCAACAAAAAGTGAATCTCCTATGCTGCAACAAAAGAATAAGTCATTTGATATGGTCCCTATTTCTGAAGAATAAATGAAACAAAAAAAATCGATAAAACATTTCAATGGAAGTTGCAGATAACATTACATTAGACACTACAGTTTTCAGAAATGGAATTAGTGATGATATTTAAACTTCTGAAAGCTGCCAAAATGACCAAGCAGAATTAAAAAACAAAAATGTATCCAAACTGAGAAATGAAAGAGATAGAGAGAGACAGCAAAGAACATTTTGTTTGGAAAAGGGAAAACATTTTGTCAAAAATTATGAAAAAATGACCTCCACAAGAAAAGTTTATAAGAAATAGCCAGAACAGCTTTGTGTTCAAACAGAAAAAAGAAATGATGAAAATATAATCAATGCATGGAAACTGCTTATTAATGCATCATATTGACTAGTTTATAGAAGAAGCCCATAGGAAATTCCAAAATTCAATTTGAAGTTTGTCACTTGATAAATTAAACCTTTTATTCCATCTCCATATTTGTGGAATTGTAGCTGTAAATGATCTGCCTGTTTTAAGAATATGAACAAAAACTAAAGGCCTGATATTTTTTATTGAAATAAAGGCACAGAACAAATTTCTGGAAATTATGAAATATTTGCACCTTGATATGAAGTCAATTAGACCCCAAAGATTTCAAACAGATTCATTTACCTTTATTTCAGATGTTTAGAATACATTTATAGAAAATTGCTTATTATGTTATGAGCTGGAATGAAAATATAACAGTGGATGAACACTTATTCACCAAGAAGACTGATGCCAGTTCATAAAAATACCAATAAACTCTGAAATAAATTTTGACTAATCAGTGGATGTGTAGTGAAAATGTTTAATTTCTTTGCCCATTCCTAATTAGGCAAAGATAAAACAAAAAAAAACTGGTGAAATAGCAAATGAACATGAAATTATTATTTATTTGATTTAGCAATCCATTTGACCAAAAATGGATTGCTAAATATGACAATATATAGCTTAAATCTTTATTAGTAAAAAAAGAATTTAAAAATATCATTTTGATCCTCAAAATAGTACATTTACATTATAAAATCATACCTAAATTCTTCAGTCAACTCAAATTTGAGAAGTATTGCAATTCAATCAATTATGAAGTTGATATTTTGAATCAGATGATAAATATTTTCAGTGAAACACTTAACTTGACACTTAATAATTCAAGATTGTTCCTTTTTTTAATTTTTTTTAACATCTTCAATTTGGTTGGTGTAAATGATTTCATAATTTACTGAGACAAATGGATATGAAAAACATCAGAATCATTGGTTTTATTTTGGATATGACTGATAAGCTTCAAAAGATATACATTTCATCAAAACTCTTTAAACTATCCACTTCTGATTATCAAAAAATTGGTGATCATAAGATATTTTATTATAAATGCAAACCATGCAAGATAAAAGCATGCAAAGGCAATTGAACTGTGAACATTTATGAAAAGTACAAAAAATATGTTGGTGCAGATACAGCTAAAAATAAGAAAAGAGTAATATGTATATATTGCCAAATCAAATATTGATAAATAATTAATTTACATAATTTTTAATGATTCTACTTCTCAATAAAAACTACTGAGGGGAAATTTATTTGAAGTTGAAAATTTTTTAAACAACTAGAACAACTTTTGACAATTTCACTTCTTTTTCATATTTTTAATAATCCTTCCTTTACATACATTAACTTGTTAAATAAATAAAAGTTTTAACTTTACATAATATAAGCATATAGAACATTTCCTCTGATATTCGGAACAAGCAATCAAAATGGTCACTGTACATTAAAATAATAATAATACTTTTGAGCACGAATGAAATGTTTAGTATTAATGATAATAGAAAGATTTATCACTGTATTTATTATATTTTGTTAATGTTTAACATATTTTGTTCTATACACTTTGACGAAATTATTCTGCATGCATGAAAATTATAATAAGCATTTAATTTGAAATTTAAATTTATTTTTTAAACAATAGAATTAACAACCCTAAACTAAAAACCACAGTAGTGGAGTACTCTAAAATCGAAACTAAACTAGTAATTTATTATTAAAATGCTACTGATACTTGTCTTTATAAATTTATAAATAATCTATTCTGCAAATTCATTTAACAACTTTTTTTTTTGATATTCAGAGTGCAATTATAGTCATAAAAATTCTTTTTAAAATGACAGAGTGTAGCAAATAGCTAAAGGTAAGACATTTTGGCATAAATTTTTTACTTACCGATAAAAGCTTTTAAGTGGTGGTTGTAAAAAATCATTTTAATTTTTTTACATCTAAATTCTCAGAAATCTACCAATCAGTGAAAATATAAAATAAAGTAGAAAAATATATGAAATGCTTCAGAACATTTAAGACATCCTGGCATAAAAATATTCATTAATCTTTTATTTAAAACAAAAAGAAGAAAAGTTAATAACCTTTACTTCCACCTAGTTTTGATGCTTTGATTATTTTAACCAACAGCTGTTTCTCAGTTTCATCCTCAGCAGCTTCAAACTGAAAAATATAAACATGATTATATCAGTTTTTTGTCGATTATTTCCATTTGAAAAAGAAACTGATTTGCAGTTCAATGAAATAGCATTATTTAACTTATTCTTAATGATGCAATTGAATGGAATATATCAGATGTATTCAGAAGATATTAATTTCATATTATATACACATGAGACTATCTCAAATTCTATAAAAGTTTAATAATATTAATATATAAAATAAAAACAAAACTATCAAGAATTTTTTTAAAATTCATTCTAGCACTTTTGAAGATTTTTTTCACTTTGCCCCTAAAATAACCCCACAGAAAGCCTAAGATTCCAAAATAGTAAGAAAAGGAAAATTAATTAGTTAATTTGAATGGAATGTTTTCATGTAAATAAAATTTTTGAGTAAATTTTATCCTTAAATGTTGATGAAGCCAGAGAAAAAAATGAAACACTATTCCACATAAGGATATAAAACTACATTTTAGAGAACCTGTTGTAATGTTAATTAATTTAAACAGCATAAATTTTACCATAAAATAAAATACCACCACATTTAGAATTTTAAGGGTAAAGGATTTGTAAAAAACTTTAACATCTCCCAGGGGAATTCTTTTAGGAACACAACAGTACAAGAAAACAAGCAAGGAACACAAATTATTTTGAATACAACAAAACTGGTAAAGACTAGCAAGAAAAACTGAATTATATAGACTAGCAAAAAAATATTTTAGACTAGCTTAATATTTTTTTGCTTATTAAACATGAATGAAATAAAATGTGAATGTGTGTAGACTTATTTAAACATGAATGAAATAAAATGTGAATTTTTGAGTTAAAAAAATATGCAACAATTTTTTTTCATTGAGTTAAAAAAATTTTTTTCTTTTTTTAAAATTGTTTCTAATATTATATGTCATAAATTCAATGTATATAAAAATTTGCAACAAAAATAAAATTAAATATTAAATATTTATTTGATATCAGTTAATAAATAAAATATGATTTTTTCCCCTTGTCAAAAGACCTGTAATTACTTTTTATCTGAATCAATAGAGTATAATAATTAATCTCATTCTTGACATAAGCTGATCTAAATAATTAAGATTATTTTTATTTGCAAGAATAATTTATAAACAATCGTTCAATAATGTCAGAAACAAATAAGTAAACACATCTATTATCCAAAATTTTGATTGAATGGAAAGATTACTGAAATAAAATTATGAATTTTCATGCAATTATTCTGTAAAATTATTTGTACATGCAATACATATGCTTTAGAATCAAAAGCAATATTATAGAAATTATGTGCAACCCATAATAGTTGTTTCAGATATTTGTTCCTTTAAATTTACTTAAAATATATTTTAAGTAAAACCTTAATTTATTTTAAAGAAAAATATATGTCATACTTGAGTGTAGATATAACTTTGTTAAGCACAAATAAGGACAATAAATGAATGAATGAATAAATAAATAAATAAAATAGACAGGCCCTTTTTTCTGTTATGATTGCATATTTTGCTTATGCAGACACATATGCTATAATAGGTACCTGTGATGCACATATTCAAAAAAATTATTTATTCATATAATCATTTCTTCCATTCCTTCATTTCTTTATATGTTTGTTTTTTTTAAATTTTGGTAATTTTATAATATATGTACCTTTTTATGCTGCATTTCCTACAAGACTATGGATAAGTTGTAAAATGGTACTTTAGATGTATACAAAATCAGCAATAAAGTACTAATCAAAATCAAACCAAATTTAAAAGACAATATTTTTTACCCCTTTGTAATTTACAAACAAGAATGTAAAAATACGATGTGGAAGTACAATGATCATCTCAATGCTTCTATTCATTCTACATAAAATAATCCTATTTATAGCATTTAATAATGCATTCATGGCAAAAAATAATTAAAAAAGAAATATCTTCATGAGATAAATTTTGATATTAATGGCAAACGCATATTAATAAAGTTATCAAGATCTCTATAAAAAATTTTAATTTTAGAATTTTTTTTACAATAATACCATTTATTACAATGACAAAATAATCAGAAATGCAAGACCAATGAGAATTTTAACACTTTTTTACGACCTTCTACTATAAAATATATTTTAACTCAAATAATTATAGCTTGTCATAGTTAAAATATTTTATCTGACAAAAAATATTTTTCTGTTCTGAAAACTAGATTATTGAAATTTGACCAAAAATTATATTAATTTACCACATCATCTTCCGAATGAGTTTTGAGCAAAAGTCTTGGGCAAGCAGGAAAGCAATTGAATCTCAGAGGAACAATTACTGATGATAATGCTTCGACGGTAATTTCATTTACTAAATCACTTAAAGGCTGACAATCTTCTGGGGGCATCTAAAAACAGAAAAATGTAATTTTAGTTTCTTTTCTAATCAGTCTTTATATTTTTATGGCAAAGAATCACTGCATGTTTATTTACTTCTTAGTAAAGTAGATACAATGACAATTAAAATGCAAGAGAGTACTATGACTTAGAAAATATGTAGTTTAATTTCAAACATATAGTTTAATTTAGATTGAAATATTAGGCATTCTACAAAATATTAGATATCTAATCACAGATTTTTGAAATTGTTTAAATTAATTAAAAAAATATACATGTGTTTAACTGGAAAATATCTATTAATCCCAAATAAGATATATTTGATTACAAATCAGATCATTTTACCTAGGGTTAACAATTTTTTTAAACATAAAGTAATTACATAATTTTAACATTTGTATCTGCATTTTAAAATCCATTCATTCATCAACAAATATTATACAAAATAGCAATAAAATTCTCATAAAATATACATTAATTATGAAAGCTTTTCAATGCATTTGAAAGTTAATGAATAATTATCCAATAAATTAAACCAATATTAGCAATCATTTATGGAGAAAGTACATAATTTTGTCATATAAAGAAAGAAAAGATAAACTACCGGCCCTTATACTTTTCAGAAA
Organism: Argiope argentata; assembly: GCA_026289955.1. Classification (NCBI taxonomy): domain Eukaryota; kingdom Metazoa; phylum Arthropoda; class Arachnida; order Araneae; family Araneidae; genus Argiope; species Argiope argentata. Next base: position 616,812 of record JAOUZG010027140.1, on the reverse strand, counting down.
TGATAAATTTTGCAAAAACTGTTTAAGCAATGACATAATTTTTAAAAAAATTTCAATGTATTCACTACAATAAAAACATTTTTAATTACCTCATGATCTTTGGATAATTCAGATGACAGCTGAATTTGAGGTGTTTCAGAATATTTTACAACAAACGTTAAATCTTCTGGAGTGCATTCAATAATAACCTTTAAAAATAAAGAGGAAAAAAGCATTATTATTGATGCATAAAACAAACATAAAAGCAGATTGTTTTAAAAATAATTAAAAACCAAATCTGTATGTGGTTTACGAAATTTGTAAAATTATTCAGATTTCTAAGCAGAAAAAAATCGAATAGTACTAACTATTTTAAAAACAAAGTAGTCTGATACTTTTGTTTACAGGAAAAATGTTACTGCATTTTACTAATTACGTTAAAGTTGCCAGATTCCCTTTTGGCTAAAGCTAACATATTCAAAAATGAGAGAAAAGCTACTATTTGAGAAAGTTTTTAAATTTTATAGTAAAATAGACAAGCAGAACTTTTTAGGATTATTATAAGATTCAATAAATTTGGAAAAATTAAGTTTTGATTATTCCCTATGATATCAGTAAAATTGGAATTAAATTTTTAGTGAATTAAAGTTAATTTTTCTTTTACACAATATTTACTCAGTTCTTCTGTTTGTCAAGTAAACCGATAGCAACAAAATAAGAAACTAAAACAAGTGGTTACTGAATCACAAAGTATTTTTTATTAATATAAATAATTGAACGTATCTAAAAATGGATATATTTTATATCATCATATTTTAACTAATAAAATAATCTAGACAGATCTATCTCTAAAAAGTCTAAGTATTTAAGATGATCCTGATGATTGCAAACAGTACAGGCAATAATTGATGGTAAAGATCTAATAACCATGACTGAAACACCAACCACATTCACAAGCAATGATCCTTGTGCATGCTCTGTTGCCGGAGGTAATTCAAGCCTATACAATGGTCACACACACTATGAAGAGATAACTTATTTAATCATATGTCAACTTCTCATCCATGAGATGTTGGTAATGCCCCTTTTTCTACTAGTCTAAAGGCAATTTTTTAGTAGGCACAATAATGTATCTACATAAAAAAAATCACCCAAGACACAAGAAAAAAAATTGCACACTTTCTTATATATATATATAGAGAGAGAAACACAAACATATCTTTTTCTCATCAAATATACTGAGAAGTGCAAAAATTGGAAATGCAATTATTTTGTATAATATATTGAATATTTTTAAATTAATATTTTTAAATCATTGATTGTTATATATGGGCAATTTTTACATATAAAATGTATAATAATTTTTTAAAAAAAAGATGTTTGGGAAAAAAATTTGATAAAATTAATCGTAAAGTTTTAAGCTAAACTTACACATACATTTCCCCCCATTATATTTTAGTAATTTAAATAAGAGAAATAAAAAATCAAATAGTTGTTAGAATGGAGCTTTCATACATTAGAGAAATGCAAATCGATTCTAAGTTATATATCATGCTTGAAAGAAAATATAAATTGTAAAAAAATTTAATCTATTGAAAAAGATGATATAAATGAATAATAATGAAAAAGGTATGTCAGAAAATGAATACTGATATACATTCTTTATTAAACAGACCAAAATTCTTAGTAATTAAGTTTACATCCATAATAATACGCATTAAAATTACTCAAATACAATTAATAATTTTGGATAGTATATCAAGCACTATGCAATAAAGTTCAAATGTATTGTATGAAATAGAAAGATATACCATATACCATTACATGAAACTGAAATTTTTTTTAAAAAAAGAAAGAAAAAAGAACAAAATGTAGAACAAATTACTACTTTATTAATTTGTCTATTACATGCAAAACTGTAATAATTTTAGTCAAGTTTATTTATATACAAATACAAAAAAGGTATATTACTTATAATTTTATTTTGAAGGCTTAAAGTATTAGAAATGCTATAAATTTACCTTTGTCCATCTTATTAAAATTAAAGTATTTAAGATTTTGTCAAAGTTACTTTATACTAAAAAAATAAAAATAAATCACAGCTGTTTTTTTGTACTGTAGCTCAAAAATATATAAATATGTTATAATTAACTAAAAGACCTTTTCACAGTTTGCTCTTGTTATTGCCATCTTCAAAAGAATCAGCAGAATTCTCCCACATAAAATAAAATATAAAGAAATACATTTACATGTGTGTGTGTGTGTGTGTGATAAAAATATTATTGATTTGGGATGTTACTTCTATATGATCCTAAATCAAAGAATAGATTTTCATTCCCTGTAGTTTAGATAATAGGTCTTTATATATTTTTTAAAAAATTATTTTTGGTTTTTTGAATTTGCAAGCATTAGTTCATATTCTAAAAAGTGTCATTCAAAACAGTATTGTAATTTTTTCCCTATTTAATAAATGTTTCATAACTGAAAATAAATTCAATAATTCTGATTTTTCACCTTCAACCGAGACTCTTTATATAAAAAAAAAACTGGGAAATTGAGTTTTATAATGAATTTTTGGTTCTTTCCCATTAATTGCGTGCAAGCAAAATATATCAAAAGAAATTTAACAGAATTATACATTTTGTGATTTTTTGCTTTGAAATTGCTGTCAAAAATTTAGCGGAATTCAAAATTATTTGGTGATTTTTTGATTGTGCCTACCTAATGGAAAAGAAATGAATTACTTACATTTCCTATTTTATATTGAGATATTGATTTTATTCATAAATAGTGCATAAATATACTTTCTAAAATTCATGATTAGATTTTAGGTAATATAGTTTTTGATAATTTGAATACTACAATTAATTTGAAAAATAACTGTTTTCTGAAACAGCATATTATACAGTTATTGAAAAATTTTAAAATTTAGATAATCTCTAGTATTACTGTAGTCAAATGTACATTGTCTTCAGGAGAAATGAAAAGCAATGCTCTTTCCCAGCACATAAATCCAAGAATCTCTACCGTTTGCTTTTCATGGAAAATGAAATGAAGTAACTGAATCTGTTATGATTTACACTATTTTAACACAGAAAATGAACATTAGTGTGAGCCATCACATTATAATTAATAATTTTTAATACACCCACACAGGCAAATAGAGAAGTTGATTGCCTTTGCAAGCCTTTAATTTTCTTACATTTTCCTGCAATCATTTTAACTTTCTAAAATCCTGTGAAGGGCTTAATAGAAACTTAATTTTTTTTTCTAACTTCAATGGGTTCCCTCTATTATTTTTGCATTCTCTGAAAACCAGGGCTATATCTGATCCACCCATTCATAAATTATTAATAGATTGAATGCTCAAAATGTAACTTAGATTAATATTTTCAAAAGATTATTAAATGAATATCAAAAATAAATGAGTTATTTAAGCTAATATTTACTATAAAAATATAAGCATAATTATAAGAAAAACAAATACGAAATTGAACAATACCATAAATTAACTAAATTTTGATGCATGATGAAAATAATATGAAATTATTTAGCAATAATACCCTTAAGTAAGAGCAACTTAAAAACAGTTTTGAATTAATCAAATTAATTTTGTATTTAATAAAAGAGATTTTTTAAAATAAAAAGCAATTAAATATCAAGCTAATGAATTTCAATAAATAAATAAATTAGTATGTATATTTTTTTAACTGGTAAATACATATATAAATACTTACTCTTCCAATCATTCTCTGTACATTCAAAATAAATGGTACAATAATTTTATCCTTCTCTTTAAACTGTGTAACAACAACTTCAAATGAAAGATCCCCAACCTCCATTTCAGCACTTAGATTCTAGAAGCAGATTTGAAAATAAATATTATCACCTTTAGTTGCATTTATAACAATATTTTTTTGACAGAGAATGAAATGTCATGGTTTTTACAGTCAAAATAGTTACATTTAAATGTTTAAAATAATTTTAAAAACATTTGTTTTTTATACCAGAAGAGGATTCTATTCAAATAAATTAATGTAAAAAAATTCTTTACTTCTTTCAATAAAATCTGAGCAGTTTATAAATGCCTACATGCTAAAAAAGATAATTTATCATGCTTTTTTTTCTTGATGTTTTATGCGCTTTTAAAATGAATCATTTCTTTTTTCAAAATCTAGAATCAAAAATATTGTATAAGTGCTTAACTCCAATTTTTTCAAATGATAATTTCTAAACTCTAAATTAAATTTGAGGCCTTCATAATAGTTGGGAAAAGAGTTTTGTCTGAAAAGGTTATTTTGATGATAGAGCAGTTTGTTTTCTATATACTTCACTTTTCAACCTTGAAGGGATGAAGAAAAAGATAATAATTTTCTGTCAGCTTAAAAGTAGCTGAAAAGAAAATCAACAGAATATAATAATCTCCTTTTGCAAAACATGAAATTTTTTGTCCACTTTGAATTCAAAGTTGCCAGACTTATCTATAATTCCTGGTAGAGTTTCAAAGGACTTTGCTAGAAAATTACAATAAGTGCAATATCTGTATTTGATTGATTATGCTTCACATGTACAATAATGATGATTTAAAATATTAAATTCTATAAATATGTCAATAGAAATTAAATTTTGCTATAAATTATAAAATTAGCATCCTTTATAACACTTTACTTTTTCATTTATTGTGCATTTGAAATTGTTCAAAAAATTTTAAAACTAGAACATTAGTTTTACATAAAAATTATTTTATAAAAAAATACAATGGCAGTATAAAATCTTCCAGCAATTAAAATACAGTTGAAGAAATTGTTAAAAGAATCAAAACTGAAATTGAAAATAACAATAAATAAAAATTAAATAATGTTTGAAAGAAAGAATAGTATTTTTAATATATAATATTAATCTCTCTGTAGTATATGTATTAATTTTTCTGAACATGTTGCATGAAGCCCAGATATTTTTTGCACTTCTTAGGTATATGTATTATTTTTTAAATGATTAGACATATTTTTTAAAATTATAAATAAATAATCATTTTTGAACTTTAACTTTAGTTTTTTTCATGATATTATGTCACTTTACTTATATTTCTGCCTTTATTTTCCTTTAAATCACACCACTCTTAAACATGCAATATTTAAAAATAATCAACATTAACACAGAATTTGCAGTTAAGTAATAAATCATTAAATAAAAAAAATTAAATAATAGGTTTCTTACTATATCACTCTTGTAATTACTTGATTGTCGAACTTCTGTTATTTGTGGAGGATTTACTACATGAAGATCTTTGAAATCAACCAAAATTCCATGCTGAAATAAAAAGATCAAATGAATTGTAATATGCAATATGATTATGATCTTATATTTCTTCATACAAATACAACTATAAAAATAAAAGGCTTGGTTTTCAACATGTAATAAACAAAAATCTCTTAAGATTTGCTTTTCAACCATACAAGCATTCAGTCATCTTATTGCTGTAACATTTAGTTTTTAAAAATCATGTGCTCAGGTAAATATGCTTTATTTTTTGACAAATAAGCAAATATTTACAATTTACAGAAATTTTTGCCCGATATTATTATTATTTATTGAAAACACTTGAAATGAATATACTACAGCATTCACCAGGTTAAAATTCCAATATTAATACTACAGTAAATTCTGATGAAAAATTTTTCATTAAATTTCCAACTAGTCACAATTAAAAAAATTATAAATTTGAATAAATTAAAGAATGTCAAGATGCCATAATCATGAAGCAATAGAGAATGAAATTATTTCATTGATCTGACACAATAAATACTATAAAAGCATAACAAACAGAAAAGTTCAACATTACAACTGCAATTTAATTAAATAACTTCAAATTTATTTAAGTTAAAAATACGTACATTAGAAATTTCTATATAAGAATTAAAATTCGAGATTTGTATCTTGAGAATGATTCTAGTTTCATAAATATATAGAAAAGGTATCTAAATATTTCAAAGTCCAACAACAACATCTAATAAAATTAAGGAACTAATACATACCCTATGGCAAATCAATAAATCCGGTCAGCTTTATGTATTTAACATCTCAGAAAGTGCAGACATAACATTTTATAGGGCAAATTATTATCTCAGATTATTTAAGTATAATGAGCTAGACAAGTTGTGACCTTCAAAAAAACTATATATATGTCACATAATAGTTAATTAAGAAACACTGTGTATAAAAATTATTATCTAAGTATGCCAAATTTAATACGAGATAATCAAATTTAGAATTCCCTCAATATCATAGTCCCATATCTATTGCCAACTAAAACACACATCACATATAAATAGAATCTAGGTCACTTTAGATTGACACATTTTTTTTTTTTCAATTATCAAATATGTATCTGCACCTACGAACATAAGAACTAAAAATAGATCAACATGGATAAATATGAAGAAGGGAGGACCGGCATGCATTTTTAAATACATGGTGTCAAAAATTTGACATCAATGACTACTTTCTTCTAAAAATTTCACTTCATCTCATATGAATAAATTAAAAGATATTAGCAGATCTGCAATCATTTTTCAACTCCATTAACTGAATATCTCAAGCTAATAATAATTATAATATATGTTTGTATATAATACTCACAAAGGAGAGACTGACAGCAGTAAAATTTAACAATGTGTACTTTGGAAGCCAGAAGCATTTATTTAGTTTTTCTTTAAAATTTTGATCAATTAAAAATTAAGCTTTTTTTTGTGATAACTTCAGAATATACTATAACACAAAAATAGCATATCATCTTAAAATTAAAAAATATTATATTTTTTAATGATTCTAATATTTTTTTGTCATTTAACATCTTTAAATAACTATTTTTTTTAAAAAAAATGTTCTAATCTTATTTTACAATGATATATTTCATTATTTAAGTGAAACATATAATTGTTACCCTATTTCTAAAATCTTATAATGGACTTTTCTCTATTGTTGATAATCAAAATATGAAGATTCGGCTATTTGTAAGTTTCATAAAATTTTGATAAATATGATAAATTTTGGTATAAAGTACGCTTTTGATAAAATTTTAAGTACTTACAATTAACCTTTATATCATGTAATTATGAGAATTTTTCAAAGTGCACCCTTTTTCAGTGCTCTTTCTGATAATGTAATTAGGATGTATAAAGGGGGGGGGGAAATAGAGAAATGCATAACACAATCAATAGAATAGTGTAAGGTTTCTGAAATAGTGGCAGTTGCATGTTTATTAAAATTTGAAGTTTAAAAACATTTTGTTGAAAAAGTGAACAAGATATAGTTACACAAAATATTCAGTTTAAATTTCTAGCAATAAATAATTCTATTGAATCAACCGATCACAAAAAGTACTTAGTAAGTAATAAAATTTATAACTTTTATGTTATTAGATTTTGCTCATCAAGGAAGTTTTTAAAATAATTTTTAATAGAAATTTTGAAAATATAATGGAGAAATGAGATTATAATTGTTTCTTTTTAGACCTAAACTATATCAAAAGAAAACACTAATTGTAAAAAATATTCAATTTTCAAATTTTGATGGCAGTTTACATGTCACAACTTCCAATTATGAAAGAAAATGCCACTTTTGAATTTATGTAAAAAAATCACTCTAAGATGCAGCAGCAGATGACTATAATTTGGTAAATAAATTTTGCAATAAAATATTTAGGCCAAATTTTAGACAAAATAGTCAACAGCAAATTTATTTGCCTCATTGTCAGACAAATCAGCATATTGTAAATATGATTAATACATAGAATTTGTAACTAAGAAAAGAAAATTTAATTGATCAGCTTATGATTTTTTCTGAGTTTAGCTAACATAGGCAATATTTAGTTTGAAACTTGTCAATGATACTCTTATAGTTTTTTTTTTCTTAATGTATCCATCTATAATAAATTAATAATTGGGAGTTCATAAAAATATATTTTTTGTGGTCTTTTCCTGATCACTAATGATTTACAATTAACATGTATCACAAATATGAGATTATTTTGTCAAGATTACTGAATACAGTAAAAAAATATAGCATTCAACTATTTTTCCTTTTCATTAAATCTTAATAAATATTGCTATGTCATCTCCTTCTTCATATTGTGAAAACATCTTGTGATCATATGAATACAGTAATCACTCATGACATGTTTTTTCCCCTTCCCTAAATGGGAAAAAAACTCCAGCAAATCTTACATATTCATTTCAAATTCCAATTTTTAAAGCTCTTTTTCTGAAAGGCAATAAACATTAATCAATCTTAATGTTTACTTATATTTAAAAAAAAATCCTGAATGAAGTTTTTTTTAAATATATAACTGTACCAAGATGAAAATTTCTCTTTTTGAAAATTTTTTCATAAATGGAATGGAATTTATATGCATGAAGTTAAAGATGAGGTCAAAATAAATGCATTGTGTTAAATCTTCTCAATATGTCATCTTATAAATATATATGAATGCACTCAGGTTTCTAAAAGTATTTAAACTCACTGCAAAAACTATCTACAATTTTCAAAAAAAAAAGAAGCTTTTTTTTCAAAGAAATAATGATGCTGAAGAAATAATTGCAGCTATATTTTTGTTATTTATGCATTAAGGAAGAATTTGTTGCAAGTCAAATTAACATTTATTATGATAGATTCAAACTGCCACAGCTTTCAGTAAATGATGCAAGACTTTCTGGATTGAATCTCATAATCAATCAAAATAATATACAGCTTCTTTAAAAGTAATGACAACACTGTTTATGTTACATTTTCCACTCTACTAAATTTTGATAAAGTGAGTTCATGATCTCTTTTCTTACCATAACTGTTCTAAGTGAATCACAGATATTAACTTACAGGAGAGAGGTATTAAAAAATTAAGAATAGAATGCAATTTTTTTGTGACTTAAATGTTAGATTAATATTTTTAAAAAATGTTGCAACAATTGCAATCTTTCTATGCATATCTTTTCAAAGAGTTAAAAATGGTTTGTGGAGAATGTGATCAGAACTATCAGACTTATCTAAACTTGAATATTAAATCAAAATAACCTTACAAATTAGGTATTAATAAACAAATAATAATTAATAGATATAGAATGCAAACAGATGGTAATACATGAAAATATTTTAACATCCAAATAACTAATAAAGCAAATAATTACATTAAAAAGAAATATTAGAAATCTATCATTTATATTTTCCAAAATTCCTGTCACTGCTTCTTAATTAAGTGGCAATCAAAAATATAAATATTGCGATATTAAGTAAAAAAACTCTTATTTGCAGAAAGTGTTGGAAGGATAACCTCAATATGAAAACATCCAACAATATTATTTGTATAAAATTTCAGCATTGTTTTGTTACGAAGTATGTTAAATCAGCATTCAAATTCACTTTACCTTTCTGTTTAAAGGAATTAAAAAAAAAAAAAAATTAGAAACATTTCGAACTAATCCCCCCTATTATTTTCGTATAACAGCTAATTTTAACTGTAATAAAAAAGTGCAGGAAAGTTCGGCAACATATCAAGAGTTTAAAGTTTAATGTATAAGAATTAAAACTGATGTTAGATAAATTATATTAAAAAGTATTAGATAAACTCATATTATTAATATTATTTTGAAAAATAAAATGAAACCATTCAGTTTGCTATCAAAACAAAATAAAGTTTTGAATCAGTGCGAAGCTTTGATTTATGGAATAATTTCGCCAGCAAATAAATATTTAATTTAAAAAATACAAAAAGCATTTCAGTTGCCCTAAATTAATAAATAATGTAATATGACTATTGACTTTACCTCAGTTGACGATAATCTTGTGCGAGCATTTAAAGACGAAATCCAGGCATCAATCACAGGAGATATGACTCTTTGCTGGTATATCCATGAAAAAACATTATTAATCCACTCCGTAACTTCTTGATCATCTCCTTCACATACTGGAATTTCGTGAGATTTTTTAGGTTTTTCTTGATCTCGAAGAATATCCTCTAGATTTGATTTTAACTCACTTTCACTTGACACATGTTCTTTCGTTTTCAAAGTTTCGTCTGCTGGTTCGTGTTTTGGAACGGGAATTGTGCTTTGTCGTTTTCGTAAATAAGAAGCAACAATGTTTCCAACAATATAAACAATTAATCCTAACAATATCCATCCTAATAACAATAAATTAATCACATCAATTGTTTCCTTAGACTCGTCTGTATATACAAAATCAGTCAACTTGTCCGCCATGATCTGATACCACTCCTTACTACGGTACCAAAATAACTTAGCGGTAATGTCGACCATTTTTTGTTTAGTTTTTTTAACAGCGTTTCAGTTGCCCTAGAAACGAAATGCAGATGTCACTGTCGGCTGCAGATTGCCAAAAGTAGCGCTTGAAGTAATAGGAGATGCTTATTAAATTTTAATATTTTAAAATTAACAGAGTTCCAACTTAAAACATATCTCTTCCATGGTGTGACAACGACTAAACCGTCACACGGAAATTTTCCGTTTCTTTTTTTTTTTCGTAATCTATCCGTAAAGCTTCACAATGAGATAATTTTTTTTTTTTTAGAATTATCTCTATTCTCTTGAAATCCTGTGTCTTGCAGAAGTTTTGAAAGTAGACTTTTTATTTGTCAGTTTCTTTCATTGTTCCCGAATTGTGTTCGGATATACTATACCTGTTGTCGAATTTTGATAAATTTAACAGTAGGTCTTGAAATATACGAGAAAGAAACGATTGCGCAAACGACTTCGGTGGAATGAAATTTAATACCAAAATTCCAATTAGATCTTGCTTATAAAGGAAAGAATTTCATGGACATATTTTCCTCTTTATCAAAGTAATTTTAAATGCAAATAAATTAATAATTTTGTCCAATATATATTGCTACCAGCTGAATTTTAATGAAGATGTAGTGAAGGTTGCTTGACGATGTCGAATGAGAATTTGAATCCAGTTCAACTCGTGTTTTCTTTTAATTGGAGTTAGTTTTTAATTTTTTTTAAATTAAAGTATTTCATATGATGCTACCTTCCATTTTAACATTTGTTCATATGGTCTGTGAGTAGGGAATATCAAAGTTAAAATTTCCAAAAAGCTGGGTTGATCTTTTCTGCTTCGCGTGCTTAAAATTTAAAATTAGTATTACATTGTTTAGTGTTACCTGTTGCACAAAGATTGGTAGTCATTCCAAACTTTTTCGATAACAAATAAAAAGTCATAAAGAATTCTACAATCTTTAACTGTATAATCAATTGTAGGCAGAGCCTGACTAAGGGTGGAGCGTAAGAGGAAGCTGCTTCGGGCCCCCCGCAAAAGTGGAGGCCCCAAATTGAATAAAAATTTTATTTTGTGTTTTTTTCTTTAATGAATGTTCTTCATTATTAAAATATTGAAGGAGGGGGTGGGGTCAAAAGAAGATTTTGAACGGGTTCCCAACTAGGCTTAGTTGGGTCCTGATTGTGGAATGGCGAAAGGTCTCAAAATAACATATTTTTCTTTCAGATTGCTCAATATTTGCAGCATGTGATTAATGCAACATCATCTAGCTTCAAAATAGCTTAATAAGAATTTATTGAAATAATTTTATGAATTATATTTCCTTTTATTTCAATTATAAAATTCCGTCTGTTGATTTATTTTTGCATTAAGAATCGCGACCGGATTTTTCTTTCAGTATTAAGGTTGCGAAAAGATTTTATGAAGCTGATTTAGTATTACTAAAGCTTTTCATATATGCAAGATTTAATACTTTTCCATAAGCGGGACACCAGTGAAAAATCGTCAAAGAAATTTGGAGAAATTCTACATCATTTGACGATTTTTCGCTGACACCCGACTAACAGGAAAGTAGCCAAGGTTTTTATAATAAGTGTTTTTTTAAAATAGCAACGCGTAAAAAATATTTGAAAATTAGGAAAATTTTGAACAATAAATTTATTCTTAAATAAAAATGATAACTTTTCAACTGCAATTTTTTAAAAAAGAATTTTTCACTGTAGAGTTCTATTTTTGTTATATAATTATAAAACTTGAAATTTTCTCTATATACCTTTCAGTTTTCTTATTGATTAAAAATAATCTCAGTAGATAAAATTGTTTTGTAAAATTTCGAAATGTATTTCTAATATAAATAAAACTGTAAGAAGTGTTTGAAAAAACTTTACATGAAATTAAAAAGTGCAAATTAACAGAAGTCTATATTTCTTAATATTTTTCACAATGTCATTAAATTTTGATATTGAATTAAATATAAAAATACAGTTAAGATTTCATTAGATTTAGAAAAACTTTTTTATTCAAGAAAGTAGGAAAATATTATAATCCCAATTTCTCTCTATATAAATATGCTACCTAATTATGCCGTCGAAGCTTGCAATAATACATCATTTCACTCAAATCATACCTTATAGTAGACCTAATGTTTAGGTTGTCTGGATTTGAATACATTGAAGTTTAAAGTATATATTGTTTGTGGTGTTCGAATCATTCCAGCACATGGCCATAGATGATAGGTTACCTTAGACTAAATTTTTATTTTTCTGCTTCAGTGATTCTAAATACGATGTGTTTCATTGCAGAGAGATAAATACAATACTTTACAAAGAATAGCATGTAAAGTATCATTATAGAACAATATCCTTGGGATCTTCAGCAGTTTGCCCTGGATTCAGAAGAATTTAAGAGCTTCCAGAAACAAAGTGAACTTAAGGCAGCTGAGATTAAATTAGTATCAACCGAGAGTGTGGATGATATTTTCCTATTAGTACACGTATGTAATGTAATCTGTAATTATTGTATTCACATGTATGTGGACAAACCGTCTGATTTCCTGTTTATAGAATTTGTCCAAAAACCGATAAAGATCAACAGTTGGGATGTTATGACTTCTCATTATATGTCATTCTCTGGGTCTGAGATAAGTAAACTGTGTACATATTATGGGTATTTTCCAGTTAGCCTGGGGCCAGTGAAAAATCGCCAAAGAAATTCGGCAGGATTCTACATTATTTGGTGATTTTCTGCTGGAGCCCGGGTAACGGAGAAGTACCTTCTTATGTATATAAATTGTACTAATTATTGTATTAATTATGTACTAATTATTATTTATTATGTATTTATGCTTGAGTTAGACGCGGCCAGTTTTGAGATTTTGTCCGTTTCGCCACAATAATATTTCTCAATAATATTACAATAATTAGAAGTAATAATATAATCAATGCATCCTGTTTTAAGTCCTAGGTTTTAGGGACGAATTCGTCCGTAGATTCAGCCATCATATTAACATTAGAGAATTTTTTAAATAATTTATTTTTGAATCCTTGTTGAATTTTGTAATTTGCTGGCCGTCTTTGATCTCTTCTTCGTCCACCATATTCAATCATATCAACCAAGAGCCTGGTGGCTGACGGTGCAGTTGCTCCGGGCTCCCAAATCAGAGGGGGGGGGGGAGGGTCAAATTCGAATAGAAAGTGTTTTTTTTAATGCTTCTTTCTTTAATGAATGTTCTTCATTACTAAAGAAGTAAAGTAGAAAGGGGCACTAACGAAGTTTTCTCCCTGGCCCCCAATTAGGCTAAGCCGGGCCCAGCCAATTTTGACATTTTATCGTAACAAAATAATTCCTTATTTTATTTTATATATCCGTGTTGAAGAACTTCGTATTTCATTAAAAGCAGACACCCAAACAAGATATGCACTTGTTAAAGAAGAGGAGCACATATCGAAGAATATTATAAAAATCATCAATTTAATCTAAATTAAGATATGTATCTTTAATTTTTATTTATTAATTATCCCATATTTTACAGTTTCTGATATAGGAATCTGAAAGCTGATATAATTATAGGAATAATTATAACTTATATAATTATGGAAACAATTATATTTATATGAAAGAAATTATTCCATAGGGTTTCTTTGAGAAGTACTTAATTTAATAACCAAAAATTTATATTAGAATGAATAATTTTAGGGTAATATGAGCGTAATTTTTGAAATCGTTCTTAACAGTTTAAAATTCTTTTTTTAAAGGGTATAAGAATAAAATTTTGATGCGTTTAAACAGAATTTTTGACAAATCAACATTGTTGATATAATTAAGAATAAATACAAAAATAACAAAAATTCATTAACAAATGTTATGAGAAACATTTATTATAAAACTTTATAAGAATTAAAAGACTATATAAAAATTTAAAACTTATATTTTCACTCTCTTGAATTCTTCGCAAGTATCAAATTTTCAACAAAAATAAAGTATTAACTCAAAAATGAATTTTATTCGAAATTTTAATAAATTTTTGTTATAAATTATTTTTGTTCATTAAGAGAAATTCTTACAAAACTTCATTTACCAGGAAGTTTATTGATTTCAACATTCAAACAAAATGTAATTCATTGTTCAGAAGTTTTATTTGATTCGTTTAACCTTTCATTAAAATACTAAGCAAAAATTGCGTTTATTTTTCCGTTAACAGGGGCAAGCAAAAAATCGCCAAATAACGTAGAATACTATCAAATTTCTTTGGCGCATTTTCACTTGCGCCCTGCTAATACAGAAGTACCAAATTGCGCAATTTTATATTTACAAAAATAGTGATTAGTTAAAATATCAATTAATACTTCAAATAATTAAAATTTAAAATTTTCTGTTTACGCACTCTTACTACCGTAAATAGAAGACATTTTTTGTCCAAAAATTTATGTCAAATTTAATAACGTTTTGATGGTTGAGCAATTTTGTACCATTTATAGTAGTATACGATGTTATGATAATTATAATTACGCAGATGATTTTATGAAAAGAGATTTTGTAAAAATGGTGAGCACCTAAACGGAGTTCAATAAATTTAACATATACAATTTAAACATATACAAAATTATTAACGAAATAATCAGTTGCATTTGAATGCCAAATGAAATGTTATTGATATTTTGAAATTTATCCATCTGTCCCGTCGTACGTCGTTTTATAGGAAAAAAATAGAACATTTAATGTTATGGGGAAACTACTCATAGGAATGTGTTAAAATTTTGCATACCCCAAGAAAATGATCGTGTCCTTCCATTTATGCACAGATTTAAGTTTGTTACCATTTCAAAATTTTAAAACTCTAAATAATTTTTTTTTGCATATTAAAAACATTTTTTAATGATAACTATGTGTGCTAAAATGAGTGAAATAATTTATATTTTCGTAACAAAAAGAATTGGTGTTCATTACTATATTATTTTAAAGATATATATATAAAAGTTCAGAAATTCAATTTTATTTTATTAGATGATCCAAACTTTGTTTGCTCGTAATTTTGAAACCATCAGACCTAGGCTAATGAAATTTAGCTTATGGTTAGAACTTTTAATGCAGTTTTGAAATTTGGGGAAAAATCATTACCATTAGAAATGCTTCAGCCGTTTCTTATTTCAATATTGATGGCCCCTTTTGAAATGTTTAATTAATTTTTTTAAAAAAAATTGTTAATTCTTTTCAAAGGATACCTTTTTTTATGAGCATGCGATGAACAATAACAGAATAAAGCTGGGTAAATCCTCTCCCCCTCGTCACTGTACTTCTGAGGAATGTTCGAGTTAAACACATTTTTCTCCAGGTCTTTTTACTTCCTTGTACAACCAGAACAACGCAAAAAGAAAGTATTAAATCGATTTATTAAAAAAAATGTCATGAAGATTTTGATGAGTATGCATGTTTCAGATAATTTTAAATTCAAAAAGGAAGTTTACTAGTCTCAAAATCTTAATAATTTAAATGGATGAAATATTATATGCAATTTTTATGTCAAAATTGTAGGCCTGTACCAAAAGTCAATCCTAATCCTTCAACAGTTGATTGTCATTAAGCTACTCTAGTCCTAGATATGTGAAAGAATTAACTATTGTATAAACGAATCATTTATCTCAGATTGCATACATTTCAGCTAATAATTTTAGTTCTAAAGTCTATATCAGAAGGATTTTGGATTAAATATTCGACATGTTGACTATTTCTTCAATATCTATTGTTGTTTATTATATTGCATGTAAGCACAATAATTCAGAAATACAACAACAACAAAAATGTCTAGATAAGTCCACGTGTTTTACTCTCTCGATGACGGGAAAATATTTCAACTACTGTTTGTCGAATTGATGCAAGTCACGTAGTCTCATAAGATCCTATAGTACGGGAGTAGACTGCCTATCTAGAGGAAATGCGAGATAACTTTTCCATACAAAACACTAATGACATTCTTTTGATTAGAGCAAGATAAATCAAACGGCTTAGAAAACTTTTCGGCAATAGCACAATATCTGCTTATGTTTTAATAAAAATTATGCATCGGATCATGTGAAAGGGAAAGCTTTGAAAATATTCCGTATACTTCCAAATAAATTCAGGATTCTCGTTCTCATGTTGAAGAAGTATAATGGCTACCTCTCTGAGTACACACTACCAAAAAACATTGTTATGATATCTTTCAAGCTTTGGCTAGTATTCAGTGCATCGAGTAGTATCATGATAATATCGTACATCTTGAACGAATAAAATAAGTTGATCAAGGCGATCCGGAGTGTCTAGACAATACTTCAGGTCAGAATTTGAAGAAACATGCATCCACATCGTCTATCCGGATCACTGCGAGTAATATTTTACTAAAGGCAAATCCATCAATATACTTTAAAATAATATTTATTAAGAAGCATGGTTCTTTTCATTAATTCATGTACATCATCAACATATAGGGTGGGGATTAAGTTGATCGTGATCGACTAATGGACCGCCAAAACACTTTGAAGTGACTGTCTTTATGGAACAACGACGAAAATATTTCTGAGGAGTTGTTTAGAAAAGAAGGTACATTAAACAAAGAGAAATATTATGGTGAAGTAATAAAACTTCATTCTGAATTCGAGGGACGTTTTCAAGAATTCACTAGACTAAAGCTTATATTGTATATTATATATATATATATATATATATATATATATATATATACTTTTTATCTTTCAAAATGATATAATTTTAAAAGCACGTAGCTCAGAACCTAAGAATAACTTTTGAAATCCAATGGCTGAAATAAAGTTCCTAATTTTAAAAAAGTTGAAAGTCCTTTAACATCGTTTTTTGTTTCTCTACTTATCTGTGTGAATCTATATTTTCAATGATAAATATTGAGACAACATATAGTTCTCGTCTCACAGACGACCACTTAGAATCAGGCGCAAAATTAACAGTTAAAAAATATGCACTGAGATATTCAAGATTGACGGACAGTACGCAGGCTAAGTCTTCCACTCTTTACAACTATGAGAACTAATTTTAGATGAAAAGGATTGGTTTTCTAATGCATTTTGAATTGTTTTAAAATAAATGCATCATTTAATATTATTATATTTGAGGTTATTTTTATTGTTTGTTGTTATGTAGGTAAAAACACATTCCGTGCTTATTATTAAGCTATGATAAGTATTGTAAACTTTTTTTTAATTCACTACACCTAGGCCACTTAATGGACCGAACCAAACTTGCAAAAATTAGAAGTAGCCCGTACCCTGGGAAAATCTACCCATCCCTGAGCAACGTCATACTTTGTATTAACCATCTAGCTCAATGGTTCAGCCAAATGATTTTATTGGTTATCAGTTATAATTATCAACTGCGATAAATCTGACATGAATATATTAAACATCCATTTAATTATGAAGTCATGACATTTAAACATTGAGCTTTTGCTCGAAGGAAATGAAACTTTTCATAAAAAGTCATCCTTGATTTCTTTAGATTCGAGCAAGACAAACAGAATTACATTTGAATTTATTTCGAAACAAAGCAATGTCTGCTTATCGTTTCAGGAAAAATATGCATTGGATCACGTGGCAGTGGAGATTCGCAAAGTGTTCCGCATGTTCAGAGGCAACAAAATAAGATTTCCTCTTTTCGGTTGTTTGAATAACGAGATGATTGATGGATTCATACATTACCTTTTTATTATTGTCAAACACATTACATATCTTATCTTTTCACAATAGACTTCTATTATTTAATTGATCGCCTCTTATTTTATTCTTTTAAAAATAATATAGGAGTTTCGAAGTAATCAGTTTATGGACGGTTTCTTTTCATATTAGAATTTTTCAGATGTAGGGAGAAGCTTATTTAGTACATACTCTTTGTCACAGCTGAAAGTATACAATTACATCATTTATTGAATACACTAGAGGCCAAGAATTAAATTATTACCATATTTCTTGTAATGAATTAAAATATTTGTCCCTGCTTTTTACTTTGTCGTATATGTAGATAAGAGAAAGTATTGTAATAGTTCAAAAATTCGAAATCAAAATTTCGACGAGTCCCCTCGTTTTAGAATTGCTGTTCGAAGCATACATACATTTTTGAAAAAAAAAATGTCTACCTATCTGTGACACAGGTAATTCAAAAACGCTTTGATTTACATGGATGGAATTTGATATTCGGCCTTTGTATGGAATTTTCAGATTTTTTCCAAACTCTCAGCAAAATTCTTTTTGAAGAAATCTCTCTGTCGGTCTGTTCGAATATAGTTTGGCACGGTAATTACTAAACAAAGAGAGTTGTTGTTACTTACAGGCAATTGTCAAGCCCACCGACGAAGTGAGCTATTTAAACCGAGTGAATGCAGTAGTTTCAATAGAGATATTAAATTCTATTCACTGATTTAATATCTATAATGAAGACATCTATCAAATTTTTATCAAATCCAACAAGGGATTGACCGTCTGTCGGTGAGTATTTTCAGAGACACGTAAACGCGATAACTAAAACACAGAATGATTTTAATATATCAAATTTAACACGGTATTTTGTGACTACAAGTGTAGTTTTGTGTCAGATGTTTGTCCATCATATAGCCATTTCAACATTTTTATTGATTTTCAAGTTTCAAGTCTCGCTAAATCATAATACATATTTGGAATTATACTTGTTTGTATGTGAACACAATAGCTGAAAGAAAAGAATTTTACAGTGGCTGATAATATTTGGCATGTGATCTTTATACTAAATGAGTAGATTTCTCTTAAATCGGAATAAAATGCGGTCACAAGCAATTTGTTCGGCCGAATACGAGTAATATGATGGGTGAATAAAATCGGGAATGCAATTTTAGCATTGTAAGTACACATTAATATCGAATTTCGAACAAAATCTGTTTGGAAGTTTATTAGCCGACGTCCAGGCACAAGGGTGACCCATGTTTCCTGTAGTCTGTGGGCGTCCTGATTTCGAGTCAGGGTTCGGGCAAGGTTATTCTTCATCTGCTCTATTTGTGAGGTGTGTAAATGTGTTCCCCCCTTGTAGAAAGAGGCTGTGCAAGTGAATGTGTTGCGTAAGTAGCTAAGAGTCCTCTTGGCTCTAGTTGACGATCCCTAGTTGACGTGAATTTGAAATTGCAAAGATCTAAATAAATGAAATGAAGCAATATGATATTGCTATTAAAACTGTATTTCTGTATTTAATTTTAGCTCAAAAAACCATAAAAAATGTTTATTTGGTTTTCTTTTCCATATTATTAGCGGTCTCACCATGGATCCACAATTTTTTTGTAGAATGGGGAGCCTTTTTATAAGGGAGTATGTGAAAAACCACTGTAAAATTCCTCCTGCTAATTTAGAAATTGATCTGCGATAAAACTATGAACACTCTTGACGTTAGTGGCCTCACCATAGATCCACAGTTTTTCTATAGAATGGGGAGCCTTTTTATAAGGGAGTATGTGAAAAACTACGGCGAAACCACCTCTGCTAATTTAGTAACTGTTGATATATACATTTAAGATAATAGTGAATACGAAACACGCATAATAAAGTACTTCAGAAGAGCATTAAATGGATAGTTTCAATCAGCTGATAATCGACATTTAAAATTTTACAGTTGGTTTAGGCAGATTCGAACACTATTGCTTCAAAAATATAATTTGGACAGACGAAAGTCGCTTTAATTGACATGAAAGAATCAATCGTCAAAATGATTCTTTGATTAAAAAAATTTTCATGGAAGGAGGCTTTCATCAACAGCAATTTTCCATAGATGTGAGGTGTAACATTTACAAATCTAGTTAGTTGGTTCTATTACAGTTCGAATAATGGAAACTAATATATTCAGTTATTTTGCATGGCAATGTGTTCGAGTTGATCGATGAATTGCTGTTAAATTACCACAGTATCTTTGGTAGTATTTCCATAAAAGCGGTAGATGGGGTAGTAATAAGATAGTATTCTTCCATCCCTATATGTCAACTGCAAAACGATGATTAAACGTCGAATTCCATGACAAGTAGATTGGTTTACAATAAACTGTTGTATATTCTCCTATATCACCTGACTTGGAGTGTCTAAACTGTTAGGTATTTAGGGCTTTTCCGATTTGTCAGTCGATCAAAAAACGTTTCTTGAGTTAAGAACGACAACTTTAATTAAACAGGAAGACATTATACACAGTCACACACACTCAATACAAAGCAGCACACTGCAACAAACAATGACCCGCAAGTAGTAATAGCTAGTTATAACGACCACAGCACACAAAGTGGCCAGACAGAATTCAGCAAGAGGAGGGAATCTAAGTAGCTAAACTCTACGATCTTTCCAAACGTTCGTAATTCTCCACTGTCTCCTTGCTTTAGCTGTATCCAACTGCCAACCCACTACTATAATATTGGCTACTCCACATACGATTCGATGCTGCTTCTACATAAACATCAGGACTCAGTTCACAGCCCTATTCAGCAAACGCTTGAGCTCCACACAACGCTTGCTCTTCGCTGAACTGATCTGACTATTTCGTTGTTGACTCTTTCCACGATTAAATGCACGACTGTCTTCGTCTGGAGCCTACCAACCTTTTATAGTTTCAGGAGGAGGGCAGAAAAATTTGCTGAACAATCAGGTACATCTTGGTTCCTATTGGCACAATTACCGAAATTCTGGATGATTCCAGTATTATTTATGCTATCGCCAAATGGTTGCTAAGTCTGTCGCCAATCCTGAGATCACTGACTCGGTATCCGATCAGTACCTTAATGAGATCTTGCTGGGAAGCAACATTACAGATTTGTAAGAGTATATTTTATCTGAGAATTCAACGAAAGATCTTCAGTCAGAGGTACGAAAAAATAGTCTAAATCATTCAATTTGTCCTTTAATAATTTTGCACAGTTTCTAGATAGAAAGAGACTTTGTGTAAGATAAGTGTAATAAATATATTTTCTTAATTGACATTTTTAAGCTATGGGCGTCGTTGTATAAAAATTTATTTTTTAAACGTTTTCTAATGAATTTATACAGAATTCAAAGTGAATTTTTAAAACTGCCTATTTTATTTAGTGAAATTTTGCAACTGGAACATTCTGTAGATACAACATAAATAATGCATCAACAGAAATTGTTATATCTGTAATGGACTTAATAGAAATGTTGGCGAAAGCTAGAATTTCGGCTGTACGTATTGAAATCCCATCACTGAATCAATGTATAGATCAAATTTGGTTATATTTGGAGGAAAAGATTTTTTTAAAAAAAATCATGCTCAAACGCCTCAACTTATTTTATGGTCATGGGTCGGTAACAGTTTTTGAATGATGAGATTTAATTGTTAATTCTCAAAAAGGATGACTCAGTATTTTTTTGTGTGTGTTGCAATTCACGTTAGCGATGTAACAATGCTTCCGTATTTCATAAGTGTAATTTTTTTTCTATTTATAACTGTACCTTTTAAGATTTTTATTTCCAATATCATTGAATATAATAACATAAAAGACTTTTGAAATCATTAATGATAACTTATACAAACAATACTTGTATTCTTTATAATAAATTCATTATTCTTATGAAAAGACATAAACACATTTTGTTTTTGTCAATATTTATTTGAATTTGTAATAAACATATCTCTTGTTTCATTTTAAATTAAATAGTTTGGATTGGCTGTCTTTAATTGACTGCGATTTATTTTTGTCCTTTATTTAAGATATGAGTCACATGAATCCTTAACTCAACCACTGATGAATCAAAAATTAACTAATTTTGTTAACTAGTTTTGTAACTGTTAAATATATATATATATATATATATATATATATAATCATTTTTGTTGAATCTTTAGACCAAAAAAAAAAGCTTTTAAGTTTCACCCTTATGGTGATCTGATTTCTTTTATTCTTTATTAAGTAGTTTTTTATTTTTATGAGAGTTAAAATAAATCGATGAAAAGACTTACTTCAATTTGTGATGTAAAAATAAGTGGTGCTTTGGGTAAAAAATTCAGATTGTCTCGAGATATTATATGTAATATTTTGAAATCTGTTTATCTATCCTTATTACTTGAGAATTATTTGTTTGTATTTAAGATGGTTATAACTGAGATGAAATGGGGTGGTACTGGAAGGGAGATGTAGCTACAAGGATACTTAAAAAGGAAGATAAAAATTCGTACAAATTTGAGTCGCTAAATTCATCCCATTTTGGTAAATTGTATTAGTTTATACTTGTTTAATCAACCACTTGTCTTTTATGGAATACTGACTTCATGTAAATATAACATAGTCTCGGGTATCCGTTAGAGGCCATCCGACCTGGTTTTTCTTACTGGGAACTGCAAGTTCTGATTCTTATCTCAGAGTTACCTTTTCGCATCTGTATAATCATTTATTAGTGAAAAATAAAATAAATTTGAGTCAATTTTCTTAAGAACTAGGCCTTCGACTAAAGTTAAAGTTTTGCTTATGTTTCCAGAATTTAAGTCAGGCATTGCAGAATTTATGTTAAAATCTGAACAGTTTACATAATTAGAGTTATTTTTTTATCTTATAAACTCTTAAAACGTGCAGTGTAATGTATAAAGATGTATAAAATAACTATACAGAGCCTTCTATTTTGACTTGACACGTTAACGGCAATGGCTTCTATGATTCACCTGGGCACGGCCGCGTTCCCATTCTACGTGGCCTGAGATAAATGTAGAGCTTAGTACTTAAAAAGAAGCTAGAAAACACATATTATACTACTGATTTTGGTATAGAAACTTTGCCTTCTGGCATTGGTGGATAAAGAAATGAGTTCATAGAACTACGGCCTATCTGAGTTTTTTGTTATCTGACCTGTCAAACAGCCTGGTACTCGGGAGTGCACTGCATCTGAATTCATAAGAGATTTCAGAAATCAATCAATGCATTTTGCAATGGCTTCAAAAATCTTAGTTTTAGGAAATTCAAAATATTGGAAATTCAAATTTAAAAAATGAAATATTTGAATATTATTTTTGAAATAATATTCAAATATTTCATTTTATATTGAGTATTATTATATTGAATTATATTTTATACTGAATAATATTTTCTTTCACGCATTTGAAATTTCTTTTTAAAAAGTTTTTCAAATTTATCCATTTGCTTCTAAAAGCATTGAAATAACATTAAAATAAATTTAATGAAAAGTGATTTTAAAATTATATCTTAAAATTTTCTCCTAACTCAAATTGATGATAATTTTAAGCCATATTAAAATTTATTACAATTCTGAATCCACATTCTTAGGTGGATTCAGAACCGTAAAATCTATTCTTTTTTCTTTGCTAACTATACAGTTCTGTTAACTATCTATCTATACATACACATATAATACATACATATATAATGCTGAATTAACGTAGAATTTGTTCTTATAACTTCTTGTTGAATAGCAGAAATCAAGCGCAATTCAACAATAAATAATAAGAACTTTTCTGATTGTTTCATTAAATGCTCTTACCGTTACACTTAATCCTACAATTTGCTTAACCAGTTTAAAGAGATGAGAAAAAAAAACCTGAAATAATGTTTTCAATTCAATTTCAGAATTTTAAATCAGGATGTTAAAACAGATGTCAAACAGAAGATGAATCAATCTCATATATAGGCAAGACAGTTAACAACTCGGCCTGCATATAAAATTGATACTCATATATTCAAAAACTGTTATCGCACAAAAATAATTTTTGCAGTTCTTTAAAACTGAAAAAAAAATCATCTTTTTAATTTGATCAATGTCGTTTCTGTGTAATAGAATTTAGTGTTTTTAATTTTTATTAAAGTTTTTCAATCCAATATATGATTTGTTGTAGTTAAAATTGCGTTGTTAGAATGAAATATAAGCCTATCTATAAAAATAATCAGTCACAAAATAATGATGAAATTAAGATTAAAAAATTGCTTTCTCTGGACCTCTATTCCGAAGTAGAATTTTTACTTTTGCTTTTATTTGTAATCTGCTCTTTTTTTATCTTCATGTGCTCCTGCAATAATTTGTAATAGGTTGATTAAATTAAATAATAGGTTGATTAAAATAGTTTTTCAAACGCATGAAATAACAAGTTGAATTTTAAAAAATTGCATTTCGCTTTAAACACTTAGCAGCCTAAAACGATTGGTCAATTGAGTATAGCTTTTAAATAATCTGGGCGGATAAGCTGGTCACCAAAGGCAGATAGTGTTAAATGCTATAACATTTATTAAAACAAAAGCTAAGAATTATTAAACTGTGTACTTGAGGGCTGAGTGAATGAAAGTAATTAACCAGTTAACTGCGTTTGATGAATATACGCTCCAATCCAATTTTCATTGACGATAGATATGCACTTCGCGTAAAATAAAAAAATTACTATTCGATTTAAAATCTCAAAATTTCTAGAAGATATAATGCAAAAATCATTTAGTGTTAGTCTTATTTAGAATGGTAGTAAACCTGATATAATAATACTAGGCGTGCTATAAAAATAATTTAGTTAAATCTTATAGTATTGAAGTTATATCTAGCATAATACATTGCTCTTAACAACATGAGTTATTTTCCCTATTACATCGGGTATTCCCTGTACTTGTATATCTCGGATTTTCTTGTATTTTATATGTATATCGGGGATTTTCCGATAACAATTGCAACAAGTTAAATAAAATAAGCGAAGTATAAATTTGGATTCTTAGGTACAACGAGGTACTTATATGTTTAAAAAAATATTTTTTTATTTTTTTAATTGTTCCGAAGTCAATATTTCTCAGTCGAGTATAACTATACTATCAATATTTACGTTTGCTTCTTTGGCAATTTTTAAATTTTCAATAACAAGCTTCTTTTTTTGACAACGAATTGATAATTTTTTATTTAATAAGAATGAAATTTTATCCTCTTTAATATGATTTTTATATAGCTATTTATATCGCGTTCTACTTGCGGTTACGTCGTCGCTTACACGAGAAGTATTACACGTCATCGCTTACTTTTGGTTACGTGCTGTGTGAGGGGCTTTTAAAAATAAATTTCAGCAGATTTATTTCATATATCGGATCTAAAAATCAAAGACATTGAATACAATTCAAACATCAACCGTAAAGACAAGGAAAAAAATGACTTCTTTTATTTTTATCATAATTACCCAAATTTCTTTCATAATTTGAAATCACTATCAGATTTTCATATAGCTAAACATAATGAGAGCTAAGCTGAAGAAAATAGTACGTAGCAAATTTGAATTAATAAAAAATATAGAAGTTCAACTGATGTTAAATTTTATATGCATATAACTAGAGATACCAAACGAACTGTATGCGTAAAATTAGAGATATCAGATAAGCTGTATGTGTATTATTAGAAATATCAGATGAGCTGTATGCGTATAATTAGAAATATCAGACTAGCTATATGCGTA
>JAOUZG010027140.1:549667-591095 GCA_026289955.1 Argiope argentata | reverse complement strand
TGAGCTGTATGCGTATAATTAGAAATATCAGACTAGCTATATGCGTATAAGAAATATCAGACGAACTGTATGCATATAATTAGTGATATCAGACAAATTGTATGCCTATTATTAGATATATTAGATGAGCTGTAAGCATATAATTAAAGATATCAGACGTATAATGAGATACATCAGACGAACTGTTAGCGTATAAATAGAAAACATACATCCCGATGATACCTGGCATCACAAAGAGACTTGGATCAGAGGTTGAACCACGGATATTCAGACATATGAAGTTATCATAATAATCCTTACATATAATGAACCAAATTGTATATCTCATAAACTATTCAGAAAAATCCATTTTTAATATCAGAAATTTGATTTTAAAGTATTTAATTCATGCGTTTTTCAATGACTTCAATTTCTAAGAAAGGTAATTCTTGTGTAAATGATTTGAGGAAGAATTAAGGAGACATCCCGACTTTTGAAGTAGCAAAAAAAGAATTAAATTATGAACAAAAGAAAGGGCGAAATAAAGTTTCAAATTCAAGTTTAGAATTCAATCAGCTAAGAATTATTGCACTGCAGTGAATAAATTCTCAACAGCACAAAAAAAAGGGGGTGGGGGTGGGGTGGGGGATATGATTCCTCAGCAACCAATAGCGAACTGCAGCGTGTAACAGCCTGAAGTAAAAATGTTCTCTGGCATCTGTCATCTTTTGCCACTTTGCTCTTAATATTTTAGGAGAGAAAGGCAACAATATTGATTTTCGTATCTGTAACAAAATTTGGGAAGCGTGGGGGGTTGTCTCAATATTACTTGTCTTTCAAGGAACAGTTTTATTACTGGAACCACTGACAACATGCCGAAGAAATATCACAACTTCATTTCAGATAATAGGAGTTTAGTTGATTGCTATTAATAAATTCAAATGAATGTACATAAATCATTAATTGATAATTCAAATATATCATAACTTAATCTCACCTAATAATAAAGAATGTATCTGTTCGTGAAGGTGCTTTATATCTGGGCCTGCAGATGCCAGACCAGTTGATAAACAGCTTCCAAATTTGGCATTCACATATACTTTGGAACTATGGAAGGCGCACCTTGAAACCGTTTTTTTAAATGCTAATTAGAATTTTAGTTAATCAAAATTTTATAGAAATTTTGTACGTTTTACTGCAATAAATCCAGAAAATATTATTACACAAGACTGATTTTACAGTATTTTAAAAAAGTCCTTTTAATAATACTAATTCAGTTAATGTGCATTTTCTTAAAATTTCTTAGATTTTAAAAAATTAATTTTTGCATAATTGTCAACAATATATTTCGTTTTTAAATTAAAATTCAAACCGTTTTAATACTATTTTCTTAAAGTTTTCAATCACATGATTTTCAACAACTGCAGAAATCTAAGGAATAAGGATTCTACCTGTTTCTGTAATGTTCTGATATTTCTGTAATTTACATTCCTATCTAAATAAAAGCGATGAAAGCCTGGATGTGTATTGGACATCTACAGATCAGACCATTTGACTTGCAGCACATGTATATTTTGGAAAAAGCTAAATTGCATTTGGAAACCTATTTTTGAAATTTTAATTCATTTAAAATTAAACTGAATTTTGGTGTTTTTCAGCTATAACTTCCAAAACTATTGTTGCACAAAAAATTTTACACAGTTCGAAAATTTTAAAAATTTCTTTTTTAATGATACCAATTTAATATTCATGCAAATATTTGCTGAATTTTGTCAACTTTCTATTTTTTTTGCCTTATTTCCAAGAATAACTTTCATGTTCATAGATGAAGAACATGTAATGTATTGCTGAAATAATTTGTTATATATTGCAAAAATATATTTGCCATCTGTGATATAGTTGCTATTTCATATGCAATATACTTTTGTAATGAATTGATGAAACAATGAACAAATTGTGTTCATTGTTTTATCAAATATTAAATGGTCGTATTTCTTCAACTGTTGGAAGCTAAAGAAAGATTCTGTTTAATTATTGTGCAGTTTACAGGATAAGAACATGATAATAAAATAGTGAAGTTGCAATAGTACGAAAACTAAAAAACAAATGAACAGCACATTTATGTTTTTAATAACGCTGTAAAACTCTATATAGGAAAGGTTCAAGAAAAAAAACATAAGAATTAAAATAACACGACTTTAATTTCTAATCACGGACATGAATTTATAATCGAAATGATTTAACTGAAATGAAATATAACCAGTATTCCCAGCAAACAAACTAGCATACAAAGGTGACTAATTAATAATAAGGATGAACGTACGAATCAGATGACATTCTGCAAGCAGACCGTTTGACCTACAACTATCAAATCTGATGCACAGTCCCTTCGAGGTTGCAAATTTGCACATAGGTGAGATATTTTTGAAATTTTATTAAATTAAAAAAATAAGCTGAATTTTATAATCTTTCCGTAAAAGCTTCTGAAAATATTATAGCGCACAAATAAATCTTAAATTTTATAAAAATGTAGAAAATTTCATTTTAATGATACTAATTTAAAAGTCTAAATATATATATTCTTAAAGTATGCTTGCATTGATTTGTTGTATTTTTAGACTGATACACCATCTATAATATTTCTTAAAAGATATCTTGTGTAGGACTTGCCTTGACAGTTTTTGTTTCTTTGCAGCTGCAAATTTCTCTCCCCAATTAATCAATAAACATATTTCAAATATGCTGTATGCCATCGGCAGCTTAAAAAATCAGCATCGTAGCTCTTTACAAGTCTTCAGTGGGACAGCTGCTTTGGGAAAAAGGGTGGACGTGGGTGTTTTACATTATATTAATTAGCAAATAAATAATAAATAAGTAAAATATACCAATTTTGTAAAATGTAATGTAATATAAACAGTTTCTCAAGTATAATTAGTGAAGTTTTAATGCTTTCTCTTGATTATTGAAGTAGTGTTCATAAATATCAGGCATTTATTTCAATAATATTGAATTCGAATGCTACGGAGTGAAGAATCATAGTAAATAAATAAATGCACAAACATGTCCACAAAGTTAAAAAAATAATCGGAAATATCAAGTTATGTGAATTAAAAATTATTGAAATGTGAAACTAAAGCGAACTGTTTTTTATAAGCGAGTTCCAGCAATCTCTAAATGTAAATCTTATGAATAGGTGATATATGGAAATGCTTACAAGATAAAATTTCATCATTTTCATAGATATTAAATGCATATCTGCTTATGTACTCGAAGATAAAGAAGTAGACTCATTTGAATAAAAGCAAGTTGTAATATGGTCAATGTTTATTTAGAAACAATTTTGATATTGAAATTTGTAAATTAATTTTTAAAAAATGTATATTAAAATTTGTCACATATTTTTTTAAAAAATTAATATAATCAATATATGCTCAAATTATGCAAGCCAAATGCTCAAGCTAATTTAATTCTTCATTAGATTGCATGATTTCCTGGAATATTAAGAAAGGTAACATTTAACAAACGTCAGACAACGTAAATTGTTGCATTTTTTTAATGCAATTATGAAATTATGTGCTTTCGTTTGGTTATTATGAGGGCTTTATTTGATTTCATTAGATATAAGAGTGTAGGATAAAAGTTTCACCGTTATTTTCAATTTACTTAATACATGATTATAACTATTCCAAATGAGATTTACTTTTTAGCAAAGCTGATATAATTTTTCGTTGATTCATATCTTTAGTTAATTTTTTTAACACTTTAGAATTCCTTGCATTGTGTTGGAGGTAAAAAAAAACATGCAGCAGTGACCTGAAATAATATACCAGTATAGCATGAGCTATACCATATCAAACGATGATGATGTGTCCGCTTTACAACGGAAAAAGGTGTGCAGTAGCTTCTGAGGGTAAAAGTCTGATTCCTAGCTCATATGAGGATGATACACACATACACTTGCTTGTACAGCCCCTTTTTACAGGGGGAGGAGGGGTTATTTCAACACCTCACAGATAGCACACAGAAGAACAACCCTGTAATTACCTCTGTGCCAGCACTACATCAAATACCTGGACGATTTAAGCCTTTTATGGCTCTAGGCAGTGTGCATTCTGAGATTCCATTATTAACGTACTAATCACTCAAATTTCATATTCCCACAATTTTCCTAAAATTTTAACCCTTTCGCATCCATTGACCCGTCTGACTTGTGCATCAAAAGACTGAATTTTTAATCTTAAATTTGCAATTAAATGAAAGTATTATTTTAAAATGCAAAAATAACTTAAAAGCGATTGACTGTTTTAAATAACATCATATTATTGTAAGAATTTAAATAATTATAAATGCTGTAAATAAGTCGTATAATCTAATTAGGAAGTTAAGGAAATTTTTAGGCCAAAGGGTTAATAGTTTACTTTTGTCACAAGGAAAATATGCATGGTTTTATTTGTTTATTCAAAATAATTCCGTAGCATGTGTACTCAGCGCTTGGTGATTGTTTATAAAGGCTGCAATAACTACGTGAATACGTTGAAACAATCATATTGGATAAAGTATTAATATTATTTTAATATTTCGTTATTCATAGAAGTTTTATTATTATACACATTTCTTTCTTTCACAAATGTCTAATCATTGGTTTTTGTAAAATTTTATGAATCGCACTTTTGTGTCCCTGTCACTATAATATAATGGGATTTAGCGATGGAAGTATGACCAATGTCGAATTGCAGAGAGAACATATTATTTTACAGAAAGTTATGATGTCTCTGATGAGCATCCGGAAGTAATTAGTTTTTGGTCTAAATAAAGGAATTGAATAAGCACGATTTCATGGCCTTTTCTATAATCACTGAAAGAGTCGATATTTTTTAGATCGGGTCGAATTAGTTGACATTCGGATGCCTCTGTCGTGCTCGGACTTCGTTTTGAGGGTTCAAAGAACCAATGAAATGATGTTAATGCAATTAATTCCAATTTATGTGTGTTAAAATTATTTTTAAAAAATCTAGCCAAAATTAGTTAATATTTTAGTTTTAATAACTCTTCGAATTATTGTGATATTATAGATAATCATAGGTATTTATTAATTAATGTTGGAAGATTCGTGAGCGATTATATTGTCATTTTATTTTATCGTCTTTAACAATAACAATTTTGACATTTTTAAATTTAAACAGGTGATTGTTTTCTTCTCTTAGTTTGGTTTAGTTTAGTTCAATATAGTTACATTAACGTTCTGTTTTAAAGCAACACTAGGGTTATTTTCAACGGACCTCGTAGTTCTGAACCTCAGTCACTTGACGAGGACGACACCTGAGCTGGCAGTCCCCTCTCCACACCACACCAGCGGGAGGACGTTTGGCCTTGACGGATTTAACGTGCGTTCTTCGATGGAACCTACCACTCTATGGTTCACGAACCGAGATCTTACCACTAGGTCACCGCGACCCGTTTTCTTCTCTTAAGTTAGAAGTTCTCTTACAAGGTTGCAATGCCAATTTGGTTTTGACGATACATTTGGTGAGTTTCATCGTTAATTAATAAGTGCCTAATCCTTCAATGGACTTTCATAAGAAAAAAACTTTCACATGGATAGAAAAGCGAATCATTTTTCTAGTCATAGACGTTACGTGTCTTAGAATCGACGAAGGTTCAAACGCTCTTCATGTCGACATTTGTGGTTAGTCCCCGACTCAGTGAAATAGATGTCCAGCCTGCAATATCCAAATGGAAAGACAGCTTTTTCATTCTAAAAGTTATTGATCAGAGAGTCAGAATTTATTTGCCTCATATTTTAAGAAAGACCACGAGTCTGTTTTCAATTTATAAACTGATTTTTTAAAAACATTTTAAATATATAGAGGCAATTCACACTCTATATATCAATCGATAGCTGAAAATCATACTCTGTCACGGAAAAGGGAAATGTCTTACCTTTACTCTGTCTTAGCTTTTAAGGCGCAGAAATATCGATGAAGCTGTTTACATGATGTATGTTTAACACGTTGAATGCAACGTGACTCGCTTGCGATTTAACCTAATTTAATTAGTTGATTGCTTCTCTTTTACAGTTAAAAGGTAACAAAGATCATTTAATAAAATAGATGGTTCAAACTGAAGACGTGAGTTATAGCAACAAAAGTGTTAACATTTTTTAAATAATAATAATTTTTTTATAACTAAAACGCTTCTGAAACATTTAATACTTTGATAAAAATTGCTTTTATTTTTTTCCTTTTAAAAGGGTATGAATTTTACAGCTCTCCACCACCACACGAAAATACTGTTAAGATACAGAAATATCGATGCAAATATTAAACACATTAATTATCGCTTATGTTTTACCTCGATTATCTAATTAGATGATTCTTGGTATTTACGTACTAGACCGCCGATCTTTATCAACAAATTTGAAGGCGTCGCCAATGAGTACCTAAACCACCAATAACAGCCACCAAGAAACTGCCAAATTTTAGATTCCCTTATTTTAAATATTTTAACTTAGCCTGTTCTTGAAATAAAAGTATACTAATAAAATCTCCAAGAATTTTGAAGTACAAACATACAATTAGAGAGATCAAGTTACAGCACTTTTCGTTTCGTTTCGTTATATTAACATAACCATGTGAAGCAACACTAGGGCTATTTTGGGACGGACCTCGTACTTTTGAACCATGGTCAGATGAGGTTGACACCTGAGCTGGCATCCCCCTCTCCACACCACACCAGTGGGAGAACGTTTGGCCTCGGTTGATTTAACGTGCAATTGCCCCCTTACACGACGGTCCTTCAGTGGAATCGGGTTTCGAATCTGAAACCCTACGGTTTACGAGCCGAGACCTTACCACCAGCACTTTTCGTTATTCACTGTAATAATTAATCCACCGAAGTGAAATGAGGCACATGAAAAGAATCACAGGAACTTTATGAACATCTCGTGATTTTTCAATCTTGCCTAGCAAGATTACAATTAAATCCAGAATAAAATGGAAAAGTATTGGCATGTTGTCTTCGCTTTTATTCTTCACCAATGATGTTTAACCTCTACTTGTACATAGAATTATAGGATTAATATTTTCTTTTCTTGGAAGTATATAAGAAGAAAGTATTGTAATCCCTAAAAAGATTTATGCAAATCTTCTCATTTAAGACATTCCCCGAGTCCTAAAAACTACATTTCTGGAATTATGTCAGTCTGTCGATGCAGTAACTTAAAAACGATTTGAAGTAGGAGACTGATATTTGGTTTGTAAAGTTCTCACCACATTCGTAAATTTATATAAAATTTAATCGAAGCCTTTTTATAGAAAGCTGTCTTTCTAGATTTCCGAGAAAAGTGAATATGATAACTAGAAAACATAAAAATTTACATGAATAAGATTTGATACACAATTTTAGCATCTAAAGTGTAGATATGTATCTGATTTTGAACAAAAGCGTAGATAGGTATCAAATTTTAAAAGGAATTGTAGATGGGCACCAAATTTTAGCATTTAAAGTGTAGAACGTAATCCAATTTTGAACGAAAGTGTAGATCGGAGTCAAATTTTGAACGGAAATACAGATCGGTATTTAAATTTGAACGAAAGTGTAGACCGGTATCAAATTTTGAACGAAAGTGTAGATCAGTACCAAATTTTAGTATCTAAAATGTAGATAGATATCAAATTTTGAAAGAAACGAATGGATCTGCCTATCAGCATACATATAGATGATGTAACTTAAAATGCAACACCGTCTATGGAAAATACAATTGTTGAAAATGTAAATTTTCTTTTTAATTAAAATTTAATTGCGAGTCAAAGTTCCGTTTAGTTATATTAAACTAATTCTGTTTTAAAGTAACACTAGGGCTATTTTGGAACGGACCTCGTAATTTTGAACCGTAATCAGATGACGAGGAAGGCATCAGAGTTGGCACCCCCCTTTCCAACCTTTCACAAGACACTGGTAGGAGAATGTTTGACCTCAATGGATTTAGCTTGCATCAGATCCTATTACACGACGTTTCTTTAGTGAAATCGTGTCTCGAACCTGAAACAGGGAAGGAGGAATCAAATTTTGGTCGACAGGAAATAAAAGTTTCCTAAATACACATTCAGTTATTTTCTCTAGCCTACACAGTGCCAAATGTTCAAGCAAGGGACACCCAAAGTAGGAAACAGCGCGCAAGCATTGTTTCATGTGCACAGTTTTTAAGTGAAAAAGGGATAGGGAGAGTTAATACCTTTATCAGGCAGTATACGGAAAAGTAAATTGGAGATCATTGCCGTGGCTTAATTTATAAGTTAAAAGTTAAATCATTCGTATTCATTATCATTCAATATAAAAAGGACAGATATTC
This sequence comes from Argiope argentata, assembly GCA_026289955.1. Lineage (NCBI taxonomy): Eukaryota > Metazoa > Arthropoda > Arachnida > Araneae > Araneidae > Argiope > Argiope argentata. Next base: position 582,766 of record JAOUZG010027140.1, on the reverse strand, counting down.
GATTAGTATAACAAGTGTTGTATAGACTCTTAGTCGAACCATACGATAATATGATTCCCGAAACAGAAAGGTCATCCAATTAGACAATGGAATAAACTATGCAACAAAGAGATTAAAGATCCCAGATTGTTGCTATTTATCTCCTTCAAGTTGTTTCATTGTTGCTACCTGTCTCTCTTTAGGATAGATAGGGAATTTCCGTCATCAGAGAAGGATCTTAAAAATGACAGAAGTAACATTATCTTAAAAGAAAAAGATGGCTTAGATGCATTCAGTTCAATTATTATTATTTTTTTTGAAATAATAATTAGAACCAATATCAACATTTTTTCAATACCCAGGTAACACAGACTGCTTCACAATATTGTGCGATATTATATGATGTTAATTAATATTCCACAATATTACGAATATTAATCAAGGTCATAGAATATTGTACCGCACTTATGAGCTCCTAGGACACACAGTTATCGCTGGTCTACCAGCGGCATAACACTCAGGGAAGGAAGAAGAACGATATCAATACCTTGGACACTAGTTTTATGGGGACTATTAGAACAAAAATTTAGTGTATTTACAGCATTTTCTTGAAATACAATAATAGTTTTTAAAGTTATAATAATTTATTATAATTATTATAATTAACATATAATAATTTATAAAAGAAAAAAAAAACAAAGAATCTCAAGGGCTGATTGCGAACTATATTTAGTAAACCACAGATAACGACTAGGAGTAAAAAATAAACAATAAAAAATAATATAATAAAACTAGGTGTAATTTAAAGGATATATGGCGTCATAAAACCATATGGGCTTCTAAATACACGTAAAAGCTTCCTGAAATAAATCCGACTGAAAGAAATTCAAAAGGCTACAAAAGGATCAAGGCCGTGATAACTTGGCTGGTTTGGCAGTAGTTTCGCATCCATTGGGCTGCGAATTCGAATCCACTAGCAGAAGACTCTGTGTGTGTGTGTGTGTGTAGTGGCTAGCGCACGTCGAATCTGTCATGGTCATAAAGTTCTCCATGTTGAGATTAATACCACTGAGGGTACTGGGGCAAATGGGATCGTTCTCTGTTCCACACCTACATTATGATCTGTGGATGAATGAATAAAATGCATGAAGGAAGTCCGTCCCATAAAAAGGGTCTGTGACGTGTGTGAACTAGAAGTCAAGCTTCCGCCCTCGGGTGCTCAAGGGTTCATACCCTTAGAAGCTTATTATTAGAAGCTTAGAAATATGGAAGACTGCAGAAATTGTTTTAATACCTAAGGAAGGTAAAGATGTCAAAGAATATAAATCCTATAGGCCTATATGCCTCCTTCCAGTTATGGGGAAGGTATTAGATAAACTGGTTACTAAAAGACTTTCTTATTACTTGGAAAGTAATGCTCTTTTGCACGAAAATCAATATGGCTTCCACAAAAATAGAAGTACAATTGATGCACTTAAAGTCATCATGAATTACATAGACGTAGCTAGAAACGAAAAACAAATTACTTGTATTGTTTCATTGGATATTACTAATGCATTTAACTACATAAAGTGGTCTGATCTAAGAATTTTATTCAAAAAATACCAAGTCCCACGGGCTTTAAACAATATATTGAATGACTTTCTTCTTGGAAGAGCTATTTTACTGACTGATGGATCTAAATGGAAATACAACCAGGGCGTTCCACAAGGTTCTAGTTTGGGACCCTTACTTTGGCTTTCTCGTCATAAACGAATTACTTATTGAATTTAACGATGATGCAAATACTTTAGTGCAAGCTTATGCGGATGATATCATTATTCTCATGAAGGCTTCTGCCTCATACTTATTCACTAATAAAAGTAAACTAATCATGGATAAACTGGAAAAGTGGGCGAACAACTTTAATCTACAATTTAATAAAAATAAGTCTGTTTATTCTATTATCAAATATAAAAAAGATGTAACGCATTTTCCTGGTATAAAGCTGTACAATCAAAGATTATCATACAACAAATATATCAAATATCTTGGAGTTACTTTTGACCCAGCACTTACATTTTTGCCACACCTTGGTATTGTTCAAAATAAAGTAATAAAAATTCAAGAGAAGTTGAGAAGAATAACTAGAGCTACCTGGGGCCTAAAACCTAAAATAATGAAACAAATTTATCTGGACGTCATTGAAAAGATTATTTCTTATGGATGTGAAATATGGTACAGAAATTTAGTCAAAGTAAATAATAAACTTATCTCTATTCAACGTCAATCCCTATTAGCTATTACCAAATGTTACTCAACAGTATCTAATGAGGCTTTACAAGTTTTGAGTGGATGCCCACCGTTAGATCTTAAAATACAACATATGATTCCAGTCTCAGTAACCATAAAGCAACATAAAATCTGTGAAAATGTAGACGGTAAAATTAATGTCGAATTTACAAAAAACACAGCCCCGTGGGAGTATGAAAAAATCAATTGGAGATTCTTCAACGGCATGAAAACTAGAAACCAAATATATATTGATGGCTCTAAATTAAATAACCGAGTGGGATGCGCCTTTGTCTTTTTTCAGGATGGAGTTGAAAGAAATAACAAAACGTATAGATTAAATGATTTAACAACTGTATATATAGCAGAACTTCTAGCTACATATATGGCAGTTAAATTCATAATAAGCGAAAATTTGATAAATGCGGACATCATCTCAGATTCAAGATCAGCCCTACAAACACTGCAAGCTCCAAACGAAGATAAAAATTTCATACAGGAAATAAAAAAGTTAATAGTTAAGTCTAAACCCAATATTAATTTGACTTGGGTTAAAGCACATATAGGGATTGAGGGTAATGAGAGAGCAGATTTTTATGCAAAAGAAGCAACTAAAAAAGAGACTGTTGATTATTTTTTCAATCCAACTGCAACTCAACTGCGAACTGAAATAAATAAAAAAAATAATTGAAAAGTGGCAGGTTCGTTGGGAAGCCTCCAATAAAGGTGTTTGGACTAAAAAATTTATTCAAACAGTGCATCTTAAAAGACTATATGGTGACTTTTTCATAAACCAAATAATAACTGGCCATGGGGTTTTTAATGCTCACCAAGCTAGGTTATTTGGAAAATCTGATAAGTGCAGATGCGGTAAATCTACTGGAACGATTCATTATATCATACAGGAATGTGATTTATGGGAAAAGACCCGCTCAACATGGCAATCAAGCTGGAGAAACTTGGACATCAAATTGCTATTAAAATTCCCTCTCTTTAGGGCAAGTGCTTCTGAAATTATCAATAATCTTATGCAGTTGGAATCCGTGGATAACGATTGAAATGACTCTTTGCTTCGACTTTTGTTTTCTTATGTTCTATATTGGAAACTTTATTTTGCATATATGTTATTTGCTTTTGGGTTACCAAGAGCTTCCTTTGTATATAATTGTTTTATACTTTTTCTTTTTACAGTATTTTCTTTGCTAACGTTGTTTTCATTTTAATGTTCTTCTTATATATGTTGAAATGTTTATTCCTTTTTCTTTTAACAGCATTTTCTTAGTTAACGTTGTTTTCATTTTTATGTTCCTCTAATAACCGTTAATATGTTTATTCCTTTTTATACAGTATTTTCTTTGTTAATATTGTTTTCATTTTATGTTTACTGTTCATCTGTTTTGATAATTAGTATATTTTGAGACCAGGTGTTTTTTTGGGAATCTAAATTCATATCTTTTTCCTAACTGGTTCTTTGAATTGTTTTATGAAAATTAAGCTGATTAACCTGCACTTCCGTGCTCGGTGGGGGTTGCCTTGCGGCATCTCATCGTTATATCCGAATGGCTTCGGCCGGGACGGAGTATACATATGCCATACCCTTAGAAGCTACTGCACCTCTCCTTCCTTTGTAAATCGGAACACGAAAACAACAAAAACAATAGAAAGATTTAAGACTTTTGTTAATTGTTCTCTTCAAAATGTTTTAGTCTGGATCTTGAACTGTACCCCATTCGAAAAAGATCTTATAAAAGACAAAACACACAATGCAAACCAAGCTAACTTTTTATTTTTTTTTCACTTAAATGCTCTTTACTCTAGAGTCCTTTTCGAATAGAAAAATCTTTCAGAGATTGGAATTAAGACAGGAGTCCTTCCCGTTTTTCATCTGTACACATTCAGTGAATGAGGGCTGATCGTTGGAAAATTGTTCGGCCGGTGGCATTCTTGCCAGACAGCAGCGGAGAAGGCAAAGTTCTGAGAATGCAGGGAGTGGTATCATATGGCACAAAGAAATACAGACGGGGATGTGATGTGAACCCCTTCGGAGGAATGTTCGAAGTGTCCAGGAATTCTTTTCTCTGCAGTCGATTGAGTCTGTATCACGACTTTGATCTAGAACAAGTTCCGTGAATGAATCTCGGGATTCTGATGCTTCAGTCACTAACTCTACCTAAAAAACAAAGGAAAATATTCAGTCTTTCAAAGAAAGATATTAAGAATATTAATCATTAATATAAATAGCAATTCTTATACCTAAATATTATCGTAATACCTTAGCATATTCTACATTGGTACTTACGTATTAGACCGTCGATCTTCATCGCCACATTTGAAGGCTCGCCATTGAGTTGTTAAACTACCAATAATGGTTAAAAAACGCCATTTAAAAAATTGTTCAAACCTTAACTGTCGTCCGCCATTTTGTTGGTTTCGTTAGCGTCGACGGTTTATCGCCAAATTTGAATTCGTCGCCAGTGAGTTACTAAACCGTTGGCGACCGTTTCATCAACGTAAGTACCCCTACATTTTCTAATTCGGGCGAAAGTTTTGATAATTAAAACTGTATTTATGTCCAAAACTATTACTAATAAAACTATTCGCATAAAAAACAAAAACCTCATAATCAACTAAAGTTTCTCATGTTTCTTTTTTTTCTTCTTCTTATGTATGAATAGAAATACAGCAAAACTAGTTAGCAGAAACTCGGGATGCCGGAAAGTGCTTTTAAAATATGCAAACTGTACTGAAAAATAATAAAATAACACGATTATTTCAGTAAAATCACAAATCTGATAAATTTTTGAATGAATCCTTCATATATTGAATAGTAAAACTAAGTATATACTGACATACTAGCTTTAATCTTAAAAATGTAATTTTAACTTCGCCTAAGAGTACAAGCATATCTACAAAGAGAGTCTTGAAGTCATTTTAAATTCCAAAAAATTTAAGAATTACGTTCTGTAATTAGATACAGAATAGAATAGATATTTACCATTAACTATAAAAATATCCTGAAGTCTCTCCCCTTTCAATTCGATTAATAAGAATTGTATTGCAACAACAAATATTACAAATGTGTCTTTGATTTGGAGCTTAGATATATTCAAAGTCAAGGTTTAAATTACCATCTAGTATTCGTTACACAAAGAATTTCTTATACTATATATCACCAAATTGTCCATTGAAAAATAAATAATAGTTCCTCATACTTTATTACTAACACAATGAAGACAGCTCTCTAGTTTTCTCTCGTTTCAAGTTATGTCTTAATGGGGTCCTTAAGGTGTTTAATGTATAAGAAGTGGATTTTTCTTCATTACGTACGACCAAAGACAAAGGATGAAGAACAAGGAGAGAATATAGATTTCCTGAGCGCCGCAGTCTTGGAATCTCATAGTTTAGTTATAAAAACATCCCGTTATAAAGCAACATTAGGGCTATTTTAGGAAGGATCTCGTAATTTTGAATTGCCGTAAGAGGACGAAAATGATACCCGAGATGGCAGCCACCTCACCAAACCATAAAGACAAAACATGAGTTTTTTTTGTCATTTTTTTAAAGCCCAATATGATGAGGTACAGAAAAAAAATGCCATTCTACGGACCACGATTGCATTTGTTATTGTTACTTATGGTACTTGTCATGGACAAGTCCCTCTGATACATCATCAGAATTTAAGCCGAAGATATGCGTCTCTTGTTTTAAGTAGCGCCAACTAGGGCCAAAAGTACGACTTTAGTTACACGCTTATTACATTCGCGTGCCCAGCCCCTTTTTACAGGGGGGCACATTCACACATCTCACAGATAAAACAACCATATCCTAACCGGGTAACCCAGAACACGAGGAAGACGCGCTACCTCTGTGCCAGAAAGCCGGCATTGCATTTATTAATCCGTCTGTGGCAAATGAAGCTTGAACAATCGCAATTTCGAGATCACTTATTCACACTGTGATCACATATTCACCCATTTGAAATATTTTAAAATTTTAGCCTTTGCTAGTACAAAATACATTTCGATAGCAGGTTCTATTCAGAGTTTAAAATACTATTTTTAGTTAGTTTACACTAAACTCTAGAAATCTTCGAATTTCCAAGAATTTTTAGTTTGAATTAACTTTTGATTTTATAACATGATGATCACTTGATGAAAGCCACCAATATTTGACGATGGAGTCAGAAGTGTTTGGGTATTAAATTAAAAGATTCTGAACTGAGATTGAAAGATTTCTAATTTTCGTTTTCCGATGCCAAAAGCTGAGGCAAAGTACTGCATAGACAACCTCCCTTTTCCCCCAATATTTCTCCCCCCCCCCTTATTTCAAAACAGCGCTTCCATTCACATATTTCATCCCTTCCCAACGGGTCTGACTTGAGGTAAATATATGCAATAATTTTGCTTCTGTAATATAAGAGTCATAGAGGCCAAATATCTAGAACTTGCCTATCACTAAAATATAAGAGCTATTATAAAGGAAACAATATGTAGCTTAAATTTGCTTTCATATAATAAAAGAAAATTATGCTTCTGAGAAATTTCATGAATATTATTTTACAGTATATTCTCAGCTAATAATAACCCAGAGAGAATTTCAGATAGATAATCATTAAATAAAATATCTAATGTACCTATTCCTCCATTTTTTATACAGTATGAAAACTCCTTACTCCTGATATGCCATCAAGGCTCCCTTACCCTTCCTCTTCCATTTCTGACAGGTTAGCGATACTTCAAACTTGCGAAATTAAGTAGCGAAATTGGTACAGCTATTGTCAATTTATCTGTCAAACCTTGATTTTATAATATCTATAAAAATTGATTTGAAAGGAAATAGATGAGCATTGATGACGTGTTTGGATGGTGATGAGGAATCATGCGAAACAAATATTTTCAAAACTCAGGCGCCATTCAAAGAAAGTTAAAATCAGTACAGTGGTTGCAACTGGGAAACTCAAACGAGGCTTTTCTTCTTAAAAAACATAAAGTGAAATAATGTTTTTATTCTATTTCATTTGAAAATGAGAAGTTATGGGGGAAAATGATTACTGATAATGCATCTATAGTCCATGAACTTTAATATTTAAAGAAACTTTTAAAGTTTAATTTAGTTATATTAACTTCCCATTATAAAGCAACACTAGCTCTATTTTCGGACGCTTCTCATAATTTGGAACCGAGGTCAGATGACGGTGACGACACCTGAGCTAGTAGTCCCTCTCCACACCACACCACACCAGCAGGAGGGAGTTTGACCCTGACGGATTTAACGTGCAAAAGACTCTACTATACGCCGATTTTTCGGTGGAATCGGGTCTCGATATTGAAACCCTATGGCTCAAGAGCTGACACCTTACGATCAGACCATTGCGGCCCATGAAAATTTTTGAAAGTGTTCAGTGGCCGGGATTAACGAATTATGTCGAAGGATTTCTCTACAGAGATTATATCGATAATTAGGGTTTTTTAGATTTTTTTCGAAAATGTAGGGTGGTGAGAGGCAAGAACCTCCAATGACAGCGTATCTGGAAATCATTTAAAGTGAAAAAAATCGCAATATTGGACAAGTGGCTGAGATTAGAAGACTGCTTTTACTCATAATTTTAATTATGTGTGTGCATATTTATCATATCAGAACATAATGTTTTTGGGGATGAGGTTTTTGGCGTTAACAAAAATCCGTTGGCGGAAAACTAAAATGTTATTATCTGCACGAGCATCTCAAAAAATCGACTTTTAATAAAGCGTTGCCATCGCATCTACAAAAGACCTGATTTAAAAAAATAAGTTAATGACAACAGCAAATAAAACCTAGAAAAATGTCATTTTGAGCATGTGATTATAGGAAATGTGGTATTTTTTTAAACAGTCAATGCGAGACAAAGTTTTTTGGATCGTTTGCAATATTAAAGTGACTCATTCAATCAAACAATTAAAATGAATAAAAATATAATTTAACTTGCACGAGCACATGGTGCCTGGCAAGAAATTATATTCTTACATGAAACATTGAAATATGCATAGCAGATTTCATTTTAATTTTTTTATTCATTTTTTTTTTTGGTATTTGCTCAAAAGCTCTTTAATCACCCTTTACTTGGATTATTAAGGTTCCAGATTTAAAATAATTTTTCAAAAAATTCAGTCGCTTCGATTTACTGATCCACGCGCAACGACATTGAAAACGCATACCCGGGCCAAATAGATGTATGAAATGTTTGACGATTATGAAACTCGATATTTTCTATCATCGGCATAAAAATGAAGAATATGATGCAGTAAAAATCCAAGAAAGGAATTCAAAAAGCAAATCAAATTCCTTGTCAACTCATCCTCGAGCTTCACACTGCTCACAAAGTAACCAATCATCTTGGTATGATTTATGATGCACTTCAGTGCTGACTTTTTTTCCAGACATCTTACTCCCACGCACGATCATCTCAAGTGGGCTTTCATTTCCTTCTCTATCGCAAATAAAAACGTAGGAAATTTCGGTCACTTTTAAAGATCGTTTGCAAAACACTGATAAAAGAAGCGATTGTCTTTCCGTGTTATTTCGAAAAGGTTTTCCTCTCAGAAACACAGACAACAATAGACAATCTACTCAAATTTTACATTCTCCCATCGTTGCGTTAATAATTATAGTTCTAAATATGAAATTTGAAGGTCTTATTTATTATTAAAATGGTTTACATTTTGTAAAGCGTTTTCGATTTATGAAGCTTGTACATACTATATTTACTTTTGCTGGAAATCATCGATTCTGAATTAAAAAGCAGCGTTAAAGGAAGCAGAAGAAATTGAACAATTTATTTTAAAATAGCCTGAAATCGATTCGTCGCTAATAAAAATAAAGTGAGATTATACTCCCTTCATCTCTTTGTCTTACTCACATCAGAGAAGTCACTAAGTACGATTCATCAATTAGTAAATGAGCAGCAAATGTATATTTGAGGTATAAGAAAGAGAATGGATATTAAAACTGGCAAGTTGCCATTAGAACCCTGTAAAAAGTTTACAAACTAAAAAAATATCTAATATAATGCAACGGGAGTGATATAGAAACTTACTTATTTTCTAACTTTAGTAAGTTAGTAATAAGTAAGTTTCTAACTTTAGTAACATAGTAAAAGGATTTATCATCTCTCTCCATCCCCTCCCTTGTATAAAATAATTAGATAGCTTCAACAAATGTATGAACATTACAAATATTCTTTAGATAGAATGTTCAGTCCCATGCAGGAGGATTATGTACTTCATAGAATATTGGAAAGATAACCGAATATGTATTTTAGACACCTTCTTTTCGATTAAGTGATGAAAAATTTGTCATAGAACTACATCTTTAGAACCAAGATGACAAATAACATTTCATTTCTCTTAATTATGGAGTTTTTGAGCTATCGCGTTTACACATGTGTACGAATGTATATAATTAACATATAAGTCTATAGAGAGCCGACCTCTTGACGTATTTGGTTCGATATTTAACATGGATTTATACTTGCAATTCTAAAACGGTGTTATCAATTTTTTATTGCCTTTTCTAAAATCGTACTCATTTGCACTCCATTAGATAAGCTTTCAGCGAACCGATTTCATTCAAAACTTGATAAAAATGTACGAATGTGGTGAATTCTTTTTTCATTGTCTAATTTATGTGCGAAAGTTTAGAACTAATTTGGCAGAAAGACAAAGTGCGTATACAAAGACATACCACTTTTCTTTTTTTCCAACTCAAATAATTTTTTTACTTGTTGTGTCCACAGACAGACAAATTATTAAAACTTGAGATTTTTAACGAATCAAAAATTCAAACTCGCGATTTTGTTAAATTTGTGTCGCTAAATGTTATCTGATCAGCTGTCTTCCTTTTATAATTATTGTGTTAACTTATATTCGAGCAGCTTTACAGACAGCCTTTCTAAAATTGGATTTTGCTTAAAATTTGATAGCAGTATACAAACTTGGTGTAAAGAACATATAAAAAATGTATCCATTTAGCTCACAGCCTTTTGAGTTCTCTCTGCCACAGACAGAAATTCTAAAATGTGTTTTTCGGACTCGGGGAGGTTTAAAATGTAGAGAATCGTTAAAATTCGAATTTCAATTTTTTTGATGATTACAATACTTATTCTATACTTCATATGCGAGACAATAAAAAAGCATGAAGTTTTTCTCCATTGGATGTCATTATTACGCAATTATAATAAGCATCATTATTAAATTTTTTTCTTCAATGAGAGAAGCAACGAAAAAAAATATGACAAAAACAACAACAACCCATATTTAACTCTGTTCATAAATGTGGAGTCAACGTTAGGTCACTTCTTGTAAATAATGCTTATTTTTAAGCAGATTTATAAAGAAACGAGCAAATCGAATATTTTTATAGCATTCGGTATTGTTGATTTTAATCGTTGATGGATTAGACACATATGTTGACAAAAGTAACAGTTTCATATAAGGATGATCAAACTGACTGTCATTCATTATTTCATTTCAAGACCATTTCAAAGAGAGTTGCGAACGATGTGATTGCACCAGGTTCTGTGTTTCTGAGTACGCGATCCGATTTTACAAACGGGAACCAGAAACAGATGCCACGATAGTTCGAACACAGATAAACCTGACTGAATGGACGCTGGCACAGCACAAGTGGACATTAAGGTTGTGTCCTAAGGACCATCATCGGCGACAGCACAACCCCTCTCGTAGGAGGCACGTCCCTTCATGGATGAAGGATGCATGACCGTACAGCATTTCTGCTCTCGCTAGGGGGGGGCGAGAACCAACCACTGCATCGGATGATTCTCATCTTCATATCTGATATGGCCCCTGGGGGAGTTTTCAAAAGTTAAGTATCTTAATTTTGTTTATATTTTTCATCCGAATATACGCACATTTGAGTATCATCGCGCAATTTATTGTGCATATTTCAAGTTTCATAATTCAAGGCAAAATTGGGTGCTACGAATCATATGCTTGCAGATAGCTAATTAACGCCAATTACAAAATTCTCGTCTTAATCTAAAGTGCCATTATTTCTCGTAAAAAATGTTTTAAAATTTATCATGAACACTAGGTATTTATTTTTAAAAAATATATATAATTTGGATAATATTCGTTAGCAACTGATGTCAACATTCTTCATTTGCTACAAAAACTTAAAAGCGTATATAAGTAATACAGTATAAAAGCATGCATTATAAAGTAACGCTTTATTAACAGTTCAATTACATATGCTGAAAAAGGTCTCTCACCACTAAAAATAATTTTAAAAAATTGCTTAAAATAGAGCCAACAAACTATTTACCATTTCAGATTTTTTTTATGTCGAATTCATTTTAGACAAAAACATATAAATTATTATTATAACTATTAGCGGATTTCCCACGCAATATTGCAAAAAGAAATAAAATAATCTATGAGTCCTCATATCAAGCTGTATTTTATAACTATGTTAAGAATTTTTATCTTATTTTATTAATATATATATTTTTTTGAGTTAAAATGCATATTTCACAAAAGTAATTCAATTATTTACCATTTTCAGGTATTCCAAAAGTCCCTACTACACCAATGCGTGCGATGCCATAAATAGCAAAATAACGTCTATTATAATTTGTTGTACAAAATTTTTTCAGTGTCCCCAAGACAACATTGCGCGAGATTCTGTGTTTGTTCCGGGCGTCCACAAATGTACAGACAGACAGGAAGGAACATAATTTATTCCACGGATTTTTCGGATTCTGGGAGTTTCGAAACATCTACATTCATCAAACTATCGAAGTCGAAAGATGGCCCTACTCCTTCTATGTTTGTCGTTAAAATGGGGGTGGTTAAAGATGTGAATTTTCGTCGATTCCTAATTCCTGTATCATTAATTTGAATATCATTGCTTGCAACATTTTTTAAAAAATATTGCAAGCTCCTCAACATGTATTTTTGCCCCATTTTTATTTATTTGTTTCGGTTTTTACAGTCTGTGATTTAGCTGGAGATAATATTGCTGCAACGAAAATTAAATATGCAAAAGCGATGTCATTTGTTATTTCATTTTCATAGTTTTATTTATTTATTAATTATTGTTATTATTTGTTATTTTGATTTATATTCCGTTAATTTTTATTATGCAATAAGTAACACCGCCAGGGAGAGATATAAATCAACATTTGGGGCAAGACGGGGGTTAGGGTCATATTCAAGGATATAGTTTTAGTTATGAAAAATTTTCTAAAAAAGTGATTCGGAGGTCAATAAAAAGTACAAATCCCTTGTGAAGACATAACTACGCTAACAAATCCCTTGTGAAAATATAACTAAATAACTAAGTAAAGTAAGCCAATATATTGTTTGCAAATGGATTCTGAAACACTTTGCGCTTTTGTGCCTGCGTCAGGATGGATTTATTCGATAAGATAGAGATGAAAGGATGAGATGCTTATCTTTAATAATAAAGTAAATTCCAGAAATGCTCACATCCTTCTGCGTCTCACCTCTTAGTGAGATGGAATCGTCGAAAAGGGTCGTCTCAGGACACTGAAACGGATAGTATGCAATATGATTTTATTTTAAATGCAAAATTAGGACTAGTATTTTCAAACTTTAATTAATATCGTAGGAAATAAAAGAAAATATCAGAGCATATTCATATATAAAGTTTCCGTTATTTTCTAAAGAGATGCGAAATAAAGACGTCGTGGGAAAATACAGAATTCCGACATTGGATGGTAGTAGCAATTTTGAAAAAATTATTATTATCTACACATTTTTCAAAAAACTTTCTGCCATAGAGTATATTTTTCAATGATTTTTTTAAATCCTGAGAAAGGGGCTATTCATAATTGTTTTCGAAAAGCAAATGAAGAAAATTAACAATATGTATTTCTGCAAACTGGTACTTCTATGAACCGAAACTTGTAATTGTGTGAAAATGATTCATGAATTCCTTTTCGATTTTATCTCTTCTAAGCGCATTTTAAATAGTTAAATTCCAAAAGACATGAAACAGAAACCTTAAAATGTAGAAACTTATTCTTACTTTAGGTTTAAAGAATAGTACCTTAGGTTTAAAGAACAGAAACTTATTCTTTAAAACTTAAACTTAGAAAATTTATTCTTACTGCTCTTCAAAGTCTTCTGCATAATTTAAAGTAATTTTTCGTAACAAAAATTAAAGAAAAATTGCTTAGAAAGGAATCTGGGTCTATGTAAAGGAAAAAGAAAGAATTTTAAAGGTGGTATTAAAATACTATCATCAAAATTATTTACTCAAAGGTTACTACTGGAAGATGGCAGAATTTTAGTTGATTTCTAATTATTTGAATATTTGATTCACTTTTGAACTTTTTTCTGTTGTTTTAAAAAATAAATGTGCAGAGTTTGGTTAAAATCGGCTAAATCGTTCAGGAAAAAAAATATGAAACACATTTAAAGACACATATAACCACAATGGGATTTATTCATACTAAAATTGAAGGTATATAGTGAATAGTTCTTATATGTAAAAAATCACTATTACTATAGTGAATAATCCTCGTACAGTATCGTAAATTCATTTCAATATTATAGATTTTCTTTTTGTGCGAGGTTATGTTGAAATCAATGTAAATGTTTTAAGAGGTAAAACAGTTTGGAGAAGCTAGATCATGCCTACTGTTAGCTCCCCATCATAACTGGGCTTCCATCATCACTAAATCTCAGAAACAACCCGAGCCCGTAGATCTGATCATTTAAATGAGACAAAACACAAAATTCAGCTGGACATTTCCTTGACATAACATTGAAACTCCAGACGATTCTAATATTTTTACCAGATCTCAATCTGTTGGAAGAAAATTTGAAAAACAGCAGACGATTTTAGTCAAATTGGGTTGCCACCCAACTGATGCTTGGTGTTGCTGTGTTCGAAAGGAGGCGACGGGCAGCTAAAAAGGAAAAGAATCAATTCCAAACACCAAGGTCGACAACTTCTACTCTCTTTTATGAGTTACTCTTTTCAGTCACGCTTTTTCCCTTTTTCTTCGTGAAAATAAAGGCAAATGAGATTGCTTTTAACTATGACAACACCGAAGAAGTATTGTGGCCCGTTTAGGAATAAATAAACGTGAAGTAATTTTTTTTACAGCCGGATTTCTAAGCGGAACACCCCGTCTTTAAGATAATCGTCGAGTTTTTCAGAGGGTTGTTAAACGCAGTGTCATCGCTCGTTTTGCAGTGAAATATCGTTCATTGTAAGGGTAATAAATGGATGAAATTTGCGGAAGATTGAAAGGAAAAATACGAAATGATCTAAAGGCAAAATCATCACGATAAAAGAAATTTCGACTGCTTTTTTCCTGTCGTCTTTTATTTTTGCTAAGAAATATTGAAACGCGGTCATAATGTTTAGCAAGATGAAGAATGAAACTCAGTCATTATGTTTAACTAGATGAAGAATTAATATATGTTTTTTAGGAATGAAATATTGGTGAATTTATTTAAAAATTTAAGTGACTAAGGGTGGTAGATTTTCGGGGACTGTAGATCAATGATAACGATATTTTGTTCTTGTAATGATTTTTAACACTGATTTAAGAAAATACAGATTAAATACAAAATAAAATGAGTGCATTTGAAAGAGAATGCTCCATTACTTATCAGAAGTGGATTAGTAAGAATCTTAAGACTGCATGTTCATACCTGTTATGAAACAAAATTTCAGTGTTAAGTGTTTTTAAAACAGAAATCTATGATTTAATGGCCGTGAAGAAAAAAAAACGTAATAATCTCCCAAAAGCTGTCTACACTACACGTTTTTCTTTCTTGTTACTTAAGTTTCTAGGAGACAAATGACAGCCTGAGTTTATATTCGTGGAAATCAATTTTTCAATGGAGAAATGGATAATGAGAACATGTAAACAAGTCATAAATAAATAACTTAAACTCCAATTCCTCAAAGACTGAACCACGCTTTTTCAACTTCCATAGAACTGGAAGAAATGTTTGAAAAATACTGACTTTAGATTCTTAAGGCACTCAAAAACGATGAGTATGATATGTGAAATCCCAAAAAATTATTTGATTTAACTTTCAAGTATGCGAGAAATCTAGTCACTTTAAATTGCACATAATAAAAGTCATTAAATCTTTTCTGAAATGTGTTTTTATGTCATAAAATTTGCTTTAATTCATACATTTTATAATTTACCGAGTTTCTATTACCTTCATTTTAGCTTATTTTTAGTTTAAGTTTTGGAAGGATCCTCTTAACAAACAAAGGAAAAAAGACGCCCACACACTAAAAGAGGAAATAACAGTACCAACAATACAAAAAAATTGCTGAAATGGTCTTTCCAAATGTTTTTGCAAACTCGCGAAAAAAGATACCTTCTCCTCCTGCGTAAAAAATTGCAAATTTCGGCTAAAACCAAGAATTTCAGGCACGGTATTAACTAACAATAGTTAGGAAATATTAATTTTTGCGTTGAATTAAGCATTTTTAAAATTTAAGAATTTTACTTATTTAAGCATTTTTATTTTTATGTATCATAGAATCCTTAGAAAGTTTTTGGAAGTTAATACATCGCATTTAGCAATACTTCACCGAAAGTCGAATCTGAGTTTTAGATACATTGCCTCCGATCGATTGAAATCAAAATCTGGCACAGAACTACAATTGTAATCCCAAAATTATGTTATAACTATTATATATACAAAATTATAGCTATAAATATTATATATACATACATTTAAATCTTTGTATTTCTTAGCTACCATGTTTACATGCTTGTGAAATGTTAGACCTACAGAAAGTTAAATCTTAACAGATTTGTATTCCAAATTTAAAAAGTCCACGAAATTTTATCTATCTAGTTCACTTGGTTTCGCAGTAATCGTGTTAACTTACATGCATAATGCTAGACAGACATACTTCCTTTGAATAGATTTAGATTATAAAATTGATAGAAATTTACAAGCATTTAATAAAGAACAATATAAAATTTTATCTGCCTAGCTGAAAGCGTTTTTGAGTTATCTATGTCAAAGAGAAGAATAATTTCAAAAAAGGTTTTCGGGGAGATCTGAAATTGGATAGTAAAAATTAATGATAAAAAATATTGGCAATAAAAAAAATACCTTTTCTGTACTTCGTATACAAAAAACAGTTTTCAAAAATACCATTCTAAATTTCAAGTTATCTCGTGAGAATATTTTTTAAGTCTTTATTTGTCTTAATTAATTTAGGTCATTAAGTAGTTTAAATTAGTTTGAAAAAGCAATACTGGTGAAAGTGGGTCAACCTTTTAAAAACGCATCTGCTTTCAAAGAAGGGTACATAATAATAATAATTCAATACTGGTTAAAGAAGGTAAAAATACATGAGATTAAAAGATATTAATGAATATTGCTCTTTATGTTCATTGCCTACGCGATTTCAAGCTTCAATGATTCAAACCCCTAACGATCCCATGATAAAAAAAGCAAAGTACGATTTTGCAGAAAGCAACAGAAAATTGTAATAGAAAGCCTTTCATTTAAAGTTTTCAAATTGCAGCTTTTCTATTTCCTCCTCTTACAGAACATAGCGTACGAAATCATATCGGGATAAGTTCTTCCTTGTGATAAGCCCATCAGGACCACGTTCTTGAGGATTTCTAGAGGTACATAATAGTTCGAATAAGGTAAAACTTTTTCTCGTCTTGAGAGAAGCGTTTTGTAATAACAAATTAATACCATGTACTAAAAGTCCGATGGTAGCCATTTTGGCAGCATGTAAAAACATGGTTAGAAAAGAAAAAATAAACCTGATAGTTGGACGAAACGCATAGCGGTCTGAAAAAAAAAACCAAGTCGAAATTACAGACAACCTTAAAAGCATGAAAACAAAAATCTACTTCACTATGTGAGCATTTACAATGATCATATCTTAATAAGCATTTATCTGCCTAGGATTGCTGTTAAGAGACGCAATTTTACAGTAATAAACAAAGTTCCACTTCTTAGAAGTGGCGACAAGTTAAGTACTGTTTTTTTAAGTTCTTTTGACACCTTATTTCATTACTGGAGTACGTTGTTTTAGGATAACTTTAACATTCTGAACTACCATTTGTAAACTGCAAGCCTGGAGGTGATTTCTCGTTTGTATAAGATACGATATCTTGATGCAATCTTTTCTTACTTTTACGAGAAAAACTAAAAACCAATCACTATTAAAGAATTCTAAAGAATCAATTATGCGAGGTTGTTTTCAATAGAAGATTTTTGACTCAAAAGCTGTTTAGTGCTACTACACTGAGAGGGAGCTGGAAGCAAGGCAATTAAATAATGGCATTTTTTAGTTGTTAAATAAATAAATGAACAATACAAATTCTATGAATTTGAAACACTAGAATGATCTTAACTATTTTTCAAGCAGAAGTGTTCATTTTTTTATATCTGAATAAGTTTATTTAGTAATCAGAATATTTGTCAATACTGAATCCCTTCTACAATTGTATTGGAAAAAATTTTACTGCAGTTGTTGTGCTTAAGGAATGTCTCCATGTATCTTTGAATGCTGTAGTCACGTCTATGCATCTATCTCACTCGTATACAATATGTACTTTATTCGTAAGTTGATCAAATCTGTCCATGGATTAAGATTTTATTCCATATCATAAATGATCAATTTAAGGTATTTCCTACTAATATATTTGATAACAAAGAAGAAGAATCTCTACTGACAAGAAAGATGGACACATACGTTAGTGAGCTGGCACTGTACATGCCATATCATATCCTAAAATTCATATCCAAAATGCCTTTTATCTAAGATGTTGGAATTTTGAATAACAGCATTTACATGCATGAAAAAATACGGTCAAAGAGCTTTCGTTTACAAAAATTTAATGCTTTTCAAGGACTTGAATAAATTGCCCCGAGATATCAATGCAAGGATAAAAAACAAGTTAAAATAAAAGAAATTAAAAATTTAATACGCCCTCTTGTAAAAAAAGTGCATGTAGCAAAAATTGGGAGAACTGTGAGACGGACATTGCATGAATCGCAAGTGGAGAGACATTCTCCAAATATCGGAGCGTAAGGCGAGATTCTAATTTTTTGTCCTTAGATTACAGGGTACAAAACTAATTATGTTGCATAGTTATTGACTGACTCATTTCTGCTGAGCCCGGGAGAGGAAATTCTGAATTTTTTTTTTATATCTATTAAAAGATCCGCCCGGGGTGAATTGGAATGGACTCTATGACGTTATTCCGGATTCAAAAGAATGCGTTTCCTGTGGACAGGACAACGGATGGAGTTATCGAAGTAGAACGCCTGGCTACACGGGATCGGGCCGATAGGAAATAATTATGACCGTTCCTCCAATGCAGATTCTACGAATATTTTTTGAAGCTTCTGGGCAGTGTGCGCAATAACAGATAAAAATTACTCTACTGGCATTCTAGAGCAACCCATACAACTCTTATCAGTATTGGGTAAAAATACTACTTTGTTCCAGTGAACTGGATCGATATATTATTTACTACATTCGTTTGTATTTTTGGCGCTTGACTTAGATGTTGGCCACAGTCTATACCATACAAAGTAATTGGTTACATATCCGGTTGTCAAACTGGTACTGTTATTGTTGTTGTTTCTAATGGCACTAGCTATGGTCAATCCCGCTGATGCATTAGCGGATTTAAGCCAAAATAAGCGTCTCTTGTTTGAAGTAGCGCCAACTAGGACCAAGAGGACGACTTTAGATACCCACTCACCACATTCGCTTGCACAGCTCCTTTTCACAGGGGAACACAGTCACACACCTCACAGATAAAACAACCATACCCTAACCGGGTAACCCAGAACACGAGGAAGACGCGCTACCTCTGTGCTAGGGCGCCGGATCAAACTGGTATAGGTCATATAAACAAATATTTTTTTTAAATCGGGACTAGTCTTCCTAAAACTTTCTCGCGTGTTTTCTAATAAAGGTCAATTTTTGTTTCAGAGGTAGTTTTTCTCTATCGATTGGAGCCAAAATTCAACACAACTACAACTGAGGCCAAAAACCACATATATTTAAATATTTTGCGTTTTTGAATTATGACGTTTAAATGTTTCTGCAAATTCAATCCAACAGATGGTCAATCCCTTGTTGGATTTGGTTCAAAATTTGATAGGTGTCTACACTCTAGATGTTAAATCTGGCCCTCTCCGTTTTGTAGCCAACTTAAAACCGAACTGTCAAAGAGACAGACATCCTCAGAAAAAAGTTTGCACAAAATTTGATGTAAAGACTATACATTAAATTTCATTTGTATAGCACAAAGTGTTTGATTCACATGCAGACAGATAAATAAACAAGGAGATATTTTCCAAAAAATGTGTTTTCAAATTCAGGAAGAAAATTCGATAAAATCTAAAATTCGAATTTTTAAAAACTATTTCGATGCCTTCTTGATATTCAGTATAAAAGAAAAAAGTCAGAAATACCATATACCAAATGTCATCTCTAAAAATTTGTGGTTTTGAGTTATTATTTTTACATGTATGCAAATGTACAGAATAATAGACAATCAATCGTAAGATGGATTTTATACATCTTATTTTATACATCTAGCATCTTAAATTTTGAAATTATTTTGCTTTCTTATATAGTGAAAGGGAACAGATTTCCTGATAATGAATGTTAATATTTTGAAATAGATCTAACAAATTTGTTGCAAAACCCACACACCAATTCTTATCTGTTTATCTTGAGTTGTTTTTGAACTATCGTATTCTGAAATGAAGAAGCCTAGTAGTCTGACAAACAGACACGATTTCTAGAAATACGATTTTAGACATCATGAAGTATTACTGGAAAGTTGAAATTCATCATTACTCGAAAGTTGAAATTCTGACATTAAAAGTCAAAGCCTTTGGCAATTAAAACTCAAGTTGGTTTTAATTTGGTTCAACTTTTTGGTTCAACTTTGGTTTTTTGTATACTTCATATACGAGAAAATAAATAGAGGTCGTGCTTTCAAAATAAGATAATTTGCACCAAAGGTTAATCTTTTCATAGTGCACCAATCGGTGTACCAAGCAGTAATGTCTGGCACAGTTGAAAATGAAATCATAGATCTAGCAACAATATGCCGCATAGTAGAATTTTTTGAAAATTCTTTTTACTGTAAATGGCCGCGCATTTCAGATAGAAAAATCTAATCAGAATCGATAAATAACTAATACCGTCCATTGATTCCGTAAAATAAATGCAGCAATCCGCTTTTTATTGGCCTGGTTTTGAATGGAATCGGCATTTACAGTCGAAAACTTGTAATTCTAAATATATATCACGAATTCAATTAACTGAAGGCATAGTGATTTTTACCTAAATGATTGAATGTGACTGGATTGCATTTGTCCAAATATCACTAGGTTATAAATACTCAGCATCATATGCTTTCTTAATTCAATAGCAAATGTTCACTAAAACCGTCTGTCGGCGAAAATCGGATCACTAGGAACTGAAGCCAAATGGATGAACCCATTGTACAAGATTTTAGCATTTATTTTGTTGGCTCTGTTTCATACAAAAATACATATCCACTAGAGATCTGTCACCTAATTTTTCTTGACATACACAAATAGCTCCCAGATTTGTCGAAGTATTTCAAAGTTCGGTTACCTGAAAAAATACTGTTAATCTCAGAACAGGATTCTCAAATAGGCAGAACTGACAACTCTGGAAGTTTCATTGAAATTTAACTTGTGGTTACAAGGACATTTTTCGATAGATACTGAATGCTGTTAAAAACCTTTACTATTCATCTGTTTTCCCTTTTCATTCAATCTTAATAAATATTGTTACATTAATACTTTTATTCTTATTATGAAACCATCAAAATCTGACGTAATCATAATCGCTTTTTAACTGAACGGGAAAAATTTAATTTTAGCAATCTTCCGTATTCTGTTCAATTTCTGCTTTTTAAACTATTTTTCTTAAGTGACAAAAGAAATTGAAAAAATATTAGAATTAATTGATAATGAACCAGTTTTACTATTTACCTATTTCAAAAATAAGCTTCAAAATAAAGCATTTTTTTAATAATTATTTTTGTCTAGGGAATGCAAATTTATCTTTCTCTTACTTTTTAAGAGATGGAATGGAACTTACATGCATGAAGCTTGTCTTAATAATCATGCCCTTTTTCTATTGATATGCTCTAATATACTTAAGTTCTTTTTATTTATTATATATTGTACCTTATATCTATGTGTTTATGTGGGAAAATAAAGAAGGAAAATACATTCTGTTATATCATTTCTTTTTGTTGAAGATTATGAGATAAATTTTATATTAGGAGATAAAATTCTGTATCGCGTGATAAAATGTTGTATTAAAATGTTGAACAATTCTTTGCAATAATTATTTGATTGCCTTTCTGGATGCGCTTACAATCTTGACATTAGCAATCTGTAAGTATTAAATACCAAAATTCAAATAAATTCTAAACACAATAATATGAAATATTCTTTATATTTTAGCTATATTAAGATAAAAATATTTTTTAACTTAACCTTAATACGATTATTTTAAAATATTCTTACTGTTTCAGTTGTATTAAAAAACGAACAATGTACCATTCATTATGAAAAAGCGGTCTGTAATAATTTTAAGCAATTATTTTTATCTATACTAATGTTAAAGATGTTTGTATATGTACGTCTCTGTGTATGTGCGAGTTAGCTCTGTACAGGCCAGATTATTAGACCTACCGCTTCCAAATTCCGCACATACATATTTTAGAGTGTGGGATTTTTAAAAACTTTTAATTAATAAAAAACTGGTTAAAATTTTGCATACCTAACTTTTGAAATATTAGAGTACACAGGGATTTTAAAAATGTCTTAATATTCAAAAAATTATACTTTAATGATACCATTTTTTCACGCAATATTTTAATCTGCTTTTATTTAATTAGAAAATATTTTAAACATTTTTTGATAATATTCTTTATTTTTGAAGTAAAATCAAGCTGTTTTCATGATCGAAAAATGAAATTCCGGTTTAATCTTTCATATTGAATATGTTTTAATATAAAGTAATTTTTAGTTTTCAAATTTTATTTTAAATACAAATAAGTTTTGATTTTTGAATTAAATAATGGATAATTTTTAACATTGTTCATTTCTATATTCTGATATATATAGACAGAAAATTAGTAAAAATTCGTCGAATAATAAGAACGTTATAAAGATTCTAAAATAGTATAAGTTATATGTTTACCAAATTTTGAAGATTAAAAATATTTTGTTTAAAAACTTATAAAGATTAAGTATTAGAAAATATTTATTCGAAATTTTTAATAATTGCTCATCCTGGGGAGCATAATCACAAAAGTCGACTATTAAGAAATATCAAATACTGAAGCTAAAGCTAAAGAAATCAAGCAAATTTAACTGTAATAAACTTCATTAAAGTTGCCAGATCCTCAAAATAACTTAATTAGATAGAAATTTTCTGAAGAACAAAATAACTTAAACCTATTAAGTAAACGGTTATAATGGTATAGAGCATTTATTAGGCATTTTTAAGAATTAATCTTTTAAGAGTTTTAGAACTTTTTATGCATAGATATTAAAAACAAATTAATCAAATATACTTTATAAAATTCTTTAAATAAAATAATATAATTTTTAAATAATAAAAAAATACATAAATGTTTTTCCGAAAATTTCAAAATGTTTTTAAAAACTTTTTTCTATAATTTTTTGATTGTTATCGTACAAAAGTTTGTTTGAAACAAAACGTGGAATTATTTCATAATTCTAACAAAAACCTAACTTTTTAGAATGTATATTTGTGAACATCCACTAAATTTACATAACGAGTTTGGGTTTTACTGAATTAAAATGGTTTTTTAATAATCTAAAAGAATTTGAATCACAGAATGCATATTTGGTTTTCTTTCGAAATATAATTGGAATCTCCATTTTCAGTTTTATGGAAATTCTTGAAAACTTAAGATACCAGGAACATTTAAAACATATTCAAATCTAATAAGAACATTATTTTGAGAAAGAATTATCAAAAATTTATCTATTTCTCAAAGCCCATCAAATATTCATTTAATTGAATAGCGCATTTTAAATTCAATCATAATTAAGTTTGAGCCTATATTTTCATAATGAAACAATAATTTTTTTTTCTTATTTCCATCATTTTTTTGCTACTTTCAAATTTCAACGCCTCTTGAAGAGAATTTTAGATTCAATCGTTGAAAAAATTTACTAGCAGTATGTACAAGAAAAATGTACAAGAAGGACGAATTTGTATTAAAAAAAAATTTTTTTTAATTTTCCCTTAAATATCAGATTAAATTTTTAGGATTTAATAATAAGAAACATTTCTGAAATGATCTATCCCCGAAATGAACAATTCAATCAATAAATCAAGTCATTTCATGTTATTTATAATTTTAGTTACCCCGATTCAGGTTCACTGATTCATTGCTTGATTTTGCCTCTCAGAAATAAATGCTGATGCCAAAAATACTTTTTTCGAGGGCTAATTTCCGTTTTCCTTGAACTTGGTCCATTAGATTTCAGTTCAAGAATGAATCATTTCTTTTTAAGAACGCAGCAGAACACAAGGGCCATCGTAACTAAAGGTTGGTGATGGATAGCGGCATTGTTCCACGAATTCTTGATTCAAGTCTGGTGATGAACGCGTTCAGGCAGAGTGCCAACTATTTTGCATGCTAATTTTTCTGCTGCCCTTTTTTTCTGAAATCCTTTGTTTATTTACAAAATGGTGCTGAGCTGTTCATTCATTTGGGAAGAGGTGTAGAATGATTCATCACACACATATACGTCAATAGAGCGTTTAAAGAGGAATGTATTCTACATTTATAGCAGCCAGATGACTTACTGCACTTACTTCTGTCTAGGAAGCTGCGTGCAAATGTTGTGATAATCTGATAAAACAGTTATGAAACTTATGTAAATAGTTTTTCACATTTCTTTGTATTTTGAATGTAAAATGAAGATAAATGAAAGAAAAGTTTTCAGACTCTGATATCAAAAGCTAGACCAAGGTTTTCAAATTCATTTTCAGAAATGCGAAACCCATTGTCATCGTAGCATAATGTATGACTCAACCTAAGGAGCAGTAACATGTTTAAAAATCAAATACATTCAGTCTTGTTGTAATATTTATAAAATCAAATGTCAACCCAGACTCTGATCGAATGGGCCAGCTGCTGACTGATTTCGCAATCAGATTTTTATTTTTTATTTTTTGCCTTTGAAATTGAAATATATATTTGAAAATTTCAAGTCAACCAGTTCAAGACGAATTTGAAATCTTGAGTTTATTTTTTCTCAAATAACTAATTAATGAGGGCTACATAATTTTTAATTTAATCTAAAGTGCCTTAATTTCTTGGAAAGAGAATTGGAAATTTTTCCCGAACGCAAAACTTTTAAATATTTTTTAAAAATTATTAATTCAGATAATATTTACAAATTAAATTAAAACGTTTTTCATGTTACAAAATATGAATTTGAAGAGAATATAGATCTCAAAGATTTGCATAACGAAATTAAACCTTGTTATTGAATTTTGCCTTCCAGAATTGCTGTTTTATCATCAAAGCTCTAAAAATTGCATTGGTCCCGTCAATTTCCATCTGTAGGAAAATTTGAATTCTTTATTGAAAATAATAAAGAATTACTTGAGACCTAATATTAGCCACATAAAGGATTTAGGTATTTTATGGTTAGATTCAAAATTTGAAAACAAAAATAATATCATAATGTTATCAAAGGATTTGTTCTAAAGTATTAAGAAAATGAAACAAAATTGTAATTTTTTTCAGGCTATTCGCATATTAAGTAATATTTTATGATCGTATGAAGTAATTACTTATGTAATTTACTTTAAAAAATTAAAATATTTAATGCTGATTTTATAAAAAATTTTTTTATCATTTCAGTTATTCCTCAATTTCTTATTACATTAATTTGCACAATGTCATAAAAAGCGAAATACAATAAATAAAAACTTTGTTGAAAAAGTTTGTCTCAAGGTCCTGCAAATCAACATTACACCAGACAAGACTTGTTTTGGCTGTCATTGACATTACCATGCACCATCTTTGTCAGTCAATCACGACTGTAAATTTAAACACTCTTTCTTTATCCTTAATGGCTTAAATAGCGAATTGGTATGTTAACACATAAATTAAAATGCTGCGAATTCTTTAATATACTACTTGTTCATACAATGTTTTACTTGGAATTCATTCCTATTCGTTTGGGCAGCGGTGGACTGGTGGTAAGATCTCGGCTCGTGAGTTGTAGGGTTTCAGGTTGAAGACCCGATTCCACCGAAGAACCGCCGTGTAAAGGGGACCGTAGTAAGTTAAACACTTCAAGACCAAACGTTCCCCCACTGGTGTGGTGTGGAGAGGGAGAGTATTTATATTAGGTGTAACTAAATGCTTTACTTTTTAAAATTTTCACTTCAAGTTTAGGAGCTTTAAAGAGATCCTAATGCCATTGACAAAAATGCATTATTTCGTTTAAACTGGTTTAATTTCTTGCATTTACATTTGAAACTGCTTATTTCAGTGTCGTTTAAGAATGCGTGATTCGAGTGCCTCATATAAAGAAACGTTCCAGGTCTTCCACTCACCTGTTCGCGGGTCAGCTGGAGTCGATGATTCTCTGCCGAAGCCACAGAAGGCACACAGGGATGAGGAGTGTGAGCAGCAGGCATTCGTGCACGACCCCTGAAAAAGAACACATATAAATGCCAATTTCGAAAAAGGAGCTGCTATACTTTTACATTATGTATTGTCTTCAGAAAATATATCTTCGGTTTAAAATATTTGTTTATGGTTACCGAGAATTTAACGAATCCACCGTTTTAAATAATAGAATAATTAAAATTTTCATACATGCCACATTAATAAAGCTATTATATCCCCCCCATTTCCTTAATAAATTGATCATTTTGTACACAGCCATGATGCTATGAGTACTAGCAATTTAGCATTTTGTGCTTCATAATATAGTGAAGAAAATCGAATATGCATTTTGGACATCTTTTGGTGGGCAGATTGGAAGTCCAATTTATTATTATTTATTATAAATGTTATTTATAATTTTAGAAACAAAATCATGTACCAAATTTCAATTTCCTTAACCGTTGCTTATTTGAATTAATGCTTTTATTTAGTTAAGTAATATTAATGTTCGATTTTAAAGCAACACAAGGCCTATTTTTGGCCCGTCTTTTTGAACAGAGGTCAGATGACGAGGGCGACACCTGAACTGGCACCCCTTCTCCAAACACCAACGAGCTTCTTTGGAGTGGTGCCAACTTTATTGTTCAATTATTGCGTCTATATGAATCAGAATTAAATTCAACAGATGGATTAGTTTAAAAATTTATTAATAGTGTATTAAATTTAGTAAAAATTATGCAATATATTTTATCGATTTAGCTTTTTGTGTTTTGTTTTTATTGGTTTCACCCGCACTTAGCTAGACAAATAAATTTTCCGTGAATGGATTTCATGAAGTATTTGAAAGACAAATCTGTAAATTTGGTGTAAAGAGAATCTATCAAATTTTATGCTTCGAGGTCTAGTTTTTGAAATACCGTGTTCACTGGCAGGTTTTATAGATTTATTATATTCAGAGAGTTTGAATCGTTGAAATTTACAGAAATCTCGAATCTGAATTGGATTTATGATTACAAAATTTTCGTTTCATACATGTCGTTACGCAAAGTGTAGAAAATATAAAATGCCGGAACACTTATCAAAACATTTATTACGTAACAGTTAAAACTCTTTTACAAAGTGATGCAGGCACTACTTGTGAAATCTTAGAATTTTTACACAATATATGTATTATGAATAATAACAAAGTGAAATTTAGGTGGGAATAATTTTATAACTGGTTGTGATAATCTTTCCCCCACCCCTTATATTATATATATATATACGCACACAAATCCCATGTCCTTCGAATCAATAACTGCTAATATCTTCGACAGATTTTTTTGAATGAATACCATATTGATGAAAACAAACAAGCACGCATATTGTAAGAGTGAGCATTATTCTCAATGGTTGACAGAATACTAAAATGATGTCTGCAGTTTTGATTGAAAGCATTATTTCTTATTGTTTTTTTGAGTTACAGTATTAGCATGGACATATTTACAGATCGAGATACATCCGGTAGAGCAATGGTGTGGAAAAATAATGCCTACAGTTTTGATATAAAAACCATTCACCAAGTTTCATGCTCTGCTTTAGAATTGACGTGCATCCATATTCACATAATTTTGAAAAATGTTTTCGTATTCAATATCGAAAAGATTCATTCTTGATTGTAGACTAATTCTTTGATGATTGCGAACACTACTTTTTTCTACTCCCCCGCCCTCCTTTCTGAAAAAGTGCATAAAATTATTAAAACTATTTAATTGACATGAGCCACACGATTCGATCCACAGTGACATATGACTCATAAACATATGAATTTTAAAGATATTGAAAAAGAGATAGCTAGCTTTATGTAACTATTCTCAAATGATTGCTGCAAAAAATTTGGAAATAAACAATGCCATATCCCTTAAGATTATTATGAAAGAATAAAACAATCAGTGGCCAGTACAGTATGTGGTTTGAAAGGTGTTTTCCTACGGCCAAAGTTTAACCTACGCCTTAGAGTTGTTTTAGAAACATTTCTGCCACTCCATTGTTCCACTTCCTTTTTTTATAACAATTGATCAGTGGAATCGCATGCAGCGTTTGAGTGATGAGTAATGAGAAGGGGGGGGGAAGGTCAAAGGAAACATGCTGGTGGAAGGTGCAAAACTTGTTTCGAAACGGACACAGGCATCAAATCATTTTGCAGGGGCGGTGTTGACTTAAGTAAATGAACCTGAAATTACAAGGAATGGCTTTCATAGACAGGAAGTAGAACACTCTTTTTTAAAACGAATGTCGAAGAATCAGTGGAAAAATACACAGGTGCTAGGGGAAGTGGTCTCCCACAGCTTTCTCGCATATTAACTTATAGGACATTATCCAATTAGGATTATCCAACTATTATCATTCCTAATAAAATGTTTCAAGTAAAAAAAACGGGTGATCCTGGATAAAGCAAGAATGATCAGATTTTTATTTTCAAAATCTTGCACATGAGTGTTGTGCGTTTCTTAGTGCGGTGAAGAAAATCATACACTGGGAGTTTTTTTAAATGATTAAAATCAAAATTTGTCATATAATTACTATTTTATTTACAAAATGAAATTTCAACTTTTACCTGTTGTTTTTTTTAAGAATTATTTGCATATCTGCAAATATGTTGTTGTTGTTACTTATGGCATTTGCCATGGACAAGCCCCCTGATGATACAGAAGCAGATGTAAGCCGAAAGGAGCGTCTTTTGTTTTTTGAAGTAGAGCCAACTAGGGCCAAGAGTACGACATAGCTACATGCTCACCACATTTGCTTGCACAGCTCCTTTTTACAGGGGGGCACAGTCACGTAACTCACAGTTAGCGCATAGAAGAACAACCATGCCCATACCGGGACTCGATCCCGGGACTCCCAAAACACGAGGAAGACGCGCTACCACTGTGCTAGAAAGCCGGCATCTGCAAATGTACCGACCAATAGATAGTTAACTCTTTGATGAATTCGGTTAAATTTTTAACGGGGATCAACACTCTACATTTCAAAACTGTGCACAAAATTTAATTGATTCAACTTTCAAGAATACGTACAAAATTTACTCATTCTAGTTCAAAGTGCTTTTAAATTGTCGTGCCAACAGAACAGCAGACACAATTCCAAACAACGTATTTTTTTTTTTTTTTTTTTTTGGACTCGCAGGGCTCTGAATCTCGGAGATTTGCCAAAATTTCGAATTCAGACTTTTTTTAGAGACAAAAATATTTTCTTTTAGTGTAATTTGTATACAAGAAAGTAAAAGCAATTAATTCAATTTCAGATAAAGAAATATCAACAACAGAGGTGGGAAAAAGATGCGTAATCCACATTTTCTGTGCCAGACCTCTAGTCAATTAGTAGCAGGCGCCATGCACAAACGTTACGAATATGCTATTAAACACATCAACGACTGTATTAATTGTATTCTGCTATAAAAGTATCGAAAAGAGAACTGAAATTAAAGACAATATTTTTGTTTGTGAATGCATAGTATTTTTTCAGTCATCTGCTGCAGTTTACGGCGTTCTGCGCAAAAACTCTAATTGTAGCATATTATAAAATTTGCTACACATTTCTAGAAATATTTAAGATTTTGTCCAATTATTAAGCGATTAGACATTGAATCCGCCTCAAGATGCTCCGCAACCAGCACTCTGGCCAAGGATTATTAAGTCCGAAAGATATGTAACTAAACAACAACAAAAAATAAGAATAAAATTCAATACAACGAAACAATTATCGCTTAAAATTTTTTTTAACTGAAAAGAATAAAAAAAGACATAAATCACGAATTACTTCTGCAACTTTTTTCTTCACTATGCTTCGAAGCATGCAATTTTCATGTATGTGGCTATATAAATACAAACGGGAATCTTTTCTGGTAATTTTGACTGTTCACAAGCTCAACAATTTTATACAGAGTGGAGAGTAACTTTTTTTTTTATCAAAGAGTGTGTAATAAAGATTCGAGGAAACTGTTCCGTCTAGTTTTCTTACTTAATTAATTGACAAAAAAAAACTATCAAAACTATTTTTTTTATGTACTTACGTTTTAAGCTGCGATTTCATAAACATCATTGTACTGTAAATTTGGGCAGCAGAATATTGAAGTAGCTGCTGCTAATTTATTTTATTGTTATTTTTATGAATTGTTTAGTAATGAGCAAAAAGTAGGAACTTTTATCACCTTTTACATGTTACAAAAGATGGAAAAAAATTATTCTTTTTATCTTAAAATTATTCATTTTTTAAAAATTAAATCTAATTTATATAATATTTGCTACTTAGATATGAATAAAATATTTAAATTTTCCGCCGAATTCCAAAATTTAAATTTGACGCAAATTCAGGATAATTAATCAACTTTTACGACTCTTCTTTCTAATTTCTCATATCAATGAAATATTAACCGCCCTTCTAATTTTATTTATTAATGAAAATTAATACCTCATACTTACTGGTCCATTTACATACCACTCCATTTTGAAATGCAAATGTGGCACATTTATTTCACTACAGCAATTTTTCATTCATTTTAAAACAAACATTTTTCAGCTCAATCTTAATAATATTACATTAAATAAGAGGAAATATTGTCTGTTTTATTATGCAATGCTTTATTAACTCTCTTTTAGGCTGGAAAATGACTTGTGTTCACCTGTAAAACTATAGTAGTGTGTAAAAAAATTGTGAAAATCTGTTGGGAAAAGACCATTTTGAAATGTGATGATTTATTACAACAATTTATTTAAGATAAATGTCAGAAAATTCTATATCAGTTTAAAGCTAATTTAACTTAGAATTTAATAAAATGATCTCTATTTGTATTGTAAGAGCAGTTATGATGAAGAAAAAGGGAGCAAATGGTATATGCGAAAATTCTTCAGATAGTTTATGCCTAGTTGGATAATCTTTTGAATTAATTACAGCCTCGCAGCGTCTCTCCATGGAGTTCACAAATGCGTTTAGTTACGGAGCTGATATAGGGTGATACCATAATTAAATCATTGCTTTATTTAATTGGATTTTATTGCCGCGTTGCTTTTGTGGGACAAGTTTTATTCCGCCTTATAAACTTTCGCTTAGGTTAAGGTTCCATGCAACCATTCCAACGGTGAAATGGTATTGTCTTGAAACCACCTCTTATATACAATGGCAACAAGACATATGAATTGCATTCTGATGAAATATAATTCCTTCATCATCTATGAAGAGATCACACGCAGAAGGCTTCAGCTTACGAAGGATGTTTCATTTGTATATTTCTGGCTTTCATTCATATTCTCATTAATCACGCGGATTCTGCTTTTGGATTTTGCTGTAATACAGTTTGATAATACCAAAGGGATGTTTAACAGTAAGAACTTTGCTATTCTCCTTATGTATTTTGTGCTATCGTTACTAAATAGTGGAATTTTGAACTCACCTCTACAAATTACACTGTGTCATTGCTCGGTTGCTCAATCTAACATTTTAATCTTTTGTTTGGGATTTAAAAATAACTTCTTTTCTCATGGAATTCTTTCTGTAGAGGCCATTTTTGGCTGTTAATTGCTAATGAAGCTAAATCATTAAAAAATGATGAACGCGATGCTTCTATAAAAAAGGAGCATGGAATAGTTCCACTGTCAATGGTACAGCATCAATTTAAGTCTTCATTTCAGTTCAGATCACATAACAAATTTCATTTATCTAAATCGTTCCTTTTTTTGAACACGGATGTAGAGGACGACAGATGAACAACTCGTTCATAAATTTGTATCAAAATTTGAAGCGAATTTACACTTTAGATGCTAAAATTATGGACTAATTTTATCCATTGATCTCTTTACGCCTTGTAGTTAATGCTGCTTATTTGCACTAAGTAAATCAGATGGACAAACTTTTTGTAGAAATATCTTTAAAATATTTTTCGAAATATAAAAAATTGTTGTTTAGGCCAACATCCGTCCAGCTCAATTCATTTTTGAGTTCTTGTGTATTCAGACAGACATGATTCTGTAAATGTATCTGTTTTTCAGCCTCGGGAATGTCTGAAAGATTTTGAGATTATTAATTTGTTTAACGTTTACAAAGCTTTCTTTTTGCTTACTCATGCAAGAGAAAACAATAATAAACAAGAAATATAATTTTTTAAAGTGAATTCCTACTTAAGTCAGAAAAGTTTTATTTCTGTTAATTTTTATTAAATAATTACAATTAATAAAAATAATGTTTCAAAAAATTATAGATTTTTGCAAAAAAAAATGAATTTCCCAATCTTCGCCTTCATGTGAAAAATACTGAAATCCTTGCATTTTAGCGACTGAGCTACCACCTATTGATTTCCATTTCCATTACAAACCACTAAAACTCTATTTAAAGTATTAAAAATTAATTAAATTCAATTAATGAATTAATATTTGAAAAAACTGTATCAATATCGACGACCATCCACTACAAGTTTAAAAAATGATTTAAGATCAAAATTTCGCACAGCATTTTTTTTAATTCGTGCATATTCAAACGTTGCGTCCAATAATTGAAAAAGGATTTGCCATCATTTTGTTTTTCCCAAATAATTTTATTTATAAGTAGGATAGCATTTCGTGATGACACATAGATAAAAGAATTTTAAATTTTAATTAATGATGAGAACTAATTAAAAAAGATTAAAATGAAATCTGCTATGCATATTTCAATGTATCATTTCAGAGCATCATATCTTGAACAGCCAAGTACCACGTGCTCGTGCAAGTTAAATAACATTTTTATTCATTTAAACTGTTCCATTGATTGAGTCACTAATTTTGCGAACGATCCAAAAAAAAAAAAAAAAACGTTGTCTCTCATTTATTGTTAAAAAATATCCTATTTACTATTTATTTCATTTCATATAATCACATGCTCAGAATGACATTTTTCAAGATTTTATTTGCTGTAGCAATTAACTTTTTTAAAAAAATCAGGGCTTCTGTAAATGCGATGGCAACGCGTTATTAAAAGCTGATTTTTTTTGTGATGTTACTGCAGATAATAAAAATTTTATTTTTCGTCTACGGATTTTTGTTGACTCCAAAAAAACCCATTCACAACGATAAAAATTG
Source organism: Argiope argentata (assembly GCA_026289955.1). Lineage (NCBI taxonomy): Eukaryota > Metazoa > Arthropoda > Arachnida > Araneae > Araneidae > Argiope > Argiope argentata. Next base: position 549,709 of record JAOUZG010027140.1, on the reverse strand, counting down.
CATTTGAACTTGAGTGGATGAATAAAAAGTATTTTAATAACG
>JAOUZG010027140.1:536875-549267 GCA_026289955.1 Argiope argentata | reverse complement strand
TATATATATATATATATATATATATATATATATATAAGGATGAAAAAGAAGACCATATAATCAGAGTGATTTATTTATACGCCTTTTAGGAGGCATATGAAGCTCTCAAAACAAAAGCTCAGAAAACTTGATTTTATGGAAGACATGTTGATTATTGAAAGGAGAACCGCATCAGCCTCTACCATTTCTTTCTTTCTTTCTTTTTTCTTTTTTTGTAATATCAAGACATTGGCAATAGCTTGCTTTCTAACTGGCCAATGACATTGGAACAACTGAGTAACAATAGCTATAAAATGAGACTTGGAGCTCCGTTCGTTGTAACTTTTTATTGATTAAATACCCTTCCCGATCGTGTTTGGACTTGAAAGATTCGAGATGGCTCATCGTCAAGGAAATTAAATGTCACTGCCAACTTACGCTCCTTTTGACAACGAGCCAAAGTGTATGTTTTAGCTCGGTTAACCGTATTACATGACTAGTAAGGTTGTAACTTCTTTCACCATAGCAACAAAACTGAATTTTTCTACATTCTACTTCCTAAATTGTTTACAGTTCTGTATACTAACGGAAATTGTCAAAGAAATTCGTTTAGTAGAATTTTAAGTATCTCAGTGTTTTAGGAATTTTCCGTTTTCGAGAAATTTTTTAATGAATAATGTTTGTATAAAAATAAAGTAACTCGAAATGCAACAATTCGCATTTATGAAATTATGTACAGTTAAAGTTAACAGTAGAATTAATACCCTATTCAATTCTGTCAAATTTTGGTACCAACTCGATATGAAGTTAATTATTTATCGGTCTATATAAAGAATATATGAGCCCAATAGGTATGTTGTGATGGGATCAATAATATAATGTAGTCCATCAGTTGGTTAACTGGAAATATAAATTAAATTTCACTTTCCTATCCTATGTAGAACCTTGGTTCCCTCTAGAAAGTACTTTAAATATCAAATTGTGATTACATTGAAGGTGCGCTATTTAAGTAGCTATCCACTTTTTCCTCTTTGTGTTGCAAACTTTTCTCTGGAATCGAATCCTACATCATAATGCTAAAAATATTTACGGCGCTGTTACTTTTCTCCATTGTTCCTTACATTAATTTTACAGTAATAGAGGTTACTGAATATGATACTCCATATGCCTTCGGAGGGATCGGAGTAATCAGTCTATGGCACCTTCTGACTTAGAATAAAGGAATTCGTCTTAGTCAAGCTCAGATATGATAGGTATTTTGCTCTAAGAAGACGGCTGTTACATTTCGAAATGGAGTGCATGAACAAAATACAAACAAAACCGTTCAACTTTTAAATGGTAAAGAGATTTATGAAGACAAATACAATAATATTTCAATAGAATTTTCATTTTAGTTGTTTATCGAACACAAGCCTCTAAATTTGTAATTGTAAAAAAAGATGTTGAAATACCTGTTTTTCGATCTTAAAAATATAAAGGTTATTGGTCTGAAATGAAATATTTAATTAAAAAAAATTAAGTGTCTAAAAATAAGTTCCTAAATTTCAAAAATCAGGAGAAAATTTTAAAAAAGAACAAATTTGGAAAAATGACTTACATTGTTTTAGATTTGAACGAAAATTTTGAAATACAACTTAATAAGTCATTAGAATAGAATCGTAGAATAGGTTTTTTTTTTATCGGCGAATTCCGACAGAAAAATTGGCTAATACAATTTCAAGTTATCGAAAATGAAAAATTAATTTCAATTTCTATAACTAAGAGTTTTTCAGATATGATGTCCGAAATTTTCACAATTCTTAATTCCTTTTGAAAATAGAAAAAAAAATGAAAATTGCAGACGTATCGATATTCTAAGCGGAAGTATCGAATAATTTTTTTAAGAGATTAAATTTTTTTTTCAGGCAAGTTGCTGCGAAGTTGCCCTGCATCACTTTCGTCTGTTTTTCATTCGATACCCAGTATCGATCTTGAAGGCGCAAATAAAGTAAAAAGTCATTTATATTTGTTTGGATTGATTTCATTTTCAATTCTATAAAGCCATTACTTAGCAAGTTCTGGAGGACTATTGTGCGTGTCATATTATGTATTTTACGTCGCAAATAAGTGATAAAATATATTTCACAATACTCATTTGATATATCAAAAGGGATATTTAATTGATTATCTATATAGTATAAAATAAAATCTCCTGAAAGCGTCTGTATGATGAAACCCCAAAAACTCGACAAAAAGTTAACGTATGTTGGAGATATTTATATCATCTTGTAGAGCATTTATTGGGAAGGTTTTAGTATATTAAAATCATATCAAAATAAAAAGGGGGGGTTAAAATTGTAACTTTAAATTTTATGTGCATGCTTGAAAAATTCAAACTGCGCATGGGCAAACAGCCAAAGTTGTCGTATGCATATGCGTTATATTTCTTCGTTTACGTCTGATTTTAAACAGCGATTCAAATCTCATTACACCGAAAAGAAGGAATTCCAACCTCGAAATGATCGCATGTGTTTTGTTTACGGACATATTATATTTTTTGCTTTGTAACAGTCTAAATATTTCTGAATGTATGGAGTAAAAAATTGTTTTGTGGCTATATTTGATCCAATCTAAACATATTTTTTATGTTTTTTCATTCCCTGCCATATCGGGCGGAGGCTAGATTTAATTTTAAAGCTAATTTTTCTTCTTAGATGCTACATGTGTAGGTACTGCTAGAGCTAAATATTTTTTTTTCAAAAAAGCATTTGTATCATAAAATTCCTAAACGATACACGAAAGTAATGGAGTGTCTTAGTTAAAAGACTGAGTAGCTCTAGAGCATTTTGGTGTTCTTTGTTTTTCTGAAAACCAGAGCTACGCATTCAACAGTTGGCATCAATACAATAGATATGAAAGAACATTTAGAAATGTTTTCAGTAATTAGCTTTGGGAATTTTTAGTTTCTTTCTCGCTTTAAGTTCGGAAATAATTCAATCAATAATTTGTTCAAGTTCCTGGATTTTAATTTGACTTGGCCAGCAAACAGTATAGAATTGGAAGATCTCTTGGCTGCCGTCTAATGATAGAACCGAACTGGCAAAATCGATATATAAAAATATATATATATCAGATTTTTCACACTCATATTTAAAAGTTAGATAATTTCTCAACAAGCATTTTTTACCCCATTTAGCATTAATACAAGATTTGCCACGGAATTCTTTCAAATAGATAGAAATAAATTTATTATATTTGTAAGAACTTCATTGGATGTGCTTAATTCTAAAAATTTTGGCAAGAACAGAGGAATAAAATTGATATTTTCCTTTTTTTTTTTTGAACAACATCGTTTGAAAACCTGAAAAATTAGGCTGTGCCTTGGGTGCTGTGAGAATATTTACAAAGCAACAAATCCATAAAAGAATTTGCCTTAGGATTAATATTTTTATGGTCAAATACAACAAGGCAAACTGGTGCTCTTTGTTGTTTCTTATAGCACTTGCCATGGACAACCTCGCCGAGGTAGTCAGCGATTTAAGCCTAATAGGCGTCTCTTGTTTTGTAGTAGCGCCAACTTGGGCCAAGAGTACGACTTTTGCTACTCATTCATCTTAACCGCTTGTACAATCCCATTTTACAAAGGGGCACATTCACACACCTTACAGATAGAGCATAGAAGAATAAACTAGCCCGAACGGCGACTCGAACCCGGGTCACACAGATCACAGGGAAGACGCGCTATCCCTATGCCAGGACGCCGGAACATGGTAAAATAAAAAAAGGAAAATGCCCATGCTATAAAACGAATAAATTCAGACTGTGTTTTGTTTGTGTCAGGAGATTCAAATTTATTTTCGGGTCAATTTCCTTTTGGAGGTAATAGAGATTCACCCACCTGCTGCTGCTGAGGATGCCGAGAAGGAAGATGCTTGCGTGACGTTTAAGAGGAAGAGTGCGTCCGCGATGCCGTGGGTATTCTTCACCACGAGCAACACCTCCCCGGAATCTTCCACCTGCAAACGACGCAGTTCCAGGCCTCCCATGTAACAATTCGGGATTTCGGTTTCCTGCAACCGAACCGCATTTTAATTCGCAATATTCAAAAACTCTAAAAGAAATACAAAAAGATATAACTCCCCCATCTTCTTACCGTGAGGTTGTACGCGACGTAGGGGTGTCTGACATCTCCGGGCTTGAGCACCAGATGCCGTACCACCCAGAATACTCTGAGGGGTCGCGGACTTGAACAGAGCTGTCCCGCAAGGAGGGCCGACCTACCCGCGATGGCCATCAGAGATTTGTTGACAGCCGTCACCTCCGGCCGACCTGGAAAAAACAAACATGTTTGCTTTATTTCACAAAGTAATGAATATTAAACAAGTAATATAAATTTTAAAAAAATGAATTCCTACTTAGGTCGACAAGAAATTTTTTATTTCAGTTAATATTTAATAAATAATTACATAATTCATATAAATGTGTGTATACATACGACGGAATCAAAATATTAAATGGCAAAATAGAAAACGAATTGCCTCGCAATTTTCAATTCTCCTTCTCGACACGTAGCGCAATCTTAAGGTAGGTAGGAGAAGTGACCAAAAATTGAGGACAAAGATTTCAAAGAGAGAAATCGGAATTGAACCTGAAGATTAAAATTTCTTCAGTTTAATTTTTTAAGAAAAATTCTTTATTCTAACTACTAAATTACTTTCAAAAATCATTTGGATAAAACGTATACTCAAAGTAAATTTTTTTTTTTTTAATTATTGATTTTCGCATGAATTGAACTCGCATTCTTGACTTTCACGTGAAAAATATTGAAATCCTCGCATTTTAACGATTGAAATGCTGCCTTCTGATTTCAATTCTCATTACAAACTGCTAAAACTCTATTTAAAGTATTGAAAATTAATTAAATTTAATGAATGAATTAATATTTGAAAAAACTGTTTTAGCATCAAGTGTCACTCATTGCAAGTTATAAAAACGTATTTAAAATTAAGTGGTTGAATAAAATTTATTAATGATTGAAAATTTGAACAAGATATATAAATATATAAAGGAAGTGAGTGGAATAATAGTAGGAATTGAAAAAAAATAGGTAAATTTAAAAGAGGGGTTTGTAAGAAATCGAAATAACTTTGGCAAAACATTCTTGTACCTCAGCGAACATCCGATACATCTCTACACAGAGGAAAATTCAAAGCTTCCTTTTCTTCATAAGAATAATCTAGGCGAAGATCGTATTTTTTGGTTAGGAAAAAATGACGATGCCCCAGTAAAAGTTCCTTTGTGTTTAAACATTCAAAGAATGAGTCTGTTGTAATGAACCATTATTTCGTTGTAAATGTAAAAAAAAGTGCTGCTCTTTCATAAACAGGCTTACAAAAGTAGAAGAAATTCGTAGCAAACAATTGAGCATGCAAAATGCACTGGTCGCCTTCCCAAGCCAGATAAAAATGCTGAGAGTGCCCAAATTGCTTCCAAAAGATGCTTTATCTGTGTGGGAAGATAAAAGACAGTTTGCATGTATCAGCTGTGCTAGTTAACCTTCAAAATCGAACAATAACAACAGCTCTCATGTGGCAAGAAATCAATTAGATGTTTACCACAAAGCAAATGGAGCCTCAGTTCAATACATTAAATAAAGTTATGAACTTTTTCTCTGTCCAGTAATAATCTATGCAGCATCTTTATCTATTGCCATTCAGTAAAAATAAAATTATATATCTTTTCCTTTATTTTTTTGACCATTAAAAATTCTTAGAGAAAATTAAAAACTATATCACTTAATGCATAAAAGAATTTAAGATTTTCAATCATGCAAACTTATAATAAAGAATCATGTCTTCTTATGTTGGTGCTCTGAAGATGAAACCAATTGCCGTGCATTTATCAAATGTGGCTAGATTCAGATCGCGATTTCAGATAGAATAACATCCCATGTTTATAGAAATAACATCCCATGTATGTCACTAACATATCATTCTTCATATCGAACTGAATTTCTCAAATGGTACACTATCTTGTTTTGATACATAATTAATCCAATAAAAAATCCCCAAATTCTTATTTTTATTGCAACCACAAAAATATGAATATTAAAAATTTCATTTTCTACTTTTTTCGGGATTATAATTATAAATATTACGAAATTTTGAAATTAATTTTCGCAGATTCACTAATTGGTAACCATACTTGTATGGGATGAAAATTTAAATAAATATATTAATTCTAAAAATTAAGTTCTAAAAACAATAAGATAGTGTATTGTCATTAGGAATGCACAAATATTAAATAAGGATCGGAATCCAGTTACTATTCGAAGCAATTATTTTTAATTCAAAATTTCCCCCGTTATTTTGACATTCTAAAAATTGCCAATTCATTTTTGTAAATTTAATCCCAGGATTGTTTTTCCCCCTGATTTTTTGTAATATATATGTTTTAATTTTGCATATAATCGTGATAATTCACATACAAAGGTATATTACACCACTTTAACAAACTAATCAGGATCTTACGATTAGTTACGTTAAAAAAAATTTACACAGCTTAGTAAGCTTAAAGGGCCTTAAAGGACCTAGTAACATAAGGTAGGGGATTACGTTAGAGAGTCAATTTTTGCCGATTATATGAAATATTTTTTATTCGATATTCTTGCATCTTTCTTCATAAAACAACGAATTTTATTTCTACATTCATTCTTTAAGAACAACATTAATTTTGAACAATGAATGATTTAATGCTATTTTATATGTTAAAATATTATTTAATCTCATTCTAGATTCTGATAAAATGTTTTTTTAATGAATTCTCATAAATTAAAATTTAATGTACATTTTGTCTAATTATTGTATAATAATTACTCGATATGCTCCGCATTTCTGAGTGTGCAAAATAAGCGGTATGTTCCTTTAGAAATATTTTATAATTGTTTTAAAGATTTACTTTGCGAAAAAACTGAAATATTATTTGTCATATTTAAATTCGTAATATGGATATAAAAATTCATTTTAGTTATCTGATAGATCCCAATAATTAAGGAAATTTGAGAATAAAATTTAGTTAAGAAATTAAGGCAATATAATTTCTATCTGTAAGGTTTGGAACAAATCATTTAATAAATTTCAAAAATATAAGATTTCTTGTTTCCTTCCAGAAAAAACATATTTCGTCCAATTTACTAAAAACTTTTCGATGTAATTAGCAAAAAATTGTTTCATAAGTATTTTTTAAAAACTATTTGATGGAAAAAACTAAGCATTATTTATCATTTTAAAAAATTCATTCCAAACATATAAACACATTCCACAAATAAATATATCTTTTTAGATAAAAAAAAATATTGTATGCAAAACTCATTCAGTAAACAAAAATATTAATCTTTCATTATCAGATGACGGAATTTGTATTTTAATTTCGTAGAAATTCTAACCTTATAATTATGTTAATATGAGCATAAATATATTCTTTAAATTATTTAAGATAAATATAATGCCTCTACTGCTTTGAATTACTTAAACTGATTAATGAAAATTACATAATTATGAGAAATAAGTTATCTATAATTGTCCATCAAGTTCAATAAATTTCAGTATCAATCTTGTTTATTTCCATATAGCTAATTATTTTTTTATGGTTCTTTGTGATATTGCAGGTACAATAACAACAAAGTATTGTTAAAAGATATTCCCGCGAGCTCTGACTACGAAATTAGTACGTGACTCGTTTTCATGCACTGCTCATTAAACCTAAAATTTTGATGCAAAGAATTAATTAGCGAGGCCTAGATAGAACGCTATCCAAATGTCAAATCTCTCATTATTGAAAGGGCTGTCTAATTTTATTTGCCCACAACAAATCGAGAATAATTTGTTGCAACATGATATGACAGATTTATTTCCCTATAGACAATAAAGTTGACATATTTCATTTAGATATCATTTTCATTAGCTTATCTAAATATCCTTTAGGTAGAGAATTGTTCCTAATTAAAAATTCCTATTTTTAAAAAGTATTTTGTAAGTGGAATATATTAACAGAAGCCTATCCAAACTTATATCCTGACAACAATCAATACCCCCCCCCCGTTCTAAATGAGTTAGATAGCCTATTTACATTAAATGCCGGAACATTACATTAAAGTTTATAAGTACATTTGATGGAAGACAAAGACATTCCACCGAAAAATTAAATCTTTCACTTGTATAATAGACCTTTCTGATACACTAGAAAATTTTGGCTGTAACCAAGTGAGGTCTGATATTCTGACACAGGGGTATCACGTTTACCCCGTGATCTGAGCATCCTCGGTTTGAGTCCGGTCCGAGCACGATTGATCTTCATCTTTTTTATCTACGAGTTGTATGAATGTGCCCCAACTGTAAAAAGGGGTTGTTGAATCGAGTGTGATGCGTTATTTTTACTAATAGCCCTTTTTATAAACAAGCGCACTGACGACCGTCAGCCATTTTAAGCCGAATGAACGTGTCTTGTTTTTGAAGTAGCCCCAACTAAGGCCATGAGTACGACTTAGCTACACACTCATCACATTCGCTTGCACAGCCCCTTTTTACAGGGGGGCACATTCATGCACCTCACAGATAGAACACAGAAGAAAAATCATGACCTAACCGGAACCCGAACCCGGGACTAGATCACGAGGAAGACACACTACCTCTGTGCCAGGACGCAAGCACTGTGATGCGTGAATAGCTAAGACGTACTCTTGGCCTTAGATGGCGTTACTTCAAAAACAAGAGACGCTGAATTGGCTTAAAAACACTGATTTCCCATCGCAAGTGCAGCTAGAAACAACAACAATAACAACCAAGAGAAGAATATGAACTTATGCTCTCAGATTGACCAGAAGGAGTCCAATGTTCGATTTGTTGTCCCGCATTTGAGTTTATAACCTAGATTGTTTTTGTTTTGAGTTTTGTTACTTTTTTGAATTGTTTGCTAATTTTTTTGGCATAGTTACAGTTGTTTAAAAATTTCAATTAAATATTTTATATAAATCTGTCTTAATTGCTTACTCAGTAAAGTGATTTTAATCTTCAAGTTTTGATATAGCGATATAACCCATGCCATTTTAGAAGCCTTACAGCGTTTTATTAATTTTGCCATACTTTTCATTAATTTTCTGTTCAAGTTTTTTATACAGCCAATTATATCACATTTAAGAGAAATAGTATTTAAAATAAGTACATTTGTTAATCATTATTCAGTTCTGCATTGAAACTTTAGAACAAATAAACAAATTTAAAAAAATTTAAATTAAAAGCATAAATTATATTGAAGCCTACTCAATAAGAAAAAAATGAGCTAAATCTTCATATCTTGACTATCAATAATAAAAAATAAGCCAAGATGAAATTTTAGTAGCAAAACGATTTCAATTTCGTTTCGAACAATGTAATATATGCTGTAGAAAATATTTTTTGTGAACGATTAAAAATAGAAAAAGCAAGCATAAGCCAAAAATTTGAGAGAAAAGGCAATTTTTTGAATTATCAGATTATGAAAAGGATTTTTTGTTATATTTTCGGAAGTTCTTGCACGAAAACGTCCAAATTTCTCTCATTTTAATGAATTAAAAATTAAAAATGTGATCATTACCAGCATCCTAAGAATATATTTATCAAATCCAGCAATTCTAGGTCAAACAGACTGGCCGGGTAGAGTACCAACACACACACACACACACACACACACACACACACACACACACACACACACACACACACACATCATTTTTGATTCGTTTTCCACATTAATAAGCTTCAAGGCTGCTAAATGTAGATTTGTTTTGACTCTTTATTTCATTTGAGTTTAATTTTTCCAGCCGATTTTGAAATCATTATTTGAAAACATTCTTTTATTTCTTCGATGCACAAGAAACGTTGTAATCCATTGCATTGATTAGAGAGACAATTTAATTTAGGTATCAATTTAGAAACTTCTAATTGTTCTTTGAAAAAAATTATTTAATTTTAATTAATTGTTAATATATTATAACTCTAAACAAAGAAGTAAAACTATTTTGAAAGCCTTTCCGTGTTTTGTTTGATTTAATGAAATAAAGCTTTTGCAGTCATGCTTAATCTATATTCTACGAAGTACATGAACTTTTTTCCTCTCATATTTTGATCCTTAAAAACAACTGCCATCAAACCTGTTTCAGAAACAACTCGGCTTATAATCATAAAAAAAATCTAAAAGTTAATAGCAACTGATAATTAAAATCTGATGTTAAATAGCAAACTCTTTCGAGTTTTTTGTTACGAGAAAAAAATAACATTCTCAGACGAAAACATTTATGTTCTAATTGCCTTGCAATTAATGTTATGCGCTTTTGAAACTGTTTAGATTGCAAACGGCATTTTCAATACATTGCGGCTGAAAAAATATCAGTGGAAGCATGTTTGGCAGCATTACAAATGCTAATTGAAATTTTTAAAGATATCTTATTTATTAAATGATGGAATTTGAATCGCGACAATAACAACCCCCATAAGCGTCCAATTTTCTGCTTATTTAAATTAAATTCAAAATTAAAATTAAAATTTCAGAAATTCCTTCCTAAGTGACCAATGACATCTTCCTAATTATATATATGCCAAGTTTGTCAGCTATAGGTCAAATGGTCTGGTCTTTATACACATATAGAGGTGTATAAAGACCAGTACAGATTTAGTAAATCTAAAATTATACTTATAATAAAGTATAGATTTAGATTTGTCAATATACTCGGTGTTTTTTGGACCGAAAATACTTTAACGTAAAAACTGCTTTCACGCATAATGCATCTGAGTAAAATGTTAAAATATGAAGCAGATACTTTGAATGGGTAAGGGAATTTTTTTTTTACCATTGTGTGAAATGTTTTTTATTATTTTATAATTGGAAAGAAAAGGAAGAAATGCAAATTAGTTCCACACATTAAATTCTAAGACAGGTCGAAACACTCCAAAAATGATCCGATCAGGAAACTTATGACCTTGGTAACTTTTTGACTCGCACTATTTGCTTGACTCCCCGTGACCAAACAAGACTTCACTTTCCGCTTAAAAGCGACTCGTAGAAAACTCAGCAAATAACACTACATAAAGAGGACAGATAAAATTGTAAGAATTACAAAATTGGCTGATTTCTTCTTCTCGGCGAAATATCAGGAAATTGTTATCGACAGGTCATTTTCCTCCAACTGCACTCGTACACGCCGCACTCACGGTGATAAATTAAAAGAAAAGAAAGAAAAAATAAGCACTATTATCTAGCGCCCTTCTGTGGTGCTGTTAGAAACGTGCTCGAACCTTAGATAAGGCCGTGGAGAGGAAAGGAATTTTTTTTGCATTATTTTTCCTCTTCCTTTTTGTTTTCAAAAGTGCTTTTTATCACTTTCCGCAAACATTACGGACATCTATTAACCTTTGTTGAGTCCTTTTCACGAAGACGTGACAAAAAAAGCGTGTTTCCCTCCCTGTACACCTACCTGTCTTCAGCACGAAACGGTGATCTCGGTCCAATGTCTGCATCTCCCGCCCTTTCCACCCTGACCCCTGTTCGTGAGAGTTCTATATCAGTACACACTTTTCAGAACAGTTCTCGACTCGATTGATTTATTAGGATGCCCGTACATTGAAAACAAGAGCACGGAACGCTTCTAAGATATAAAGACATTTAACAGATGTTCTGAAGTCTTAGATTTTTTCCACTCTTTTTTAAAAGAAAAGAAAAAAGGGGTATATGTTTAGATAAAATGAAAATAAATTGCAAATAATATACTAAAATTTTCCTTAAAAATCAGTCTATGTGTTCCATGCATAAAAGAAACAAGCTTAATTGGAATTCAGATACACAAATTTCGTTACATTTCCTCCATCAAATCTTTTTCAGAATAAATTATTAATTCGGGGTCTTAATATATACATATTATGTGTGTGTAACACATTTTTGTTAGAAGCAAAAGGCAGATTCTCGAAATTTTAAGTTTGCTTTATTGCATATCAAAAGCCACGAATTATTTTCAAACAGAAGCCATGAGCACAAAACCGAACGACAGAAAACGAAATGTAGTATAAGGAAGATAAGGAATTTTTATCCCGGGAATAAATAAGGCGGGATTTTAATAGGGATTTCCGATACGCGTCAGTCACAAGTAAGGAAGTCCTAAGGATCTTTTAAAAGAATGTGCTTAGGTGGACAGTATTTTATCCCTTGACTCGGAGTGTGGAAATCTGTCGGCTTTTACACGATTCAGCAATCTTACACAGCTTCTGTTGAACTAATTCACTAGAACAAGAGAAATGAGATCAGGAAATAAGATAATATTTTAGAATGAAGTAACTATGGGCTAAATTAATTAGTGTTTAAGTGTTTAATTTATATATATATATATATATATATATATATATATATAT
>JAOUZG010027140.1:503334-536475 GCA_026289955.1 Argiope argentata | reverse complement strand
TCGGGGTTACCAGAATATTCCTCCCGCCAAGTCAACTCGGCAGGTGCAGAACGCCTTCTGACGCGCCGCCAATGTTTTCGCCTTTGGCGTGCGTTCTGCTCGCTTGTAACATTGCCCCCTCCTCAAGGACTGCACGTCCCGGGCAGTACAGACCCAGAGCAGAAGACAATAACATAAACACAAAATTCCAGACATAAACATTGAAAGATGATTAACATAAAGAAACTATTTACAAATATACAGATCACATTTACATAAATGAGGAAACCATGGTTTCAACTAAGTATTTGATGAGTTACCATAATAAGGTGCTAGCCGGTCGTAATGTACTACTCTTGGTTTCGAGTTCGGTGACTTCCTTATTCGAACCACGACGTCATTCAGTCTTTTCAGGACTGTATAAGGGCCTTCCCAGGAAGACTGCAGCTTCGGAGAGAGTCCCTTTCGTCGAATCGGGTTCCAGAACCATACCTTGTCACCTTCCTTGAGTTCATGTCCGGTGGCTTTAGTGTCATACCTGATCTTCATCTTCTCCGTCGCTATGTTGATCCGATCTCGGGCAAATCTGTGTACGTCTTCTAAACGGGCCTGGAGGTCTTGAACATAATCCACAGGCGAAGAAGGCGTATCCGGTGGGCACCCGAACAGAAGATCACAGGGCAGTCGGAGTTCCCGTCCAAAGAGCATCTTGGATGGTGTGAAGCCAGTCGTTTCGTGAACCGCGCTTCTATAAGCAAGCAAGAACAATGGTAGTTTCTGATCCCAATCTTGTTGGTTTTTCGAAACGAAAAGAGAGAGGTTATTTAGAATAGTACGATTGAACCTCTCTACCATGCCGTCTGATTGGGGATGAAGAGGTGTTGTCTGAGTTTTGTCGATTCGGAGGAGTTTGCAGAGTCCTTGACATACAGCAGAAGTAAAATTCCTCCCTTGATCAGAGTGAAGCTGAAGAGGTGTTCCAAATCTGGAAATCCAGTTCTGAAGTAAGACTTCTGCTACAGTAGTCGCCTCTTGATCAGGAATTGGATAAGCCTCTGGCCACTTCGTGAAATAATTCATGACGACTAGAATGTTTCTATTTCCATTGTCCGTCCGAGGAAGAGGTCCCAAGATGTCAAAGGCGATTCTCTCAAATGGTGCACCTACATTATACCGCTGTAACTTACCACGATTGCGTGTTTTAGGTCCTTTACGGGCGTTACAGTCGTCACATGTTCTGCACCATTCTTGTACATCATCTTTCAAGTTGTTCCAATAGAAACGCTCCCGGACTTTATGAATTGTCTTCATGACTCCGAAATGGCCACCTGCAGGACTGCTGTGTAACTCCTTCAGAACTTGGTTTATCCTTGATCGGGGAAGTACAAGTTGCCACTTAACTGACTTCCCAACTTCGGACTCCCATTTTCTATACAAGATGCCATTTCTAATTTCGAGTGAATTCCAGAGAGCCCAATAACGTTTAGTTCCAGTACTGAGACTTGAAATGTCCTGCCAGTCAGGTCTTGAATTGTTTGATTCCATAAATTCCATAATCGGTTTAATGTCAGGATCATTTATTTGTTCTTTGCGAACCTCTTCATCACTCCAGGGATCAGATTGAGGTGGGACGGCTCCTGCGATTTGGCGCACAGTTGGTGTAACAAGCCCATATTTCTTCTCAGCAGAGGAGCAATAGCGACAACCCTCGGAGCAGGGCTTTCTTGATAAGGCATCTGCATTTCCATGCAACGACCCTTTTCGATGTTTAATTTCAAAGTCGTATTCTTGAAGTTTCTGTATCCATCTGGCTATCTGACCCTTCGGATTCTTGAAATTTAAAAGCCAAGTCAGAGATGCATGGTCCGTTTGGAGCAGAAATTTTCTTCCATAAAGGTAACTATGAAAATTCTCCACGGCCTTCACTATAGCGAGCAATTCTTTCCTGGTGACACAATAATTTCGTTCTGGTTTCGAAAGACACTTGCTCCAATATGCGATGACACGTTCGTGGCCGTCGATTTCCTGAGACAATACTGCTCCAACGCTCTCATTACTTGCATCTATATCCAGGATGAATTGTTTTTCAGGATCAGGATAGGACAGGATGGGAGCCGATGTCAAGGCTTCTTTCAAGTCGTTAAATGCCTTTTCACATTCATCCGACCACAAGAATTTTTGTTTGTTTTCAGTTAACCTGTGTAGTGGTCTAGCGATAAAAGAAAACCCCTTAACAAATCTCCTGTAATATGTACAGAGGCCCAGGAAGCTTCTAAGTTCATGCACATTTTCTGGGCGGCGCCAGTCTCTAACTGCTGACACTTTTTGCGGGTCTGTTTGGACTCCCACTGCAGAAATTATGTGTCCAAGGTAGCTTACCTCATGACGAAACAAACGACATTTAGATGGATTCAACTTCAAGTTGGCATCTTTTAATTTATCTAGAACCTTTCTCAAATTACAAAGATGCTCTTCAAAATTCCGTCCGACAATGATGATGTCATCAAGATAAACGAGGCAAGCTTCTGGAGTAAGTCCTTTTAAAACTGTCTCCATTAGGCGTTCAAAAGTTGCTGGCGCATTACAGAGGCCAAAAGGCATGACCTTAAATTGCCACAGTCCATGTCCTCCAGTTGTGAACGCTGTTTTCTCACGATCGTCAGGATGGATCTCCACTTGCCAGTATCCACTCTTCAGATCGAGAGTGGAGAACCACTCGTTCCCGGAGAGTGTATCTAGTGTATCATCGATTCGGGGAAGAGGGTACGAATCCTTCTTCGTGATGTCATTCAGTCGCCGGTAATCTACACAGAATCTTGTAGAACCATCTTTCTTTCGGACCAAAACGATGGGAGAGGCCCAAGGACTAGACGAAGGTTCAATGACGTCCTTTTCTTGCATGTCATTTAACAAATCTTTCACCTCTTCCACTTTGGCAAATGGCAATCTTCTGGCGTTCTGTCGTATAGGAGGATGATTTCCAGTATTGATTCGGTGTTGCGTTAACTTTGTTCTGCCAACATCATCAGATGTTTGGGAGAACAAGTCTTTAAATTCATCAATAACTCTTCCTGCAGCAACTCTTTGCTCTTCCTCCAATTCAGTGTCTTTAAGTAATTCCAGGCTCAAAAAGTCGGAAGACTTCTTTGATGTTAAGTAGGAATTCTTCTCGATACATGTAACTGGAGAGCATTTAGCTAGAACTTCACCCTTCTTAATTAATTTTGATTTATTACTAACATTGATAACCCTGACGGGTACATTCTTTTTCGAGAGATCTACAAGACTGGAGGCCACCATCGTTCCACTTGGAAGACTCCCGTCGCTGGAAAATTCAACGACACCAAACCGGAAATTCTCCTTTTCGTCAGTAGATCCTTCTAAAATTATTTCTCTTCTAGCTGGGATGACAAAGTCTGTTGAAGCAACAATCTGATGGCATGTATTTACTCCTCCAGAACCTAAATGGAAAAGAGTCACGTCTTCCGATGTGGAGTGCAGGGAGTTATTTTTAAAGTCAATCACAAAATCATATTTCTTCAGAAAGTCCAGTCCAAGTATAAAATCATCTGTAATTTCCGCTACATAAACAGCATGGTCATAAGTAGCATTTCCAAATCTTATCACAATATTCATTTTTCCAATAATTGGGATTTTGTCACCAGTGACTGTTTGGAGGGTGACGCAGGGCGGTGTCCAGAGAATTTTCCTTCCGAGTTGTTCTGCAACATCTCTTCGCATGATGGTTACGTTGGCGCCTGTGTCAACGATCATTCGGCAGGGAGCTCCGTTGATGAAGGCTTCGACGAATAATCCATTTTCACCGCCACTTCTGGAAGATATCTGTAAAACTCTAAAATGGGGCTTTTCTTCATCTGGCAACCTCCGCCCCGCGAGACCGCCAAATTCTAGTTTTCCTGGTTGTTTTGAGAAGAGTCTTTAGCCCGTTTATTTAAGCGGGCTGAACAATTCCTTTGGACATGGCCCTCGTCGCCGCATTTCCAGCATTTCACAGTTCTCTGGCCATGTTTATTGGGCCTCTCATCTCCTTTCCGGATAACCTGGCAAATTGTTTTTACCACTTCAGCTAGATTTTGCATCGAAGAGTCTGATGCATCTTGAACCGTAGCACCTCTTACTGAGTGGCGATCCCTCCGTGAAGCTTGCTGAGCTGCTTCAAATTTCATTGAGTAAACCAAAGCTGATCTCAAGTCCTTCAATTCAGCCATTCGCAGGGACTTTTGTATCTCTGGATCCCTCACACCGTCTATGAAATACTGCAGGGCCAGTGTTTCCCGTACCTCGGTAGGACAGTCGGAGAAGGCAAGATGGGAGAGCCTCTCTACATCTGCTGCAAGCTCTTGCAGGCTTTCATTCGATCTTTGTTGCCGGGTCTTTAACTGAAGACGGCTATAGTCCTTGAGGCACTTTTCTCCGAAGCGCAACTCCAGAGCGTTTGAAAGAGCATCAAAGTTCAGATGTTGATCTTCGGGAACAGTTCTCAAAATATCAGCAGCTTCAGCCCGTAGTGATGCAGCCAGTTGACGAGCCTTCGTGACTGGATCCCAACCATTGGCTTCTGCGACGATGGAGAATTGAGTCCTGTAGACTTGCCAAGATGTTTTTCCGTCGTACGTGGAAACTTTAATGCTTGATTTAGGAATAGAAGGACCATGTTGAGATATTTCGGGATCTCGAACATTCGAGGATTGGCTTTCAGGTTTTACCTGTACACCTTCCACTTTCTTTAATCTTTCATCCATTTTTTAAAATTTTTCTTCAAAACTCTGCTGGATATTCTGAATCTTTGCATCGTTCTCTTGAACCTTTTCCGCCAAAGCATCCACTTTGGTGTTGATTGCTTCAACAATATTAGCTTGGCCTTGTTCTATCTTCTTCTCCATATTCTCTTGGCCTTGTTCTATCTTCTTCTCCATTTTCTCTTGCCCTTGTTCCATCTTCTTCTCCATCTTCTCTTGGCCTTCTTTCATTTCTTTAATGAAAGCAAAAAGCTGTTCAAATTTTGCTTTATCTGCTTCCTCCATCGCTCTAGTCTTCACCATTCAATCCCACTTCTGACACCAGTTGTTATGTTTTTAGCGTAGCGGGTTCGGATTGAATGGACTTTATTTGAGGACAGCACAAACGAATTTATTTACAGCTATTTACAGGTATATACAGGATGACTTGAAAGAGTAAAACTTCAGAAAACACAATCCAGCAATAATCAGTCACTTACAGCGTAAATACAAGTCTTACGCACAATAAACACGGTTTGCAAAACAGCTATAATATAGCACAGCAACAGTCAATCACAGCGAGCTCAATAACACAGCGTTAACAGCAAACGCAAACACAGCGAAAAGCTACAAGTAAGCGAACGCTTCTCTTCTCAAACAGCGATCGATTGGCAGGAAGAGGCAACCCACCTCTTATATAGTCGGGCGAAAGCGTGGCCGTGCTACGGCGGAAGTTCCGAGAGGCTTCCGCGGTAAGGGAGAAAAACCTCGGCGCAGCCAGACTTCTCTCGGGGTTACCAGAATATTCCTCCCGCCAAGTCAACTCGGCAGGTGCGGAACGCCTTCTGACGCGCCGCCAATGTTTTCGCCTTTGGCGTGCGTTCCGCTCGCTTGTAACAATATATATATATCCATATTAACTTCAATCTAAAATGTTCTCTTAATATAATTCTACTTTTTTAAATAATTATTATTTTATTTAACGTGGGCTGTAAAAATGTTTAAATCTGCTCTTTCACACACACTGAGTGAAAGGATAAAAAATTGTCAAACTAAAAGAATTCTTTTTAAAAGATTCCTTCCTATATTTCACTTACCTACATCGACATATGAAAAGAAATCCCGATCAGAATCTCCCAGTATATAATTGCGGGGATAACTATTTCATTAGCTTTTCCTCTTTTTTCTCGTGTGCCTCGTCGTTCTGCTTGTACATAAATTATGCCTCCACGGATGGAATAAAAGCGTTTAAAATTCGAGTCTCTCTCTGTTTGAAAAAGACTCTGATTTAAAAATTCACAGATTTTAGCAGTTGCGTGGTTAAATGGACAAAAGCTTTGGAAATTTTTTAAATTCCCCGTAATTTCAGTCCGGCAGTTTTCATCCTCGTCGTCTGATCGCGGTTCAAAATTGTGAGGTCCGTCCCAAAATAGCTCAAGTGTTGCTTTAACACGGGACATTAATGTAACTAAAACTTAAAAAAAACTTATTTCAGCCTAATGGCATCATTCCCGCCCAAAGATTAAGTGGTAAAAATTAAAAATTTAATCTATATCTTTAATATATATCAAAAGAGACCGAGATTTTCCCTTCAATGGGTTTACAATGAGAATTTGATACCAACTTCTTAAACGCATGTCAATTTAGGATAGGGAAATCTAGGTATCTTTAAAATAATGCACTAAGCATTAAGGATTTTTATTCCTTCACTCGGAGCGTGAAAACCCACTGGGACAGCAGCTTTGCAGAGCGCGTTTAACAATAATTAAATACAAAAAAGTAGGAATTGGAGCAGGAAATTAGAGAACATTTTACCATGAATTTAATATGAGTTAAATTAAGATAAAAATTAGGAACTTAATTAGGATATAATTAAACATAAGAGTTATCATTACACATATATACATAAAATTCGAGAAATTGTTTCCACAGTCTATAAAGCCATATTTTTTATAATCTTTTTGATTTCCTAATTTACATGAAATTACTAATTTAAAACAGGAGGTACACTATAGAAAAGTAAATCTTAGAAACCACCCCACTAGACACAATTACTAGTTGATACTGACGTCACTAAACCATCAGATGGGAAGAGTTGGGGGGGGGGGGATTTTGTCTCCGTCCGTCTGCTGCAAAAAGAGCAAACTCAGCAATTTCTAAGAGCCGAGAGTAATCGTACAACAGCACTCAACATTGATTTTTCCCTTTTGGCAGTCATTTCGATTTATAGAAAGTGAATGACCGCCACAGCATCGTTCATGGAATAAAATAAATTACCAGGAATTCATGGCTATTTTAGAAACCAAGACTGCAATTTTTGTAGGCATAGTTTTCCGAATTTTGCAACTAATTTATCAGTGAAATAATACAAAAAGGAATTTTAAACTTTTTATGCTATTAAGTTATGAAAATTTAATATTTAGTTATTTTAAAAAAATAATGTACATTAATATCATGAATCCTGGGTATCCTACCTAATCCTAAGACTCCTTACTCCTATAAAAACCTTAATTTTGCTAGAAAATAACTTTGAACTTTCTTCTACTAGTTCAAATACGAAATCATCTTTGCAAATGTGAATCATCTTTCATCTTTGCTTTCTGGGGTTTGAAAATTGGGAAAATTTAAGATTGTGAAAAATCGGGGCATATCTGATATCATTATCTTTCTTTCTTTTCTAGAACCGAAAATATTTATTTTCTCAGTCATATGACAGCTATTTATTTGTAATCAGACACTGGTCACTAACCGTATTTTGTTTTATGTTTAAGTATTTGTTTAGTTTATACATTAAAAATATTTCAATAAGGACGTCATTTAAAAAATATTCCGAGTGGATATGAGTTCAAGCATTTCAAATTCAAAAATATAAACTGAAAATTTTCAGTTTTTTTTTTTTTTACTGAGGGAAGAATGTATTGATTCCATCAATAAATAAGAAATTATTTAGTCCTGTCGTTGAAATGTACCCCACATAAGAATACCCCAACCGCCATGTTTTATTGTTCTAAGTTCATGGGGTTAAGTTCCTCATTTTTTCTTTCTCCATACAATTATAAATCTACCAGAACCAAATACGTTAAATTTGGTTTCAAATCAACAAATAAGACATGATTCTAGAAAGTTTTGGGCTTATTTTATTGATTTGGTGTACGAAAGCCTAAGCTTTCTATTCTTTGCATGATTAAAAGCTTTTCCAACAGCTGAATGCTGATATTGATCAACTGATCTCAGCTGATCTGAAAAATTGTTGAACAGTTTCAGGTTCAATTGAAATAGGAAACTTTTTGATAAACCCTATAGAAATCTTTAGAACATTCAAATGTGGATTTTCCTCAGATTTGATAACTATAAATTTCTTATTAAATTGTATTAATTTTGCTGGAACCTTTTCTTAGCTTGTTTTCCATTCGAATTTCGTTCCTTAAAACTTTTATCACATATTCTTCTGTGGTACTGGGGTTAATTTACTAATTTATCGATAAATCATTTACCATTAAGTTTGAGAAAAAAGTCACTTTTCGAATGCTGCTCGTTTTCCCCTTATAATTACCATTTTAAAATGAAATCAATTTTTATTATGCATTTATATGAAAACGTATAAAGAAAGAACAAGTAAAAATTAAAACCAAACGATTTTTTAAAGTGCCCCAGAAATGTGCATTAAATGTTTTAAATATGTGTTTATATTTACAATATTAAGTTGGTGGATAGTGATAAAATTAAAAAAAGTTCATGAAAAGTTCATTTTTAATCTCAAATCAATTGAGATATTTGCTAATTATCCAATATAAAAATAAAATATTATCTCCATCGTGTTTCTAATCGATTTGACTTTACCATTCATGAAAAAACCATTTAAGATAAAAAATTTAGCATGGATATTCTTAGTTCTATGTTCTAATTAAAAACTGCATCTATACATATATAGCCATTGAAAATCCTTTTTTGTCATTTTAAATATATGAAAATAATACATTTAAAAGACCATTCCGATTAATAGATCGATTTATAAAATATATTCTTTACTAAAATACCAATATCAAATTTGAAAATTTACCAAGTTTCACTTAGAAATATTTTTATGCATAATGCTATAAGTTTTAATAAGGCCATAAAATTTATACATAAATTATCATCACTATTTATGAGTGGTTTTAATTTATGCTAATTTAAGTTTAACAAACACGTCTCCTGATTTTGAAAAATATGCCAGCCATCCATCACATTTTCGGTTTATGTTCTTATTCTTTCTTGTTCGTATAACGATGGTTTCATAAGAGTCGATGGAATAAGAATAATACCACAATGGACAGAGCATATTCTTTATTAAAAAAAGCAATCACTTTTACGATTCGTCAAGAACTTCTGTCGCCAGAAATGGATCGATTCGAATGTTAGGTCAAGGATTCCCGCCATAAAAAAATAAAAAATGCCGGCGAACAAAACGCGATGATAAGATAGACAAAACACCGGACATACCGCGATTGTCCAAAATGCTTCTGGGTTAATTGAAATGAGGTCACAGATTTATGAATAGCAGAATTTCCCTTTTCCAACAAACGTCATGTACTTCGTTTCAACGTTTGTTTTCGAATTTTTTTTTGCATAAACAACATTTTAAAATGAATTGTTTTTAAGGAAATGTCTGCGGTTTATGAGGAACAATAGTTACCTGCAATTAAATTAAAATGAGCTGTACAGGTTTCTTTCAAGAAGAAAGAAGAAGGAAAAAAATGGCAGATAAAAATAGAGAGATAAGGAAAAGTTCTTAAATGAATAATTTAGAATTATTTCAAGAGGTAGGTTATACCAAGATAATTCTATTCAATACGTCTTCAAATAAAACTGGTTAATAAGCACATCGTTTATCGAGATGAATATGTTAGTTTCAAGACTGTAGGAGCTACTTCCAGACAGTTTCACTTCATTACATAAAACACGTTTTGCTCAAGATATTTTTAGAAGGTATCCTTGTTATTATTTCCAATTGGGATAGGTTAATTAACAAAAGTTTCAAACTCTGGAATATTAATTTTGTTGTACATATAGAGATTTCAGTTGTTGCTGATGGTATAAATATTTTCTTTTATAGCTATTCGTAAATTTATTTTTAAATAAAATGCAAGGGTAAATACTCAATGTAATTCGTGAACTTAAAAAAAAAATAAACTGCTTATTTTGTCGAACTGAATACTTTCAAAGAAATATTTATCTTCCAGTAATGCTTTTTTGATAATACAGAAGATTTGTGGGATTTATAATAAACATGGAGATGTGTGTATACGTGTTGGCGCTCTACAGGCCAGACTGTTTGACTTACAGCTACCAGATATACATTTGCATATTTCGGTGGTCATGAATGAGCACCTCGGATGTATTTTTTGAATTTTGAATTTGGGTTTTAATTAATTAAAAATTAAGCTCTATTCGGCATTTTCACTATTTTTTCAAAACATATTACAGAAAAAAAATTTATTTCTACATCATAACAAAAATTAAAAATATTTTTAATGATACTAATGTTTTAATTGACAAAGAAAATTTCGATTTCCAAAGAATTTTCAAATAATAATTTAATTATATTTTTCAACAATTTATTTCGCACAAAATAAAAATAAGATTTCAGCTGCACTATAGCACATTAAGCATGCAAGGAAAAAAATTGGCGTTCAGCAATCCGTTGCCATCACATTGATAAAAGATCAATTCAGAGAATAAATTAACTAGCTGGAAATAAAACCTACAGAAATGTAATTTTCAGCATATACATACCTGTATAAAATGAAAAAATAAGAAACACAATATTTTCTATAAAATAAATGCAAGACAAAGTTTTCTATGATCTTTTACAATATCTACATTATAAATTCTATAAATCATTTTTTAAAATAATTATGTTTAAGTATATCTTTTCGATTCAAAACCTAACGGCTAGTTTTTAAACTTTTAATAATAGAAATTCATGTACTGAAATGATCTAAATGAAGTAAATAACTAAATTTTATATATGTTGAGTCAACAAATGCCCAAATGCATACATTATTTTATTAAATTAGTTATTTAATAAAATAACCAATGTTTAGCTTTCATCTAAGTTCTCTAACATATAAATCATATTTAACAAAATATTCTTGAGATATTAATATTTTAAATAAAAATCCTTACACTTCCATCAACTAAATCAATCAATAAAACTGAGATTTATGGAAATTCGAATATCACTATTTCATAAAAATAGGTGATTTAGACCACTACGATTGTCTAAAATATGGTAGTACAAAAAGCGTTCATGGTTTCTCAAGACATATTAGCTAAGATTATGGAAAAGTTGTTCAGTATGAACTTTCAAAACTGCTTAAAACAATTGATAGGAGGAGACGGCGGAAAAAAACGTTTACTTATTTGAAAGTTGAAAAGTCAAGAATATTTCGCAGAATATGATTATTTAGAACCAAGGACTGTATAAAATTTATACTTGAAAAGTTTTTGTCGTATATTTATAGATCGAAACAAAATAAGGTATTATAAATTAACGTCATTTAAATACTTTTGAAAGCAAAAATAAAACTGAATTTTACGATGAATTCGAAAAACTTTATTTGAATAATTCTTGAGATGTATATGATATATATTATGAAATATATTCTGTACTGCATGTAAGACTTAAATATTGAACAATTTTGTTTCCAGGACTCGTATTTAAAAATCATTGGATTCATAATTTTTTATATTAATTACAGTTGTATTATTTCCACTTTAATTTAAAGTTGAGATTTTATGAAAGTCGAGAGAAAATTAGAGAAAAATATAGAGTATTATGGCTTAAGAATTTTTTAAAAAAAATATGTGTGAATTATATGACTATTAAAATTTGAAACAAAAATATTTTTCTATTTTTATAAAGAAGCTATTAAAAGACGTGATGTATTTAATTCAAAATTTTAATAAACACTAAGATTGGTGAACCGGCTAGTTACCAAAGCCGACTTGTAGTAAATAAAAAGAAATAATAGAAGCTGATTTAGACGTTGATATGTTTAGGAAATGAAGAAATTTCGAGCAGTTAGTAAACGGTAAGAAGAAAATAATTCTATCGAATTGCATTCATTCAATAACAGAATCTTCTATTTGTATACACCATGACAAGACTTTTCTTTCCATTTCCTAAAATCTACTATGCCAAATTGGAAAAGAAGTTAAAAGGAAACCATAACATTTTTCGGACTTGTATATTATTGTAAATTGCCCGATATATTATGGAAAAATCGAGCAAAATTCCTTGCAGGGCAGATTACTGGATCTACAGCTAATATGTTTACTACATAGTTACTTCTTAAATAATCGATACTCATTAAAAAAGAGTTTAAAAATTAATAAAAATTATAACATATCAAAAAAAAGATTTTTACGGCAATCTACAATTTTTTTCAAAAAAAATTTTTTTTTTAGTGACAACATTTTTATTTCTACATATTTTCCTTCTAATGTAATAAATTTTTCGAAATTACTTTTAAACTCTATTTGTAACAATTTTTTTAGAATTAGAGCCATGAAATTCGATTATTCAAGTTGTGATAAAATATTTAAAAAAATACTTTCTTCGGACACTAATTTTAGAGAAAAAAATTTTAACTTTTGTTTTTTATTAACATGCGTTTATTAGCATGAACAACATATTTTTATTTTCTGCGTTTTAACGGCATACGCCGAAAGCATTGACAGATGTAATCAAAACAGATAAAAGCAAGATTGATAATTCAAGTCTATAACATTATTATGCAATGATGTTTGGTATTTACGCACCTTTCTTCCGTTTCATAGAATAAGTCTTGGATATATTTCATTTAAATGCTGGCGGAAAAAGAAGATTTGGAATGTAAAAATAAAGAATATGATAGCAGATAATAAAAAAGTATGACCCATACAATTTTCACTTTATTGACACATACATAGAATTACGTATTTTCTAAAATTCAAAGTATCTCAGATACATTATCTACTGTGACAAAATCTGGTTACAGCCTCCCGTCAGCAGTCTTCATTGATAAATGGCCCCGTTCAGAAACCACTGATCCGCCGAGAATAATGGCTGCCGATAGTTTCCTCAGCAAAACATTTTTGAATTTTAAATTTTGGTATACTTACATTATTTCAAAATCCTTATACAGTTCTATTCATTAAGCTTTGCAATTCCCTTTATTTTTATCTATATTTTTATATATACAATTATATAAAAAAGAAAAGCAATATATTAAAATGGAGATGTTTTAAAATTTTTTCCTCCATTATCTGATTTTGAAATGAAAACTTAATTTTAAGTAAAAAAAATACCAAAATATATATTAAAGCCTGATTTATATTGAAACTTATTTAACATGGGAAAATAAGACATATCTTCATATCTTGATGATAACAATCGAAAAAAGATAGGATAAAATATTATTAGCAACAATAGTTTTAGTTTCACTTTCACAATGAACTATCAAATTGAAAAATAATTTTAAAATGTTAAAAAAATAATTAAAATTATATGGCAAAAATTTTATTTTACATTTTAAAGTTATTACAATACAAAAATGATATTTACAGTAATGTATAATTAATTTTTTTAAGTTATCGCGGAAGAACATTAAACTTTTGTTCAAATTTTTAATTAAAATTAAAAAAAATATTCTTGGGTGAAAATTAACATCTTTAAAGTATGTATATACTTATTAGCTCTATGTCAAATGCCCTGGCCTGAAGAATGACAACACAAACACCCGCACGCATTAACAATTTGAAAGATTCATTTAAAAATTTTCAAATTAAAACGTACGAATTTTATCCTCATCTAAATCATCTTTTCCAACTTTACCCCCATCTAAACCAAATTAAACTGATCACCATTGACCGTCAAACTGAGGTTGCATTAAAAAAAATAAGTTTGGAATCTCAAAACCAAAATTTTGCTGCAGTGTAAATCTATAAATGTTCTTCGTTTAACTTGATTGCAAAAGTCACTGTATTTTGTGATTAGCAATTTTCATGTAAGAAAATTTATATAAATATAGAAAATCTAAAAATGTTATTAAAATATTAGAAAAAAGAAAGTGAAAATGCAGTTATGGAGGAATAAAAAAACATTTTTTTAGTGTAATTCTAATATATGAAAGTGTGCTAAAATGAAGGATTTGATGAAAAGAAAAAAAATTATATTTATATTCATTGCAATAATAATAAAAAAACATTAAAAAATAATGATTGAATTCAATTTTTAAAGTTCTTCTGAACTCAAAGGAAAAAAGCATGAAAATAAAAATGGTGCCTCTGAAAATTTATATTTGAATTTTTTAAAAAAATCTATCGATAGTTTTTTTGTGTTAATATTTTCCTCTGCTATTAAGAAAAACAATTAAAAATTTCGTTTAATTTTAAAGTAAATAAATTTTTGAAAACTCCTCTCTTTGTGAGCATCTACCATCCATGTGTTAACTGCTGCCAAATTTTGTAGCTTTGGATCTAACGGAATGTTGCATTCTCTGCAGAATGATTTTCTCATTACTCAGTAAACAGATGCCAGTTTCAGAACATTATAATATTAATAAAGTTTGCATGACTTCTCTCCACACTTCTTTGCAATTTGTTAGATACTTTTGGACTATCACTTATGAGCTGGTATGAGATTTTAAAGCCAGTTGCTCTACTATGGAATTCCTGATCGCGATTTTAATCGCATTGCATTCGTAATCTCTTACTGAGGTTACTTCAAAAAGCTTTCAAAATTGCTCTTTTGCGTGTATTATTGATAAAAAGAAGTTAAGTTGAGTGATAATTTCTTCATTGTTGCGCAAGATATTTCAATTTTAAAAGAAATGGAGAAAGAAGATAATTCCACAGAGAGTATCGATATGCTCAGTTTAGAATAATGCTGACTATTTTTCGGCGTATTCTAATATGCATCATTCGGATATGATAAGGTGTATCCTAATATGCATAAAAATTTGATTCTCTATCTTTCCACAATTCATTCTCTTAGTATTCCAGAAATCGACAATGAATTATTTACGTTAGTTGATTGTATAACTTGATCACATTTATCAATGCATCCCACTGAAAATTGTGACACATTTAGAGATTGAGGGAAAATTATTAGCGAAATATAATATTCTTGAAAATTTTACGACAGGAGGTTGACTTTATTCTAAAGTGACTAAATCACTGAAATTTCCTACTTTTGAACTTTTTCCATATTTGATGTATTTTATTATTCTAAACAAGTTTTGTATCGTTTGGTATTGTTTAAATTGAGAGAATTATATTAATTTTACTAAGAATCTAATATGCTTGTTTTGTATTTGACATTAATAATTAAATGTAAATTACCGAGAGCCATCTCATTTATCAAAAGAATCTGTAGAAATTATATCTTCGATATATTCTAGGATATTTCCTAACGACACTATTGCTTTACTCCAGTGGCTAACTCGGAAGGGACATTCAAATGCCCCTGGTGCCAAGACCAGAGAGCTCAAAATTGTGCAATAAATTAATTGGATTTAATAAAAAGTTTTTCTTTCCAATTTTTTTTTCAAATATTCTTAAAAAATAAAAATGAAGATTTTCTCTCATTTTAATATTTTTATATATTGAAATATCCTGATTAATTCCCAGAATCAATAGACCATTTTCATATTGAAACATCGTTTTTGAATAGACAAGAAGGCTTTGAACATTTGAAATCTTACTTTTCCAATTGGTCAGCAAAGGAAAATATTTCTCCATAGTACAAATGAATCATGCGAATAGTATTTAATGAAATCAGACTTCATCGGAAGGGAATGTCTCTATTCAGATATCCAGATCAATCAATAAAAATCATATTAATATTTTAAATGACTTATGAAATATTTAGAATTGATGTAATCCAAACAGAAAGATAGACGAGTACAAATTTCATTAATAACACAAATGTCGAGTGTTTAAGTGCCACACCTTTATAATCACATAAAAATATATATGGTAGAAATGAAAATAGCGTAACAGGTTATAAACTAGGACATTTTTCTCCTTTTTTGAAGCTAGAATAAATTATTTCGCTCTGAATTTGAATCAGAATAATTAAGGAAGAAATCTTGATATAGTTTTTTTTTCAGTTCATAATATTAACTTTGCTCGTGATAACGAATTCAATGGTGGAATTATGTTTTATTTTATAAATTGACTCAGTTTAAGATAAGTTATTATAAAAATTAGCCTATATAGTAGTTTTAAAGGCAATTATTAACACAAATCTACAAATATAAAACGCTAACGTACAAGGTACAACAAATGTGCTTAGAGCCATTAATAATTCAATTGTTACGCAGTGTTTGACTTGGAATAATCAATCAAACTTCTCTATGATTACATAATTTCACTAAACTTCGAATGAAATTTCATAAAAAGGAAATTAATTGCGAAATGAAATTTCATTTGTTAAAGCTGCACGCTCATTTTTCAGTTTTTTTTTTAATTCAATATATTAGCTGATAGAAATATCAATTGAAAAATAATATTTTTAATTAAATAATATTTGAATTCAGCTAATTTTTTTAAATTAAAAATTTAATAATTATATCATTTTTATTTTTTATGGTTTCAATGATTATGGCTTTGATTGCTGAGTTATTTCTTTTCCCAAATTTAATTCGATGAGAAACTAGATCCCACATGTTTAAAGTACATTTTATTTCAAAAAATTTGTCTCTGAAAATCCCGTTTTCGATTAATTAAAATTGGCGCTGAAAATTTATTCTTAGATGCATGCTCTCTTCTTCTAAAATGTCAGGGCCAAATTTGATGACATTAATTTTACTAGTTTGATCTTTAAGAAGCGCAGACAAGAGAACTAAATTATCATTTTTAATATTTGGAGGGATAACTGTATATTATAAATACAGATTGTGCTTCCATCTGTAAGACATCATAAATATTTATCATAAAAATAATTTTAAAAATTTTAAAATTGTTTTCATTTTGAATGAATTTTTTCTAGGTTTATCCAAGAAATTTTTGACATATTAATAGTTTAAATTACAAAAGAAACCTCAATTGTAATATAAATTTTTTTATAAAAAATATATATAATTAAAATGTATTCTATTTATCTCATCAGGTTCAGAATAAGCTTGCTGGGATAGCATCGGAATTTTTGTAAGGCTTCTTTCTAAAACAATCACATGTAGATAAACATATTGACTTGTCAATCATTAAGCAAAATATAATTTTAAATGATTTCGCACAGTTGAACTTTGGCTACCAGACAGCTCCCACGCTTTGGTGATTTTTTAGGTTATTAAACGACTAACACGGGATGGATTTTTTTAAAATTTCATTTTATTTGTTACGAAAAAATAAACTTTAATTGATTCACTTTGCGATAAATTATTACGAACACATATTTTAAGTGTCCATAAAAATAAGTGGAAGTCAAATCCTCTTTCGGATTTTTAATAAAAAATAATTCTTTCATCTTAATTTTAACCTTAGTAAAAGTAAGCAACTGAATATTTTTATGAACGAATTCGAATTCCATGATATTAAAAAAAAGAAATTGAAGTGAGGATTATACTCAAAAAGCTTTTTTTCAAACCAAACTAAAATAAATTTAATCTAACATTAAAAGCACCGTAAAATGGTAAATTATGTTTGAAGAACTTATTAAAAGCAAATAAAAAAACTGTATAAAAATAAAATTGATATCATTAAAGAGACAATTTTTTTAATTCAAAAACTTTTTGGAAAATAAATAATTTTGGAAGTCATCTTTTTTTTTGGTAGGTAAATCGCAACTGGTATCCATAGTGATGATTTAGCCTAATTTCATTCTTGATTATTAAACTTTTCAATCAAAGATGATTTCTTAATTTCTCTTACATCTTAATCTTCGAACTGAACAAAATATTTCAGCAGCATTTGTGATATGATAATCTCATTTAACTGGCGGAGTTAAACGAAGTGTGGTGGCGAAAAAGCTAAATAAAGCAGTCTGTTGAAACTTTCACTGAACGATGTGTTTGCATTTCACTGCTGCACTTCCGCAATAAATAAGACCGATTCGTTGTGTCCTGTACGTTATCGTTTTATATATGTAGATTTATGTCAACAATTGGCTTCGATGATCAATTCAAAAATTATTGAAGCTTAACTCTAATTCCAATTCTGGCACACTATTTTGAAGAGAAGGATAAGAAACATCATTAAAAAATTGGATTGCTGCTCTGTTTTGGTATAAGGTCTAGCTGCCATTTTGTGTAAGTATATTTCTCCCCCCCCCACACACATTTCCCATGTTTATAAATAATAGGGTTTGATCAAGAGAAACAGCTCCTAGAATTTTATTTTCCATGTCCCACACGTAAACATTTTGAGCTTCTTAATATAATGAGAAAAAAGCATGCATTTTGAACACACTAGATTAAACAAAGATTTAACATAAAACTGCAGTTTTAGTAACAAGGTCACTAATTAAATTTTACTTATCTAAAGAATTACGTTTTTGAATTAAAAAAAATTACAAGCACAATAATGTAAATCAGATAGACAGTGAAACGCTTAGATAGATTTGATTCAAAATTTGATATGAATCTATAATTTAAAGATTAAAAAAACATTATAAATGCTGACATCACAACATATTTTATTTTGTTCCCTATATTTCCGTTATCATGTTATTTCTACTTGGGTAGACATACGTTTCCAGTATATGTTCACAGTACAAAAACTGATAGAAATTTTGTATAAATGCTACATAACAAATTCCATTAATAAAACTAAGAATATTTTTGTTGTGGAATATACGTTAGATAATTTTCTCTTTCAGCCTTAATGATTTCACGCTTAAAATTTAATTTTTTTCGATAGTCATAATAATATATTCGTTAATATTATTACTTTAAAATAAATTTGAACCAATAGAATTAAATTTATAATAATAAAATTTATTTATTAGAATTTCGGTTATAATCGATTTATTTATATATTATTTTACATTAATCTCCTAAAAATGAATAAATTATGCTTTGTTGAATATACTTTTTGTGTTTTGATCCTTTTTAATGGATATTTTATAATAATATTAATTATCTATACGTTTTTGATTTTATTCATTTAGAATATCGTAAATTACTTCTCCTTATTAGTCAAGATTTTGAGTTAAGCTATCAAGTTCTAAAGGAGGAGAATTTTTTACCAAACTGCAAATAAAAAAAAAGTGCAATTCTTCTTTTAACCCTGCTTGAATTCTTCTTTTGAAAAAGAAATATAAAGCATTAAAATTGAACGAATTAAAAATATGAATCGCATTTACTTTAAAAAATAATTTATCAGATACAAGTTTTTTTTCTCTACATGACTCAGAAACTTTTAAATTAGTAATTCTGAATTTTCGAATATTACATCATGTATCTTTGAAATCCGATGAGAGGAAAATATCCAAGATTTATTTTAATCTATGAGTCGGAAATCATGTGCCGACAATTTTCGATTAGCAGAAAGCAGTTTAGTCCAAGATAAAAAGAACTGCTAATAAAATCGTCCACTTATCTCCTATTGAGAGTTCCAGCAACCTCTTACATCAAAAAATATCGTTTGGCAGAGGCTTAAAATAGATGATTACAGCTTATCTCTGGGCACGTGTTTTGTTTTCTGCTCTCAGTTTTTATATCCGTACTGTAAAACGCATGACGAGCACGATGTTGCCTTCACTATTTGACTCACAAGCTAACAGCAAAAAATACTAACGGAGATAGGCAAATTGCGAATGATTTAAATATCCACTTTCACTCCGTTAATCTCTTGGCATCAGCCATTTAAACAAATTACCGGTTTGGTTCGAATAACATTCCTTCTTTTTTACTTCACAATCTTTAAACCTACGCAAATGCATATATACAAATTTTCACCATTTATACTTTTGTCTTTTTCAAAATAAATTTTAAATATCCTAAATGTTTTATGTATAATGCATTACAGTAAAAAAATCTTAGCGAAACTTGTATAGTATTTAATTCAAGAATAATTATTAAGTCTTAATGCAAAACTGAATGTTTAAAATTATATTTTCAGTATTTCCATGGAGTAATTTATATGCATATTTGCAAAAATACATACCGATTAGAATTAAAATTTTTAAAAATTGAACCTAGTTTTTTTACTTTCAACTTTTTATACCAATAATGTTAATTTAATCGTTAAACATTTTTTTTTGGAAAAAAACTGAAACATTATCTTATCGTAAGCCTAAATCTTTTTTAAATTACTTGCGGAACAAAGTTAGAGCATTCTGATTTAGTTGCTACGTTTGTAAGGTGCGAAATTAACTAAATAATAAAATTAGCGAAAAATTATTAGTTGTTAAAGTTGGAGGTTCTTCCAAAATTTTATTTCATAATTGCGTTTAGCATTTATCGGACAGGCGACCATTGATGATGTATGCATGAAACAAACGTTTTCATATGAAATAAAAATTGCATAAGTTCAGTGGTCGGAGATAGAAAGCTCTGCTTTGTTTATTTCCCAATAAAAATGTAAGTTTTTAAGTAGAGTTTTTTATTACTTATTTAGAAAATATGGATACAGGCGACAGATATATCTATAGATCACCAGCTTTCATATGAAAATAGATGACTAAATCAGACTAGGGTTGGAGCTGGAGGACTGATTCATCGGTTTTTAAAAATGTAAAGATTCAGTAATAAGTATTTCATGTGAATGACTGAGGATTTAAAAGTGATTCAATGATAAAAGAGCCAGACAATCTGCAAGTGGATTTAAACATATGTATAGCTCATAAATTGAAAATTAATTGTGCAACTAAAAATTATCATAAGAAGCTAAAATATATCTTTATAATATATTAAACTTTTGATTGAAAATAAATTATTTTAAATATTAATTATTAAATAAATAGATGTTTAAGCTTTCTGGAATTTTGATTTTAATGTAAAAATAATTAAACTTTTATTTCATATAATAAAAATATCCTTATATGTAGATCAAATTTGGTACAAAATTATTTAGAATAATTTTTAAAAAAAATGCCTTAGTCGCAATTTCTTTTGAATTATCTTTTAATTTTATATATAAGTAAAAGATTGAGAGTATTTTTGTAAACAATTTTTATTGGACTCTAAAGCTATTTTTAATGAGACTATTTTGAAGTTTAATATATGCCTTTTTCCTCTTTCATTGAAAGGGATTTATTAAAAAAACCCAGATCCGATTTTAAAAGTTTATTTACTTGTGCGTTTTAATTAACTATGGTCAGCAAATATTAAACGTGTGACAAGAGCATATTATCGCTGATTAGTATATTTCATTTAGTAAGCAAGTCTGATTAGTTTACGAAAATTTTTGGTGAAATTGGAAGTTTACTTCCTGCAACTACATTAGAGTTATTGGAGTGGAATTTCAACACTCTCCAGTTGTATACAATATAAATTTGGTTTATGAAGCATCGATAACAAGAGCAGACTCATTTTGATGATATTTTCATTATCATTTATGCATAAAGATTTATTATACATATTTAAAATTACTGAATTCAAAAGTCTCTTACTATCAAAACTTATTATGATAGATTAAGTAGCATGATAATTATGAAGTTTAAGGTAATATAAAAAATATATTATAAATTTTTAAGAAATAACACAAAATAATTCGACAGGTTTCTGTACATATATTGAGAGATTTAAGAGCCAATAGTGGATTTTCAATGAGGCTCTGTCTAGGATCACTGGGTTGACGTAGGAGTGGGGGATGCACGAAAATTGATTGAAAAGATTCCATTACATTAATAACGAAATAAATACATTTCTAAAAAAATAATTCACGAATTATAAAGCATTAGTTGGTACACGGCGCATAGCCCAATCGTTTAAAATAATTAAAAAATGCCTTATTTAATTAGGAATGATAGAGAAAATGGTATTTATTTTTGTTGACAATGAATACATTCAGGAATTTAACGACATATAAAGGAGAAGTATAAATAATATTTATTCTACATTCTGTCTGACTCGCGAACATCGGAGAAACAACTGGGCATGTGGAAAACATTTACTTCCCCTGTTCAGAGCAATGAGTTGACATAGTTTTATCGCGATAAGATAAACGGTATGGCTTCTCATAAAATATGAACAATAAACAATTCATTTTTATATATTATATAGGGCAATGTTAACAGTTTATCAAGTTTGAATTGGTCATATTCAAATTTATATCATTATTTTCTCTAACTTATTTCGTATTATATCACATTTACTCTAAGATAATATTAAGAAGATAGAATAATTAATCTTATAATGTTAAATTAGAAATGTAAAATTAAGTTGCCATTTTATTTCAATTAGCGATAATTATATTGTGCACTGTAGACTCCACTTCTAAGATGACACCGATTTTTCAGAGACAGAGGGCTCTTCTTATAAAGCTTGCTCCGATCATCAGTGAATAGATTACATTAATATTAATAAATATTTCATCCATAAATTAATAAATATTCATTATTAATAATAAGTAATTATGTATTTGTCATTAGTAATAAATCTTTCATTCATTTTAATATAAATTTGATCTGTTGCTTTAAAAAAAATATCTAAATTTGTTTTGTGGAATAAGGTGTATTTTCAGATTCGAAATATCGAATATTATCTGTAAAGTCTTCGCAATTTAAACAAAAAATTAGGTTTATGAAATGTTTCTACAGGGAAAAATTTTCTGCAGAATTTCAAAAACAAATGATAATTAAATAAACAATAGAATGTTTATTATATAATTAAGAAATTATTAACAGTTACTGAATACATCAAAATTAATAATAACTACATTTAAATATAACGTGATATAGTTGAATGTAGCTGTGAATATTTGAAAGCAAAAAAAAAAATTAAAATCTTCCAAGTTAGCGACTGAAACTTTGCTCATATATATTAACGAGACAAGAAAGAAAATTGAATTATATTGTATACAAGAGCATATTAGAAGCCATCATTTCTATAAAATACATTAAAAATAAAATTTAAAATAATCTTGCTGCACTTATTAATTTCATTAAATTATAAAGATAGATCCATGGGACAAACAAAAATCGTAGCGCCATCTATGGTTAATATTTGACATTAAGAGGGAGAGAAATAAAAGGATTTTAGTTCCTCGTGCGAGAATTGCTTCAACCGTTGCCAGCTCTTGTCTAATTGGCAAGAAAGTTAAAGGAAATTTAACGGCTCAAGTTTTTTGTGAATATAAATTGTCCAAAAATATGAACAGACATGCATTAATATACATAGATTGGATTGAACAATCCCATGTTTTATATGATAATGAGTTTAATGGAAAAAAAAGGATAAAAATTACCATCAGGTATGCAACCTATGTTAGTTGATTGTCCAAGACCATTTGGAAGTTGTGTATTTCCATCGTCTGATGAAACGGGCAATTCTGCAGCTGAAAAAAAAAAGTAAGAAAAAGTGAGAATAATATTTAGATATCTGGTGAGAAGGAATTAATATTTAATGACATAAATGATTTAATTTAGTAACTTAGCTTAAAGATTTAATCTTATTTAAAAATAATGTATTAAGAGTAAGAAAAAAAGATGTTAAACTGTGACATCAAGCGATTTGTTTTGACCAAATTTTATTGTGTGCCAACTGAAGAATACAAATACTAGTATTCTCATGATAAGAAGAATTATTCATACATTAATTCAGAAGACAAAATTAAATATTAAAACAAGCATATATATTTTTTATATTTTAAATAATGACTCTTGATTATAAAAATAATTATTATATATATATATATATATATATATTTAAAAGATATCATACTAAATCAGCAACTTCTGTTTTTATTGATAGCAATAGATGGCGACACTATCGTTCTCTCCCGAAATAAAGAAGTATTTCTAAATCATGTTAATTATTAATATTAAGAATGCTTTATTGATATTGAAGTGATAAATTTTATATTACATTTGTCCTCAAGAATCAAAAAATATCTCTAGTTTTAACTTACAACTAATGAAACTCTTAAATGAAAATACTTCAGAAAAGTTCTAAATATTATTTTAACAGATATACACACACATAACATGGGGGGTTTCCGAATATCATTTGTAAATTATTGCATTAATGCTTATAACGACATAATTTTGTCAACAACGAATAAACATCATTGAGAGAATACCATACATCTTTGCTATTTTTAAAATGTGATAGTTCATTTAGAAAGGGACAACAGATACAACTCAAATATTTTAAACTATTTATTTTATTTAAATTCATTCATTTTATAAGAGAATAATCTTTCATTTTCTGATATACGAAATTACGACAAATTAATATTTATAACAATGAACATTAGTTTGCAGAATATCTATGAGAATAATTAACATTACATTTTTTATTCATTGATAATTATTTTGCCATGTATTGCTGAATTTTAAGTTAAGATATAGTAAATTCGTTGTCAAATCGATAATTTTTAAGATGCTTTAAATGATATTAAAATTATATCTGCAATCGATCCTCCTGAATAAAAAGAAACAGCTACTGATTTAAAAAATCCTGATATTTTTTAGAGAAACTATAATTATAGAAATTGATGACTGGTTGAAAATTGCGAGCTTCCTTCCAAACAGCCCTAAAGGATTCTTAAAAAAAGTGGCTGTTAGAAAAAGAATTCTAATTTGAAATAAATTTACATTTATGCAATTTATTAAAATCAGTAAAATTAAAAACAAAAAAATCATTATTGATTTTAAAAAAATTATTTGCAGTGTTTATTTACTAACAAATTTAATAAACACTTCAAAGGAATTATAACAGAGAAGTAAATAAATATAAATAAATATTAGTATATACAAAATATATCTGTTGAGTTGCAACGTGCACTCACTTCTGACGTTGAGGAAGTACCCGAACGAAGCGAAGAATCCGAACTCGTGGTGCGTGGTGCACCTGTACCAGCCCGCGTGCTCATGCGCGACGGGGGTGAAATTGAGGAACCCCTGGGAGTCTTGCGAGACGGTGAGGGGGCCGTCGTCTCTGACCCATAGGGGATCGCTGGGAGGGTTGGCGTCCACCTCGCATCGCAGCGACACTCGCATGCTTTCCAGCAGGGGGAGACCGAATCCCGGTTCCCGGCTGATGGAGAAAGAGGGCTCATCTGCAACGAAGGAACCTCATTTTACATCACAGTTGAAATGCCTCCTGAATCTGAATTTAGTTAGCACTCGGCCGATATAACGAACGTAACCTTCTTTATTTTAGGTAATGAATGAAAGATAAATATGAATGTAGTATCCAGTTAATACCCTAGTTAAATGAAGAATATGATTATTCCAGAATATTTTAATTACATTTCTTGTACGATATGACACTCGTACATAATTTTCTTACATTCATACATTGATCGTGAGAAGAAAACTCCGAACCTTGGTGTTCTGAACTACCGAATCACCAGGGTGGTTGATTGGTAAGTTTACCATGGTGTTAGTACTTCCTTGTCCTAGACGAATTGCAGACATTTAAGTGATTATTTCAAGCATTTGAAAATAAGAAAGTTTAATGAGAAAACAACGAGTCCTTATGGAGGATATTTGAGATTGCATTTGAAGTTTTTTTTTTAACTAAACAAGGCAGCATCTAAAACTTATCTATAATTTTCGAAAGAAAAATATTTTCTGAAAATCTTGTCTATAAATCTTAGTTTATAACATAATATTCAAGCTAGAAGAACATCAAACTAATTAATTTACATTTGAAGCCTATAAACGTGTATAGAAGAATGACTAATAGCACACGGACTAGATGATTTGTTTACAATTAGCCTGGCAAAAGCAATAAGATTATGAAAAATAGGTGAAGTTCAATTCATCAATTTTCCTTTCAAATACCTGTAAGAAAAAATTCAAAGACGTCATATATGCTGGTGATCTTCAATAGCTTCCGAAGGCAAGAAGCGCAATGCCCTCCAACAAAATAAATAAATAAGTAGAATAAATAAATAAATGGTTTTATTTCCAAAAAAGATTTATTCTTTGGGGGTATATTAAACCTAATATATTAAACGATTTCGTTCTTGCATTATTATTGAAACATCATTTATTTATATGTTTAAGGCATTCGCAAATTGGTTACTTCATAAATAAGTAAAAAAAAATACTTTGAATATTTTATTTAAACACACAGAAACGAAAGCATAAAATTTGGTTTCCGCAAATTGTTTACTCCATAAATTCGTAAAAAATACCTTGAATATTTTATTTAAGCATACAGAAACGAAAACATAAATAAAGAAATGCAACAAAATATATTAACCTGACCTAAAAGTGCATAAAAGAGAAACAGGCCGATATATTAGGTAAATAAAAAGCATAAATAATGCTTGAAAAGCAGAATGATACTCACAGAGAAAAATTGTTGAAAGATAGTACAGAGTCACTAAAAAATAAAACATGTTTAAAACAGAGGTTTTACTCAGAATGGACATTACGAGGAAATACATAAAACATTAAATAAATATCCCATCCTTGAAATAGAAGAGGTACGCATTGAAGAAGTAGTGCTTTTGTCCGATTTCTTCCTAACTAAACTGTAAAGAGTTACCTTGAAGTGCGATAAGAAGAAGTACACTAAAGAATCTAAACTTTCGTATCAGCGTGATTTAATAGAAAATATTGAGCGAGGAAACATTGTATTGAGTGGAGAGGAACAGTAACTAAATGAAAAGCATTACTATCAAAGAGTTACATTGAGGGAAACCATGGACAAGTTCATAATATTTAAAAAAAAACCCTTTAAAGTAGGGCAGTTTTATTGAAAATATTGAGGTAGGAAACATCCAGAGATACTTAATGAAAAGGTTATTTTTTGAAATGAAATAGTTTTGAGGAAAGAACTGTACATAAATACCGAATGGAAAAAAGGGTTAGAAGTAAACTGGTACTCACAGAGAACGTTGAGGGACGCAGAGACAGCTGCCGCTTGCAGCCAAGTGATGTGGTGCACTTTGCAGACCAGCTCCTTTCCGTGGACCCTCCGTGTGACATTAAGAGCGAGGACACTGCGACTCGTGTACGCATCATCCGAGGCGGAGAATTCCACGAACAACTCGCTCACTGACGTCAAATTGGCCTCGCCTGCAAGGAAGAAGTAAAATACTGCAGAAACGTTTGAAATATAGACATGTAAAAAGTTTAGAATGACAAAATGTGGGAAAATACATTACTAAAAGTACTGCTGTATACTGAAATTCGCCAAAACAAAATGTTTCCCAATTTAGATGTTTAATTTAATGCTCGAGTCAAACGATTCGTCACTTTCACAGACAAGTGGTTCTATTCCGCAGTGTATCGAATATTTGATCCAACTGAACTTGATGAAAACGCAGAAAAGCCGAAAGGAGAAATTGCAGTTGTTGCCGTTAGAGTGGTGGTACTGACTTATTCCCGTTTTATTAATTCCATAAACGAGACGCAAAGAATGGTTATTTACCAGATTAACGGTGTCAAAAGGAATCACGTCAATGTGCTATATAGTATGAAAAACCAATGGTGAGATTATGCTCGTCATTTTATTGGATAGGGTTAATAGCTTGTGAAGAACTAGAAAAAGGATTAAAAGCAAAAATTCGTACATTGTACTCTTCTAGTACAGGTTAAATCATTTTGCATTCATTACAGTAAGTGAAAACATCTCAATTTATGAAAGCTCTACAAGAAATTAGGTTTCAGGATTGTGATTCAACAGTAATTAACCCATTAACTGCCAGATTCTTTTAAAAATATTTTTTAAATATATAGTTACGTATTTACATGTAAACCAATGTAGTACATTAAACTTTACAATACAGAAAAAAAATGTTTTTTATGGATTTAAAAATCAATCCCCATTTGGGGATCACGGTACACTGCATGTAAATAACTGTAAATTTTTTTAAGAGTGCCATGGAATAACACATTCTAAGTGTAATACTACATCACACCTCACGCACTGTTTCCGAACATTTTTTTTTTACAAACCGCACATTTTCATTGCTTTCCGTCCAATGTTCTTTCTAAATAATGTCCTTGAGGATTTTTTCTTACGTCTTCTGGTACGCGCTTATGTGAATTCACACTGTACGATGGTCGTCCACAATCTTTCGAGTCAGACACGGAATGTAACTTCAAATAGAACCGTGCAACTTCTCGTCTGAAATTTAATAGCGGCATTTTTCCATTAGCAATACAATATATTGTATAAGCATTAACTAGAGCCACATCCACTGCATTAGTGAAAATAGGAAAACACCATTTTTTGCCTCTAATTTTTATCCTATACTTTTGTACATTCCAGTCAAGCTTGTCAACACCTCCCATGTTCTTATTGTAATTTATAATAGCATTGGGTTGTGGAATTAATATTTTTTTTCTCAGCCCTAGACCATCTCGGCACACGTTCCAAAGGTAAAACTTCCAAATGATTTGATAACATTTTAACAATGCTGTTATCTTTCCAAACAAGACCAAATATTCCATTTATTTCATCATATCTATAATCAAAAGCCCCTCTAAATTCTTTCTTCATTTCCTTATCTGTTTTTATAGGGCACTTATTCATCCTATTACATCTCACCGATCCTGTCGCAGGTATATTTCTCTCTTTTAGATTTTTCAGCAAATCAAAACTTGTGAAAAAATTATCGAAATAAAAGCAGTGTTCCTCTGGTTTGTCTATGGTTGCTATCTTATTCAATATTACTGACACACCTAATCCATAAGTATCTCCTTCTGAAATTCTACTTGGCTTACCTTCATAGATGTCAGCATTATAGCAATATCCGGTCACACCACAACACATCTCCCATTGCTTGAACCCAAAGCGAATGGGCTTTCCTCTAATAAACTGCTTTAGAAAATGATGACCATAATAACGTACCATTTGTTCATCAATACATATGTTATACGAAAATACGCCGAACTGCATAAATGCTTTATTCAGCTCATCCAAGATTGGTCGTATTTTAAATAATCTGTCTTTGTTTCCATTTATTAGTGGTATATTTGTATTGTCACTGGAATGTAGATTTCTCTTTATTTCAATATAACGATTTTTCGACATACATTTCCTTACAATTCCAATATCTATATCTTCTTCTTCTGACCAATACATCTGCTCTTGAGGCAAACAGTGATATCCAGTTAACAGTAAAAATCCCAAAATTTTTTTGAAGCAGTCTGAAGAGAGCGTAAATTGGTGACGATTATTTTGAGTTGCATAAGATACACTTTGCTGTACGATGTGATTTACTAGATCATCTGTGAAGAACATTTCAAAAATTTCTACTGGTCTTTTATCTTTTACTCTTTCTATCATGGTCATTCTACGTTGCTCGCACTCTTCTTCTCCCTGACTAGAAATGTTGAATGATGCTCTTTCTCTTTTCCACCTTGATATGGGTTTTTCTTTTTTAGGTTTCTTTTTTCTTTGAACAGTAACTTCTTCATTACACCTACCACCATGAGTTTCTAATGAACCTGGAACATCGTTTGGAATTGTATCTTCCAGAATGTTGTCATCTATATCTTCTAAATCAGACACATCATCCGCTCTATCTGGTGGTAATTCAACTATGTCAATAGTACCTCCTGGGTCATCATCATCTGTCAAATCAAGATTATTGTCCCAATATTCTTCAAGCTCTCTTAGCGTTGAAACACATGATTATCCTTCTACACATGATTATCCAAATGAAATAAAAAATATTTAAAAAACACAAATTATAATAATACTGACATTTATCAAAATCCAACCATGTTGATCTTGCGGATAAAACTCTCTAAATGACACAACTTCTCAGCACAATGTTCATGTCCATCTGCTCTAAAATTTTAAATATCTTGCCCAATAGACGAAAAGGACTGGCGACGTCCCACTCCAATTAGAAGCAGGTGCGTTTCAGAATCACCTGCTCTCAACACCTGCTATTTCCACCCCCACATCTTGTTTCTATTATTATTATTAGTGGGCAAATTCAACATTTTCGTTAGAAACATTCTTTCTGGAACTCTCCCCCTTTCTTTCCCCCCGTATCAAGTCTATATTTGTCAGTGGAAGCATTCCACACTTTTGTGGGTAACAGCCTTTTTGGAAATTCCGGAAACATATTGCGCCAGATAACTGAACAAATGAAAATTTCAATTGTAGCATAAATAAATCATTTTACATTGCAATAACCGTGAGCCCCAAATGGGGATCATTGTATTTTACAGGTGCAGACGGCATGAAGTAAACAATGTGCTCAATTTTTATTTTATATTACTCAGAACTCATGTGCAAACAACCTCTGTCAGAAAGAATAATTCATTTTAATATAAATTAACAGATATTCACTTAGAAAATAGACATATGTGAAAAAGCGTTGTTTACAGGAAATTTTTCGAAAAACTGTCATATATGTGTTTTATTTTGCAAATAAAACTAATAAATTAGCTATCTACATTAAGAGTAGACTATTATGTAGACACATGACTTTAAAAATAAATGAAAACCTAAAATTTAGGGATGAACAAGATAACAATTTTCGTAATCCCCAAATGGGGCCCATGGCAGGGAATGGGTTAAGGTAACAAATTTCACATTCTGCAATGTAACGCATTCAAATATTTAAATATTGCATTTTTTCATTCGCCGTGTTAGAATTTTAATCTCCATTCAATAATTACTGATAAACAGTGGTCTTATCGGAATTATATTTACTTACCGATTGACCAGTGTATGCGTCTCACTGGTGGAATTGCTCCGGACACTATGCAGTGAAGAGACAACTTTTGAGGTTCCTTAACTGTGACTGTCGCCTGGTGGACGAGACGACGCCCCTCCAACTCTAAATAGGGATCCGATGGAGAACCTGGTGAAGAAAGACCTGACACTGGTTTAGCGGGAACGGATAGAGGAGCGACATATATTAAAAATTTGATTATATCGAGAAATTTACTTAATTTTCGTGAAATGAAATAAACTATAATATTTATTTCTATTATTTCTTCTATTATTGTTAACCCATCGTTTGTTCACATTTCCAAAACAGGAACGGTTTCCATTCCGAAATTCAGTTAAACAATTTACTTAATTTTTTAAAATGAAAAATTAGTAAATGCGTTGAATTGAGAAATAATATATTTCTACTTTATTTCCTCTTGTAAATATATTTTTATGCTCTATATTATCCTAAGGGTTAATTAAAAATCTTCTGTAGTGGATATCATCTGAAAAACTTTAACAAACCTCTTTAAACTTTCTATAAACATCTATAAATAAGTCTATTTCCATTTATAATGTTAATTTTTTTTTCATGTAATGAGATACGAATTTTAATTCCATTTTTTTCCTGAAATATCGTATTTTATTATCTAAAGATGCGATACCTTAAATTTTGTTTTTGTGATGCCGTTTCTTTTCTAAAGCATTTGAGATGTTTTGCAAAATGGTTTATAAAAAGAATGATATTTGAGTGATGATGTAGAGAATCCACCACACATGATATATAATC
Source organism: Argiope argentata (assembly GCA_026289955.1). NCBI lineage: Eukaryota > Metazoa > Arthropoda > Arachnida > Araneae > Araneidae > Argiope > Argiope argentata. Next base: position 505,195 of record JAOUZG010027140.1, on the reverse strand, counting down.
TGGTAGACCAACCACTTCCATTAATGATCAAATATCGATAGGGACATAGAATTGGGGCTTTATTATCATTTTTGATAATAAGAGATGTTATTAAACAAATGCCTAGATTATTTTGATCATATCAAGTAATTTTAAAAGATCATTTAGGGTTACGACAATTCGTTTATCGAATTGTTCAGAAAACTTTAAGCTTTTTTCAAAGTCACACATTCTCAGATAGCTCGACAGATGCTTACTTAATGGGTTTCTTTTCCAAAAGGACCAATCACTTGCTCCTGAAAAAAAACTTTCTCTCTATAAATGTAAGAGTTTTCCTCAAAAAATGCCGAAAATGTACTAATATAAGCCAATCCAGCATAATAACGGTATCTTCTCATCACTCGTTCCACAAAACATCGTTCATTAAGTGATTCACTGTTCTACATTTTGTTTTGTTCGTTATATAATATTCTCATTACGCATGAACATCGCCCAAAAGCCATCTTTGTATTACTTGAAAATAAAATATTTTTCAGCGATACCAAAAGTTTCCACTCCAATTTTGTATTGTTTGAGTTATTGCAACTAAACAATATCATATATACAAGGTGCGCCTAAAACGTTCGGTTAATGGATGGATATCTCAAAAGCAACGTCAGTGAAAAATGTGCCCACGCACTTGCGCAGGGAGAGAGATCACGTAGTAAGTAGCACAATAAAGTGATGCATATTAGTCTGCTACAGACAGTCGAACGGTGGGTGTGTTAAAACTACCTCAAATAGAAATAGAGTAACGTATTAACATGAAATTATATTATAAATTTGGAAAAACATCCACATAAATGCACGCAATAACGGTGCAGATGTACGGAACCGACACCGTGAGCAGAAAATGCATTAACGATTGGTTCAAACGTCTTCGGGAGGGAAAGAAAACCATCGATGATGAGCATCGTTCAGGTCGAGCCGCAAGAAGTGCGATAGCCAACGACATCGAACGAGTACGATAGATGCTGTTGCAAAATCACCGACTGTCTATACGATTGATATCAGAGGAATGGTGGATTAGCAAGGACAGTTTAGCACCATCATTCACAAAGATTTGGATAAGCGCGAGATCTGTCCCCTTTTTGTGACGCACTCACTGACCGACGAGCAGAAGGAAAGACGCATACACACAGCTGGAGATTTCATCGACACATGTAACCAAGATCCAGTCTTTCTGAAAATCATCGTCAAAAGATATGAAAACTGGTGTTACCAGTATGATACAGAATCGAAGCGGCAATTGATAGAATGGTGCTCACTGGTTTCGCTGCATCCTAAAAAGAGCCACCTGCAGAATCCAAAGTCAAGACATTCTTGATTGCGTTTTCCGACAGCAACGACATCCTCCACCAGGAATCTGTCCCGGAAAGGCAAATTATCAATGGCGAATTGTTCGATTCCGTTTTGAAGCACTTGTCGTTGCGCATCCAACGTGTTCTCACACAGTTGTACAGGACTGGAAAGTGGTGTCTGTTGCATGACAACGCTTGCCCCATACTACGATCCATGTTCGCAACTTCTTGGTTCACCTCATTATAATTGTTATTTCACATCCAACGTACTCGCCTGAACTGGCGCCTGCAGACTTCTTTCCGTTCCCTCTCCTCAGGGGGCTTCTAAAAGGCACACGTTTTGCGGACATATCAGACATTCAACGACGTGTGACATCGGGTCTTCGATCGATCCTAAAAGAGGCTTTCGCTGACTCATTCCAACAACTTTATCAACGATGTCAAAAGTGTATTGTGACCAACGGATGATACTTTGAAGGTGAATAAAGATATATTGTTTCCATATTTTGTTTTATTATTTTAATGCTTCTATTCATTTAACT
>JAOUZG010027140.1:465714-502934 GCA_026289955.1 Argiope argentata | reverse complement strand
GCATTATTATACAAAATAGTAAATTAAGAAAAAGAATATGAAAACGTATGATTCTGGTCTTAAACTTTATCATGCTTTGATTCGTTGGATGGTAAGTTCGAATTTCCTTAAAAATTTTGTTTCGTTCTAAACTTTTGGATTTATTTTATTTTTGAGACAAATCATGCGTCGAAAATAAATTGGTTTTATTTAAGGAATAATGATTCATCTAATTTGAAAAAGAATGGATCGATAAATTTTGTAATTAAAAAAAACGCGAAAAGGTTTTAAAATATAAAGAATGAGTCCACTTTTTTTTAATGTTAAGATTTAAGCAATAACCTTTTATAAGCTATTTTCTTTTTCTCTCTGCTTTACAAATAATAAAAAGAATTCGAATTTAATCTGTGATCAGTGTTCAAATACCCGCATTTCTTTCAAGTTACAACAATAACACTTAATGAAGGGATTCAATCTATTTTAGTTTACATTCATTTCTGATATCTCCCGCCAATTAAAATTCTCTCTATTCATTGAAGCAAAAAAAAAAAAAGTTTACAAGTAATCACAATTAGTGGTATAAAAAAAGATTTCAATGAACCATAAAAGAAATTGAAACGAAATCTCTTTGACTCTTTGATATATATATATGCTTTTCTTTTTTTTACCAAAGCATACTTAACCTTCCGGCTAAAAGAAATTGAAACCAATAAAACAATTCTTTAACTCAAAAGAATTCCAGCAATATACAAAGCGACCTTTTGCTCTTTTGGAACACTCAGATTTAAAAGGAATCTGATGAAGGGGGAACGTCTTTTACTTCGACCCCCCCCCTTCTTTGTCCAATGCAAGTTGAAAGCATTCTGTAACAGCTGTTGTAAAAAGAGTGCGCTCACAGGTGGTGGTGATGGAACGTAATTCAAGCAGCTCCGGCGCTGTTTGCTAATGACCGTTCCTCTGTGTTTCAGATTCGGGAATTAGCTTCGAAGTGTTTTCAATGAAGCAGAAGTGTGTAACGGCGATGATCGCTCCAGTGAGTTTCGAAGCAATGAGGCGATTCAAAAAGCGACTCATCATTCAGACTGACTCTGCACATTTTTGGTACAGAAGGAAATTCGATATAAATTTTCAGTTACTTACGCTCATAAACTCGAAATGTGATTCTTAAAATTATCGAAAAAAAGAAGAAGGAAAAAAAAAAATTAATGTAGTTTCAGGTATTTTCTGAATGATTTTTTAAGAAATTTAAGATGGAATTTTAATTTGGTTTTCAGTTGAAAATGGAAGATTTTCTCCAAGTTAAAAGGAATATAAATACTTTATCTTTACCTTAGTTCAGAAATTATGATACTGAAATTGATTAAATGGATGAATTAATACACATTGGGCAATTGAGAATCAGAGATTGATTAAATTAATTCATATTGAGTAATTGAGAGGCATGGATTGATTAAATTAGTTGAAATTGAGAGTCAAGGATTGATTAAAAGTTGATATTGGGTAACTGAGAATCAAGGATTGATTAAATTAGTTGGTACTGTAGCAAATGAGAACTAAGGATTGATTAAACTAGTTAATATTTAGCAATGGGAGTTAAAACCAGATTCATTAAAATATGTATTTTAGAGTTTTCTTTCCTAAATTTTATTTAACAAATATCGTAAGTAAATTTCTTGTAGTTTTTAAAAAATTATCTGTATGTAATTATTAACCCTTTACAAATTTAAATTTGATGAAGTTGCATTGATTAATTTCTCGTGTCTTAAATTATAAATTTAATGGGATAAATAATAATTAGTGAGGAGTTAAGTTATTTGTTAAGGTAGAAATTCGTTTGTGTTTCCGAACATTTGATTGCGAAAAAATTCTACCTGGAATTTTGTATCTTAACTTTTTAAATAAAGCTTAGAATTTTACCAAAATAAATTGACTTTCTAAACCCCATTTGTCAGGAGGAGAACAATTATTGTATGGCATAGATACTTCTAAAGATGCAGAGTCTTTTTTTAGGCAGGAGAGGAGGGGGGGGGCTACGGATAAATACGAAGTCTTCTATTCGAAGCATCTCTCTAATCACTTAGTTTGATCTCTTGATTTGTCTGCAACTTTCGTTTTAATTTATTGAAAGCGCCACCTTATTCAACCTTGGTTCTTTAGTTTCGGCATACAATGCATTTGTTGTTTCAAATTTAAACTTCTATGAGATATCTACTACTTCCATGTCTTTCGTTTTTCTTGAATTTAGTTTTTTAAACCAATGATCTCTACATATTTTGGATGATTTTTTTTATTCACTCAGCTTGGTTAATACTGACCTGGTGGCTTTTGAATTTAAAAATTGTACTGATTTTGATATCATAAAAAAATTGGTGGTGTCTCAACATTCCAATAGCAAAACAGAGAGGGTGAATGTAAATTTTGTACCAGCTTGAAGGTGATGATAATGAATTTAATCTATTTAAATACATTTCAGCGATTATCAACAAAGAATCAGCGCTGATCAAAATAGAACCAGCTCTTATCAACAAAGAATTAATATTTAATCAACATAGAACCACCGATAATCAACAAAGAATCAACACTCATCAACAAAGAATCAGAGCTCATCAACAAAGAATCAGTGTTTGTTAACAAAGAATTAGGGCTTAGCAACATAAAACCAGCGCTTATCAACAAAGAATCAGCACTCAGCAACATAGAATCAGCCGAGATGATCACCGAAATGTTCTTATATACTTTTGAATACAAATGTAATTTTTTTTCCCTTAGTTTTATTATCTGAAGTTTTTATTATCTGAATCCCATATATGAGTGTGTGTTTTTGTATTATAGAGGAGAAAATTGTGCATGTAATTTGGACACATTTTTTAAAAAAACTAGTTGAATTTAAAATTTTACTTAGAGCTATTATTTTAACAACTGAATCATGTATCGAATTTCGTTTATTTAAATCATTGAGTTTTCCAATTATCACTTTTACATGCATGCGAGAGCACAGACAATAAATTCCAAGACAATTTTGATGATAATATTGCGCACCAAATTTTATTCATCTAGCTCTTTATGTTTGTATTTATCGTGTTTCCTTCGTACTTAGACATTCAAACACCGTCCAAATGAATTTCGTCTAAAATTTAACAGAGAATTGCAGATTTGGCGTGAATAACACATACCAAATTTCATCTGTCCAACTCTGCATTGCTAAGACTGATGTAAAAAGAATTGTTTAGACAGTACTTTTTGAACTCTGAGAGATGTGGGAATATAACAAAATCTGGAGTTCGAATGTTTTGATCATTATAATATTTTCTCCTTGTGTTCTTCGTAAACAAGAAAGTAAGAATTACTAATAATTACTAAAACATCGAGTAAAGAAAAGGACAAAAACTGTTGCCTATTTAGTGCACATTTCAGCTCAAAATAGGGTTGCGCAATCACTACTCCCGGAATAATTTTATTTTGAAAGAGCCGTTCCCGAAACGTCGAACGCAGCCGAGAATGATCCATCACGTTAATCCGCCAAATGCACACTTTTCAGGAAGTTTCAATTTTTAAAAATTCTATAGATTAATTACCGAGGTAAGCCATCATATAAGGAAGCCTTCATTAACTTCTCCCGTCTTTGCACACTTTTAAAGTATTTTATTCAAAATATTCAAAGAAAAAAAAAGGAGATGTTTTCTTCACAAGAAGAATTTTTAAAGATCCAGAAAGTTTACTATTTTAATAGCAAAATTATTGATTTTCTGATGATGTATTCGATTATGATTGGTTCTAATATTTTTACGACCAAAATAAAAATACGTTTAATAGTAATGAAAAATAATGGTTTTTTCCACTTTCTCCAGCAAAATGATCACCCAATATCATTATTCTTAAAAACAAAAAGTAATCTTATACTATAATACGAGGAATGGTTGTCAAGTCGAAAATCGCCCCAGAATTAATAAACTCCGGTAAACTTGGGGGTCTGGGGTTTTTGGCCACGAGGAATCGATTGGCGCCGGTTTTGAAGCGCTAAGCTTCAACAGTTCGGAGTTACAGATAGGATATTTTCAAACTTTATTAGTTCGCCATAATGGCTACTTAAATTTTCAAGTGGTAGCGTGCTGCCATCTATAGCCAATATGCCATCTACATCAATATTCATATATATTTATTTTCATTTCATGCAGACACGTGATGAAAATTGCATTTTTATATGTTTAATGCGCAATAATAATTTATTTTTTCAAAATTAGAGTTTTTGTCAATCTGATGGCAACATATTAATAAGATAATTTTTTCCCTTTTACTCGTAACGCATGCTTGGAGCTTAAGTTTTAATTTTATCTTATACTATAATACGAGGAATGGTTGTTATGTATGTATATATGTTTGGTTTTTCTAAATAAATTTGTCAAAAATATTGAACTTCAACAAACTTCAATCTTTACACTGCTCACTTTGTACCATTTCTTTAATTGTATAATTTTTTTGTTATCAATTACATTTTATTTCCTATGACTTTTCAAACTTTACCTTTGTATAGAATAGTTCCCTTTCCAAACTCTAACTTTGTTTAGAATAGTTTACAATGGTGCACTTTGACCGGTTATCTTTTCACCAATGGTTTCACAAATTTTCTTATGGCATGTATTGTTTTGATAAATCACAATTGAAAATTTAAATATTCGAGTTAGCTTCGATACCTGTTTTCTCCGAGCGGAGCTGTCACCCGCTGGTAATTTTAAAAAATGAATTCATATTTTGAGAATTGTATAATGAAACTCTATGGTCCCTTCAAAACATAGATTATGCTATATTTTTACTAATAATAAAAAGGAATACTAGTGTGCTTGTTTGCCAGTTGTACTTTGATCATTTCATCAACAGCAACCACATTTGGTATAGATATGCTTTGAACATCGTATTTAACAAATTGTATTTAAATTTTGAATTATTAATCCTCTTTTAGTATTAATGAGATTGATTATAATTAACTTTTACATTTTTGGGGAATTTACTTAATATTTTTTGAAATCAGATGCAAGGGTTTTTAAATCCTCAGAGCGTTTCTAATGTTTCCAAATGGATTGTATACTGTTTGACGGCGGATTGTAAAACTCTCCGCGCTTTTGCGCATGCGTTTGGATGGGTTTAATTCGTCGAAATAGGGGTGAGAGGAAAGAGCAAAGGAGGAGATGTTTACATTTAATAATGAATATTTCCGTTTTTATGCGACGTAAACATTGCAGATAATTAGTAATACAGAAGGAAAACTTACTCCTGCACAGTAAAATATTTCAGAGCAATTTTTATTTAATACAAGGAGCATGAGCATTAAATTATGAAGAATAAATAAAAAATTTCTGTTCTTAAAATTTTTTAATAACTTTTTTACAGAATAATGATGATCTTTTTTTTATTTTTATCAAAGTGCTTTTTTAAAAATATGTTTTTGAATTTTTTCAGCAATATTTCAAGATTAACAACGGCAGATAATTGATAATTTATTCTATTTAAAAGATTTTATTTTCATTTAAGAAATTGCTGTAAATATAGAACGTCTTAAAATATTATAAATACTATTTTTAAAATGTATGATATTTTCTATATGTTAAATAGGACAGAAATAAATGCCACCATTTTCTGCCTCCTGGTCAAAATTTTTAATGATATTATATAAAATTTTCTTCGTACCTTCGTTCTAAATTTTGTTTAAAAACGAGGTCAGAAATGACACAACATTTACTTACACGGAAAAAAATCAATGAAAAAGAATTTAGTGAAGAAAAATCCAAGGTCAAAGGTGAGTTCCGGAAATGCACTTATCATTCCGCGTCTCACTCCTTAATGAGATGGAAGTTTTTAAATGTGGTCGTCTCAGAATCCGTTGATGAATAGGACAGACACACATTGAAAATATAGTGTGTTTCACAGTGTTCTTATCATTAAGTATTTACTGCTTTTATTCTTTTGTCTGATTTCATTTTGTAACTGAAGCTGTTTCATATGCACTCTACTTTTTTTAAGAATTCTGAAAAGAGCGAAATTCAAACAAATATTAATTTTACAGAGATATTTAAATAGTGAGATAAAGGAGAACGTCTGGAGTCGAGATAACTGAGGAACTAAACAATGGACTTTCTGTAGGGGGATAATGTTAAGGATAACACAAGCCCTAAAGACGTATTAAGCATGTGAGGAAACTACCTGGTGGTTACCTTTATGCATGAGGGTTTCTTGTTACTTGACAAAGACAATTGTCCCAAGGCAAAAAAGCGATGAAAATAAAAAAGCTTCATAGTTCCTATTATGAACTGAAAGCATAAAAGAAAAGGAAATAGCAATTCATTACGATTTAGGAAATGAGAAGAGTGAAGAATTTTGGACCTACTGCCTACGACGAGGTCGAGAACTCTGGCGACTTTTCTGACACTTCCGTCCGATCCCAGCTCCCGGCATTCCCAGCGGCCTGCATCCGTCCGTCGAACCTCGGAGATGGTGAGGGCTGCCGTTCCATCAGGGGAAATATTCCACTGCCGCCGCCGTGTGGCGCTGAGGTCGAGTACGATAGGCGAACCGTCCTGCATCCATTGCACGGATCCTCCCGGTGTGGAAAGTGGGCACGGGATGCTGACAGCTTCCCCCACCAGGACGGTCTTCTCGAGGGGAGAATCGCCCGCACCCCTGCACACAAAGACACAGCCTGAAAAAAAAAATTACATTTATAAGTAGGATGTTGATTGTGAACAATATTATATCAAACAGCCATAATCAAAATACTCTATACGGCGAACCCTTGAACTTTAATAGAAGTACAAAATTTAGATCTGAAAACTCATTCCGTAGTTAACTTATAAAGAAGAATTTTAATTAAATTTTTACTTAAGAATTAATCAAAATGTTAAAATTCTTCCTCAATAAATTCGAAATGCGTTGGCACACACATTTTGTTTTCAGGCAACATTAAAATAAAATACATCCTATCGGCAAGCTGATAGGCAAAAGTAGAACTCTTATAATTATTTTTGAAATTCCTTCCAATTTTAAGGCAGAAACAATGAAAACAATGCTGCAAGTGATGTGATCATAGATAGTGACTTAGTTAATATCACATAGTCCGGCACTCATTCTAAAATAGATACTTAACATGAATCTATGTCACCACATTTAAATAATTATAATCAAATGCTCTAAAAAAATTTAAACAAAAGTTTCTAAAATCTTCTGAAGCTGATTATTTTTATATAATGTTGCCAATATATATTTTTACTCTTTCTTTTAAATTTATTTTCGTCAAACTATTAAATTTCAATCCACGTGCATTGAAATAATTTTAAACAACAATTAAGGAAGGAAAGCTAGCGCAAAAACCATTTTCTTTCTTTTTTTACTTATTTAAATGTGGCAATACAGATCATGTTAAAAATAACAAAAGATAGGGACTGAAAATCCCTTTTCATCTATTAACTGTTGAAGCAATAGAAAAGCATCTGATACAAAAAATTTTTGTCTTAAAGAAGAGCTAATGTGGCTAATTTGATTTTTTTATGGAGAAATAAAAAATTTAATTTCACACGCTTTCATTCCTCTTGGAAAATAGGGCCTTTTACAAGCTCATGATATAATTCTACTCTCCTTAAAACCTATTTCAAAATGATAAAAATCCAATATTATATATATATATATATATATATATATATATATATAATTTGAACAGTTCCGTTACCGAGAAGGGAAGGCACTTTTGTGATCTTAAAATTTTGCTTTATTCCATCCCGGGAGGTATAGTTTATGTATAAGAACTGCAAACAAAACCCGGCGATTCAAAGTGTGGCTCAAGAGAAGATAACATCGAAAAAAGGTTGAAATATTTATCCCCGGTCATTATAAACTTTGTTCTGGTACGGATTAAGTATCATTTAGGATTGCTATCTTGTGAAAAGAATTCCCTTAGCTTGACAATTTTTTATCCTGTCACTAGGCACTGGAGAGCCGCCTATTTAAGTATTTTTATCGGATTCCTGTTGCATTAATTGAATGAAAAGGGTGGAAATGGATCAGAAGATAAGAGAACAATTTAGAATTAAGTTAATATGCACTAAATCAAGATAAAACCTTTGAAATTAATTAGGTTTTAATATATATATATATAAGCACATTTTTTTAAGAAGGGCATTTTGGTTTCTAATGGTCATGATTGGTTAGTATTTTCAGAAATTTGGATCATAATTTTTTATGTTCAGGCGTTCGTTTAAAAAAATGATTTTCTGTGATACTAATTTATTTCAGCATTTTTTTCTAATTTTAATAAATTAATAAATGTTTTAAAGAATGTTTTATAAAATATTTTCCATAGTTTTAGTTAAAACCTTAAAATACATGTATATTGTGATCATATTAAATACAGTTTTGTGTTCACGTTTTAAATGCATAAAAGTGTTGACCACGGATGTCCTCGCCCTACATCTTGCTACACTTGTTTGAAACGAAATCCAGTTTTGCCAGGATGGCATTAACATGGACTGGTTGGGCCAAAAAAGTAATGAAACTGATTTACAGAAGTGATTGATTTTTAACGTCCGATGACATTTTTGTAATCAAATAACAAGCTAGCAAGTTACGATCAATGGAAATTTTTTTTGCTGCTTACACAAGTATACTCCATTAACGAAATTACCGAATTTAATAATTAAAGTAAATACGTACGTGTCTGTTGGTGATTCACAGAACAAATTTTAGGATCAACAGAAATCAACTTTAATATAAATACGTTTTTAAATAATATAATTTATCTTTATTTCACAAAGATTGTAATTTTTGATTAAAAAATAGTAATTTACAAATGAATCATAAAAGACCACAAATGGATCAACAATACTTGAAAGAAATGATCAGATTTACTAGAAATACCAAAGTGGTTAGATCTTTGGGTAGGAGCTTCTAATAAAACAAATGATAAATAATACACTCGTAATCAGAAAAAAACTCATCATCTTAGTTAGATGGAAAGAAACCCTTTATAGGATAAGGTAATATCGAAAAATAAAAGAAAGAACTACGACCTCTAGTGCAAAACATTGTAGCAAACAAATTTTTTACGGTTGATTTGTCTACATTATATTACTTTTTAAAAATTATTCTTTATAGCATTAAAAATAATTTCATAAAAAGTGTATTTAATGTTTCAATAACGCACTTAGTTATATTAACGTCCTGTTTTAAAGCAGAACTAATGATATTTTGGAATGCGCCCCGCATTTTTGAACCCCGCGCTGATAACGAAAACGGCACCCTCCAAACTTCCACACCACAACAGCAGGGGAAAATTCGGAGCCGATGGATTAACGTGCCCTAAACCCGTTTAAACATAGGTCCTTTAGTGGAATTGAGTTTCGAACCTTCGGTTCCGAAGTCGGGAACTTAATACCAGGCTACTGTGGTCTTTTAGTAACGCGTGTATTTATTTTATGGATTTGAAAACAATAAAATATTTATTTTACGCGTGTATTTATTTTATGGTTACCGATAACAATAAAAAGTATTTTTGTAAAATAAATAGAAGAGCTGTTAAATTTTAGGAATAGCATAACTCGCATCGTTCACTCTCAGCTCGTTATATATTGTCATATTGTAGAGAAGAATCGAAATATTTCAAACAGCACTTACTAGTGCTCAGTAGAAACCATGAATTATAAACAATTGACATATAGCTCATGAGTGCAGCACTGTGATTTTTCTATGTAAAATGCAAATTTTTTGAAGAATTATAATACTCAATTTCAAAATTCGGATGTGTAGGGAACTAACTACATCTTGTTTCCCAGCTCAAACAAAATGAACAAAATCCACCATTTACTAGAAAACTAAAATTCTGCGTCTCGTGTTTTAGATCTTGAACACGTCTCTGAATCATAAATCGTAGGTCTGTGAGACCTGGTATTAATTCTCATGGACTTTTTTTATCATCATAACACCAAGCCATAAGAATAAAGCGTGAAAAACGCGAAAAATATTGATTCCTAATCTAGAAAAAAACCTCCAGCTAAATCTATAGGAAAAAAGGATTTCAATTAGACAATCAATGCGCTGGAATGTTTTGTATAAGACATTTATAAAAGATATCTTAGTAAAAAACAACACTTTCAACTTTACCTCTGATGCCTTTAAAAAATTATAAGAGTTAAGATAAAGCCATTATTCTTTAACGTATTTGAAATCAAAGCAAATATCTTGAATCACGAAAACAAAGCCCTATCTGGACCCTAAATCATCTGACAGGGAATTAGATTTTTTAAATAATTAATTTATGCAACGTCAAATAGGATTTCTTTAAGGAAAAAAGCTCTTTTATTTTCTCTTTAGGTTTTAGCAATAAAATAGAAAAAAAATGATCCAAAGAACAGCAGTCACTCCTATTAATCCCTTAACTGGTTTATTTTCTTTACTATCTAATAAGATGACACCTTCTATTTGGGAATATTTTCTTATTTTGATTCAAATGGAAATCCATGGAATACTTGGCTTATCTACGTATTCGAAGTCATTTTACTATTGAATTATAATTGTTATGCATGGTTTATTTTTTTGTTTACAACTATCAAAATTCAATCAATCGATGCACGAACGGCGCACGGGCAAACCGGTTAAGTTGTTAAAACCTTTTGTAAAAATTAATCGTATTTTACAAACAAATTGTGCGGATATAAAATTAGTATCATTGATTAGCCAGTTTTTTTTAATTCAAAAGTTCTGTGAAAATCTGTGTAATAATATCAAGTAATAGTTTACTTTTAATTACTGAATTTCTTAAAAAGAAATACAATAATTCTTTAAAAACTAGAATCAGCTCCGTGTATTTTATATAAGCATCGAACAACGCAATGAACTTTAGTCAGTACGCTGATTCTATGCAGGTCTCCATCTTTTTCCCTTCGAAAAAGGAATTCAGTTCAATTTCCGAGGTGAAAGAAATAGACAGCGAGCTGTTTTCTCGGGAGACCCATCAACACTTTTTGATTAAATACGTCCCGCCGTTGCAGCATCTCCGAGGCACAGGCTCTTTTTTTCTTGGCAGTGACTGGAAAAGGAAAGAAGAGGAGAAATATACCAAAAGTCTTTAGATTTCGAGTGATGAGTACCTGAGGATATCATCAGTTTTTTTTAAATTCTTTTTTTCTCAAACTCAGAACCAAAGCCTGAGATGTGGAGGACGTGTTGCTGAACTAAAAGTAAGTCAGACGTGTCTTATTTTCACTGCAGGGAGAGCATTTTTGATTTATGTATTCTGCTGACAGGTGGATGCAGCTTCTTCAGTTGCCTGAAACGGAACAACCCTTACAAGTCTCTATTTAAACCATCCAGAGTGGTCTCCTCATACATTTCTAACATACCCGCTTTATATTATGGTATGACGAATAATAGTTTTGAATTATTAGTCGGTGTGAATTAAGTATTTTTACTTAATCTGTTTTTTCATCCTAGACGAGTTATTTGGCGATAATTCTCTGGCATTCGTAGAAAGGTTTCAAAAATTGATTTGAAAATTGAAATTGAATTTTAGACACGTTTTTCACTCCATGATTGACACAAAAATTTGACTCTGAACTACAAACTGCACGACTTGCAGTCATAAAATGCCACACAAAATTTCATTTATTTAAGTAATTGATCTTTCTAACTAACACGTTTGCATGTTTCTGAAGATAAGTATGGACAGACAGTCAATACGTGGTCCGATTTCGCTAAAATTTGGACCGGTGTCTACAATGTAAATCTGCGATCCAAATTTTATCTCTCTCGCTATCTTCACTTATATTCCAGCAGATGCACCGATAGATATTCTCTGATCAGATTTTACTCAGAATGTGATCGATAGCAAATATGAAGAATATACCAAATATTCAACCGTCGTTTTTGAGTGATCTTTGTCGCAGACAGACAGACAGACATTGTCCAAAAACTTGTTTTTTGAACTCAGGAAGATCTGAGGCGTGGAGATTCTTCAAAGTCTCGCGTTCGAATTTTTGACCTTTTATATTTCACGGAGTCGGACAAAGAAGGTTTTGGAATAATCAGGCATTTTGGCTCTATCGCTGAAATTCTTGAAGATTCCAATATTATCTATTTTGTCGTCAAATCAACCAATAAATGATCATTAAGTGCTTCGTCAAGCTCTGAGATCGCTGATTAGAGCCAACAGAGCTCATTGTAAAACGATGTTTCGATTGATTGAACTAACCATGTTCGGAAGCGGCATTACATATTTATAATATTCAGAAGAAAGATTTTCAATGGAATATGATATAAATCATTCGAATGTATAAAGTTAATTCGAAAATATCGCATTAGTATTCCCTTGAACCCAAATATAGAGCCAAGGGTTAAAAATTGACTACAAGAGTTGCGTCAGGTGAAAACAAATTGAAATTTGTAACATAATATAGATATTCCATTTAATTATTCAGTCCCTATTTTGTAATCTTCACAGAAGTCTATAAGTAAAAGTGTTATTTACTAATTTTTATTTCTTCTAACAAAAAACGAGAACGTTTGCAGGTACTTGTCAGCCTAGCTTAGTTAAATTAGCATTCTGCTTTTAAAGCAATAAAAGGGCTATGTTGCACAGACTTTGTACTTTTAAACTGTCGTCAGATAAAAAGGACGACACCTAAGCAATCACCCCTCCCTCTCCAACGTTCCTCACCACACCAGGTGGAGGACGTTTGGTCCCGACGAATTTAACGTGCATCAGACCTGTTTAGACGACGGTGCTTCGGAGAAACCGGATCTCGAACTTGAACCCCCGGTTTCGAAGTCGGATCCTTGCCATGAGGCGACGGGGCCTATGGTACGTGTCAGATTACTACAGGATTCGATCATTTAACTTCACGAATTCGAATTTATTACAGATATATTTTAAAGAATAGAAATGGGGAATCCGTAGAGTTTGTTTCGTTATTTTAATTTGAAATTTAGTCAATTAAAATTTAAGCAAGATTTTGGATTTTATTTCGAGATAAGTCATGAAAATCTTGTTTCATAAAATTGATTTCTCTATCATCCAGAAATTAGAAAAGAAATCCTTATTGTATACCATTATTTTAATTGTGCACATTTTTTATGAATTTCGGCAATTTTTAAAGAATTTAAAAATAAAAAGAGGTAACAATGCAGCAAAATTTAGAAAATAGATGAACAAGATATGTATAGGTTGTTTTTATAGCATTATGATGTCATGGGAATCGATTCCACTATGTAACTCAGAGAACTACGAGTTAGTTGTAGCATGCACGCTATACAACGAACTTAAGCATTTTTAGTCATAATTTTCGATAGACAATGATTTACATGACGCGACTAATTATGTTAGGACAGTCAGCGCCCAACCGAAATAAATTCTAGGTAATTTTAAATAAGAACTCGCTTTAAATAATAGATAGGAAAAATATTTCGCAAATTTCCATTTAAGATAAATTGGGCACTCTTTGTTTAATTTTTTTACGTTTTCTATGCATTAAAATTTTATCGTATTTAAAAAAAATTCTGTGTTTACAGAAAAAAACATTTATCATTTTTTATTGATTACAATATAATTTTAAATAAATTAGCAAAAATTCCTGAAACTATAAGATCTAGGCAAGTTGGGACATATTATAAATTTTTGCTTCAAACATCAAGTATTCTCAAAAAATATTATCTCTTCTTAACGATTCTTCTCTGCCCAATTTTAACACAACACCGCTTCATACCCCTGCAACTGTAACCTGTTGGTTATTTAAACAGTATGAAGTGGGAGAGGCATTGAAAGACGCGCCTGTTCCATCCACCCCTGTGACTGTTATTCGACGTCTGACATTTATTGCTTAAAATTTGAGAAGGGATTTTAATATGGGATAAAAGAAAGCCGAAAGCTGTGATTGAAATTCAAATGGAAAGTGGATTTTTCTTATTAAGTTAACTATAGGAGAGAAACTAAAGACTTTTGCTAACTCACCTAAACAGAGTTATAGTTTGTTTGTGAATACAAAATTCTGAAAAAGTGTTATAAAAATACAAACGAAAAATTAAAGACGAGGACAATAATAATAATAAAAGAACCACCCACAGAAAATGCAAATAAATGCTATGTGCAAATACAAAAATAACAGAAGATAAAGATACGGAATTATAGTGCTACTCTTGTGAATAGTGTGCTCAATTCTAATGGAGGTCCATTTAATGAAATAAATAATAAATAAATAAAAGCTACTAATTTACACATTTGATAAAAGAGCAATGATAAAAGGATATGAGATAATAATTCATAAGAAATTTATAAAAAAGAAATATGCTAAAAAGTGAAAAATTTAAGAAAAAAAATCCAAAGGGGAAAACAGAGAAAAGAAAGGCGCGGAAGAAGATTTTGAAGCAACAATCAGATTCTGAATAAATAAATATATTATTTTGGTTCTAGATCGTTGAGATACTACCAAAAACTGTGACAATGTATCGCAGCACATTATATCAGCATTCTTTTATGGAGAGCCATTATGATTACTTTGGGAAAGACCTAGTAATTTTGAGGAGTGGTCAGATAATACAGATGGCACCTGGGCTCGAATGTCTTCTCCATCTTTCGGGCAACACCATGTGGAAGATATTAAGCTCCGACAGATTTAGCATACATAAAGCCCACTTGAACGGCAGTTCTTGGGTAAAATTGGAAATGGAAGTTAAAACGAAAGGGTCTTCGAAGTCAACGCAGTATAATGCATCCCGAAATTTTTTGAAAGGGGAATGAGTTTGGATGCTTTATTTGTAAAATGTAGCTTCACAATGTATTATAGACAAAAATAATCTATTATTTACTTATATTAACTGCATTTCTAATGCAGATTGACTTTTATGTTCTTGAGTTAAATACTTTTATCGCTGTTTTACATATTCCATTTGATATCATTTATTGGCATTATGTCAACTAATATTAATTACCAAACGTATTAAGCGCTCTAGTTAATAAAATAATTGTAAAGAATTAAAGAATGGTTTAAAAAATTGTTGTTACTGGAAGCAAGTTTTGTATATAAAAGAAATAAATCTGGCGTTGAAATGAACAAAATTGTCGAATGTTTTTATGTCTACTGTGAATGAATAATTAAGTTATAAAAAGTAATTATAATGAAAAAATAGCACATTCATTTAAAAAATTTAAGCACCTTTCCGAAAAGAGTTATAACTCCTTCCAGTTTCCCCTTATAGAATAAACAGACCGGGGGGGGGGACTTTGAAACAAAACGACTTTAACATCTAATTTGTAATTTAACATCCTATTTATTTTCATATTTGATTAATTGACAGAACCATGAACAAGGAATTACGCCGGAGACTTATACGATTTATCTAAAATCAAATACAGCCTGTATTCCCGGAAAACCATCTAGTCGCCAAAAATGGCGAGAATGTAGTACTTATAAAGGCGGTACTGGTGCCAATTTTTTAATAAATATTTTCAAGAATTTCTACAATGGTCACAAAGCAAAGTAAATAATGTACGCTCCTGAAGGATGAAACCGACACTTACCTTTTGCAAGTGTCAACAAAATGAAACCGCTCTACCCCTAGAGGGATCGGCCAATTCCCACTCCCTGATCTCCTCTTCAGATATCATTTCAGAAGTGCAGAATCGGGAAGAAAAGTGAACAAGAAGCAGCGCTTAGTGAAGACATAAATCAAAAAGGTACATCCGACGTCACAAAGTGCCGAAAGGAAGCACGGCCTGCTTGTTTTTAGGATAGTAACACGACTCTATCCCTTCCCGTCCCCCTTCTTCGTGTCTACTGGATTTGGAAGGGGAAAAAATGTCTAGACATCCATCACAGCTTTCCGCATGCTCTCGTTTCTGGTGATCTTTTTCTCCGTCCTATCTCCCTCCTTTTCGTCTCATTTCTAATAAAAAGTGCCCCATACCTTTGGGGATAGCGCAACGTCTGGTCTTCTTTTAATCAAAGCGTGTTGGTGCATCTGCCGGGACAGCATTCTCGCGCGGAGGAAATTGAACATCCAGTTTCTTTGTTGTTGCCAAAAAAGAAAAAGATGCAAGCTATATCAGCAAGTCTAGTGCTTAAAGGTTGATGTAGTTAATCTGTACTCAGTTGTTAGTAATAAAGTGCAAAGACTTGTTTTTCTCAATCCACATTTTTTAAATTGCTCGGTTTTTGAGAACAAAAAGTTGTCTAACAAAGATCTTCATTCTGAAGTTAGTTTTCATAGTTCATGTAATCACGAAGCAAAGCATTTTAATGCTTGTAAGACTTAAATTTTAAATTGTTTTAAAATCGACAATTCAATTGCTTTAAAACAATTTGGCCAAGGTAAAGAATAGCGATAGTCAAAAAATTAAATCAGCTTTGAAATTTTGACGCATTATTACGTTTTATCCCCTCTTCTTTGATAGAGTTATCAGTGAATAAGAAAATTGGGTCTATTTTTTAACATGAGAACTCAATAACATTTTGAAATAGATAGATGAAATTCTAGATGATGGTGTGTGTATTTTACATTAAATCTGCATTTTTTGTCAAATCATGAACTAAATCCATTCACAAGAAGTTAGTCAGTAATATTGTAAATGAATACAATAATTAAAAAGCATAAATTGTTAATCGATAAATATATTCTTTTGAAACATTGTTTTAGCACAAAGTATAAATTTGTAACCAATTTTGAGCCTCATCTGCAAATGAATTAATCTTCTATGAGTCTGTATTTTGCTTTCATGTAATCAATTACTCAAAAGCATAATGATAAACAAAATTTGGTATATCCTGTCGTTACAAAAACTGTACTTATGTAATAGATTCCTGTTTTAGTCAGAAAAAAAAAGAGTATCCAAATGGTATTTTGGGTTTCCTTTCCTGTACTATGCAGCACTAGCTATGAGAAGACATGAAAATATAAATCGCTGTATTCACACGCTTGTTGAAAGTACAACATTTTTATGTAGGTAGGAAATGTAACAACTTTGCTGTGGTGTAGGCGAGAAAGGGTTGGGGAGACGATTTTTGCCGATTTTAAAACGATAGCGTGAGCAGAGAGAGAGAGAGAACGAATGGCTAATAAAAATTATTAAATGGAATTTCTTTGGAGATGCTTTTTGCAAACCAAAAGAAAGGAAAAATTATTATCAAATGAGAAATTGGAAGAGGATGGATAAACTTTCATTTTCATTCCAAAAAGATGCTGCAATTATTTTTGGAGAATTTTTGTATATTATTTAAAGAAGTAACAAAATTGCTACATTTTACGGGTCATAGAAAGTATTTTATATTACCCAATATACATTCCGGCCTTTTCAAAAGAAAAAAAAGACTAAAGTGGTCGTATTCTTTTCAATTCCTACTCTTAGTTCGTTCTCTCTCTCTCATATATATATAAATTATTTATTGGAGTTTGAAAGTACAACCATTCATCTGCTTAGCCAAGTTTCTATTTTTTGTATTAGAGTCTGGAATATTTCGGACTGAAAATTCATCTAAGATTTGTAATATTTTTTACTTATAAATAAAAAAACAATATGGAAATAATAAATAGGAGCTCGAAATTTTTTGAAAATGTATCTAATTTCTAAAGAATTTGTTTAAATATAATATGGTTAATATGGCCACTAATATTTAACACAAAAAAGGAGTAAATTGACTGCAAAGCTTTCTCTCTTTGACTTTCATCGTGAGTCAAGACTGTTTCGCATTTCTGAAATCTTATCAGCAAATTTGTTTATTTGTATGTAAATAAAGTTTTTAAAAAAGTTGTGCGAGATTCAATTAAATAATTTGGTAGTAATATTGCTTCGTACGAAATAGAAATTATGATTACTCCTATGTCACCAGGAATTGATAAACAAATAGTTGTAAATTATGTTATTACAAAAATGCTTACACATTAAAAAGCATTTTTTCCTTGTCATATAAGAAAATGTTTTCATAAAAGCAGTGACTAACTTAGTTTTAGTTAATTTTATAATTCAAATTTATTGCTAAATTTTACTTAGCTTGTTCTTGATTGTTTACTCACAAGAGTATATTTAACTTCAAATTCTATGAGACATTTGACATTTACTACTGTTCTAAAAACCGTATACCATTCAGTATTTTATGTAATGTATCTCTTTCAATTTTCAATATTCTCAACTGAAAGGGGAACTTGAAAAACGAAAGTATTTAAACTTCAACTAATATAAAAACTTTCTCATTCAGTATTATTTATACGCAGTACAGATAATATTCTAAAATAATATTAATTAATTTTACTAACATTGAGCCTTATACATCCAATAATTTATTACATTAAAGAATAACAAGATTTAAAAACTTAATAAAATTTACAACGCTATAACTTAACGAAACTATAACAGCACAAAATAGATTTTTGCATCACGATAAAGCAAAAACTATCTTTTTAATGATACCACAGTCTTCTTGAGACATCAATATTTTAAAGAGAAAAAATTTGATTTTCAATGAACTAAATCATTCACTGAAACTGAATAATTTATGAATTTTGAATATCGTTCTTCTGCAAAATTTGACGATTTTAGACCACTTCATAGACGGTCTCAAAGAAGATACGCTACCAGGATTCCTCGACGGTGGTTGAACTATGTTTATGAAAATATTGATTGATCTAATATTGATACGTATAAAACAAACAGATTTGATAGCAGAAGACAGAAAGTTTATTTATTTATTTAAAACTCGAAGTATGAAGAGTAATTTTCAGAATATGATTCCTTAGAATAAAAGGACTGTGTAAAATGTAAACTTCATAGTTTTTATAAGAACATTTATTGACTGAAGTCATAAAATATTTATATTTGCATCATTTAAATGTTTTGAAAGTAAAATTAAAAATTGAATTTTACGAAGAATCCGAGAAATTTCTGTTGAATAATTCTTTAAGATATTATGAAAATTACAAAAGATTAAAATGAAATCTGCTATACATATTTCAATGTACCGTGTCAAAAAATAATTTCTTGAACGGCCAAGCACCACGTGCTCGTGCGATTTAAATTATATTTTTATTCATTTTAATGGTATCATTGAATGAGTCACTTTAGTATTGCAAATGATCCAAAAAACTTTTTCTCACTTCTTTTGTTTAAAAAAATATCACATTTCCTATTCATTTCATTTCATATAATGACGTGCTCAAAATAACATTATTCTAGGTTTTATTAGCGGTAGTCATTAATTTTTAAAAAAAATCAGAGCTTTTGTAAATGCTATAGCAACGCATTATTCAAAACTGAGTTTTCGAGATGCTCGTGCAGATAATAAAATTTAAAATGTTTATTTTTCACCTACGGAGTTTTGCTGATTCCAGAAAACCTTATTCCCAAAACATGTTCTGACATATTATTTTCTGCAATGTACATACAGTTTCGATACTGAACGACTCTGCTTTCAATTTTTATATTTAAAAAAGATGTACTTGGCTTCAAGGAAAAACGTTCATATTAATTACAGTTTAACATTTCCACTCTAGTTTTATCGTGTGTATTTTATGCACTAACAGAAAATTAATAAGAGATAAGTAATGTAATGAACAGAACTGTTTAAGGTCTACATAATAATATGACAGAATTATATAGTCATCAAAAACCGAAGATTTGATAGCTAAATATTTTTAAGAAAAAGCTATATAAAATATGCAAAGCTTTAGATATCTTTTCTACTATTAGACCAGCTGATCGTTTCTACTATTGGACCAGCTGACTTTTTAAATAAAGATATTGCTTAGTGAACTATTGTAATATATATACACATATATACATTTTTTACCCTTTTATGACTATAGATATCAACGATTTTGAAGAAAACTCATTCAGAAACATGAGACTATTCAAGTATTAGTAAATAATAAATATATATATATAAATTTATTAATAACTTACTTTTTTTAAGTGAAATATTACCACTAATTGTTTTTTTTTCTGATAAAAGCAATCTTATTTTTCAATTGATAATAAAATTAACCATTATTTATTGCGAGATATATGAATAAGATAAATGTATGTACACAATCTCATAAACACAAGATCAAATAAATAAAATTTTTACAAAAAAAGAATAATGCAGACAAAATAGCATCGATTTATGAATTGTATGTAAAAAAAGTACAGTTATAAAAATTTCCAGAGAAAAAAAAAAGCAACGAAAGCATTGTACTTACCCCTTTTTAACCTAATTCATTTTTTTTCTTTTGATCCTCTATAATCGCAAAAGGATCCGAATTTTCATTTATTCGAGATATCTGAGATCAACGGATTTTGGCAATAAACAGTCAAATTAAAAGAAACTTAATTTTTTTTTCATTGCCAAAATTTTTCATTTATCAATTATTTTTTCCGTTTTCTGCCATCCACTTTGAAAATAAAAGTGGTTTTTTTTGTGTTATATGCAGCTGGACCTGCACTTGAAAATAATATTTATGATTTTTATTTATGGTTGTTTTTCATCTTTACTTAATTTCCAAAAAGAATTTAAAAAAAAAAAACTTTTATTGTCTCATCCGGTGTATTATTTGTTGTGCATTTTACATCTTAAATTCAACTATCACCAATTAGCCCGTCAGGAAATGCAGCTAAATATGTAAAATTCAAATTCTTTTACAAAAGTTTACAGATTTTTTTCCAGGCTTGCGGTAGTATTTCGCTGAAAAAAGTGTAAATCGTGAAGGCGCAGATGACCACAACTGTGATGGTAAACAAAATAAATAAAAAAAACAAAAAGCAGAAAGAAAATAATGCTGAGGGGGAAATTTGAAGACGGGGTGAAGACCAGATAATAAAAGTAACAATCCATCACAAGGTAAAAGGAGGGTTTAGTGTGTATTCTTCCGCGAATGGGAGGAGTTAAAGGAACGTAAGGGGGGGGAATTCAAATTATGTTTCCAAGTTTAAGTCTAAAATGCTGTTTGTACTCATTCTTCTAATTTCTTTTTTTTTTTCCAATTATATGTATCGAAAAGAAGATACCAAAACGAATGTATATCAGTTGCTAGTTTTATTTTATTTATGATATATGTTTAAAAAAATTGTTTAAATGGCACCCTTGACATTTTTTTCAATTTTTATTAAACATTTAAAAATATTTTGACGCGTACGAAAAAAAAAATTCCTTCAGGAGAAACCTATGTTTTTATTCCCTCTTCCGATTGCAGAATGACTTCATAATAAAGACACCGTAATAGCAAACGATACACGGGTACAATATTTTCCCATAGGATAACATTACGTTTGAAAATTGTAGGTGGCGTGTATACGGCACTCTTAACACGAAAAAAAATCCCTTAAGCCTACTGAACACAAACTAGTTCGTTTAAGATCTATCTCATCACTCAAAATATAAGGAAAAATATATGTATATTAAATAAAAAAAAATTCTTTTAATCTCCATTCCATTATACAATTTCTTCTGCATAAATACTTCAACTTAGTTCTTTCCTTTCTATTCCATACCAACCGCTTCTATTCAACCACTGAGTGCCTCTTCGAACTGGTAATCTTTTGCGCAGCAGCATCAAAAAACTGAAGTGAAGAAGCGGCGACTAGCGTTCCGAAAGAAACAGAAAACCGAAAACTTAATCCTGAAGAAAGTAGCGAAGAGGATAGACACATCGTATTTATTTTTGAAGAGGAAACACGTCTTTTTCCTTTTATCCATCGTTCGTGTGGATGCCGGACTTGATCCTGATTTGTAGCGGAAGAGCTGCAAAACTCCTCAGCACCCACCGTAACATCCGGCCTCCTTTTGGCGTACGAGTTTCTCTCCTTCTCTTAATGAGTCACTTTGAATGAAAAAAAAAATCCACTCTCTAGTCCGGAGCATTGCGGAATGATGATATTAAGTTTAAACGATGTATCTGTTTTGTGTCTCCCTTGTTAAAATACAATTTCGCCACTGTTCCGGTCCAAATTTGTATTAATTATACCAAATTTGTATTAATTATACCAAAGTGGAAATATTTTCATTGAATTTGAAATAAAAGTGTTACAAATAAGTAATTGAAAATTATCCTCACACTTGGAAAAGTAATTGTTTACTGGTTATTGTTTATTTCAGTTCCAAGGCTACTACTTTTCGATGTTTCTACCTCGCAAAGGGGTGAGCTCATTTTCGTTTTTCATTATTTGCCTTTGATTTACGCCTCATTAGTTACTTTTTTAATATGTTTTTTCCAACGTGTATGCGAGTTCTGACCATGCCATTTTTTTGTAACTCAAAATGGCGAATTAAATGCTTATACGGTTAGTCCAGGAGATAGAAACACTTTCTCAGCTGGTATGAAAAATATTTTGTGCAAATGTGACTGAGATTGTCTATGGAAGCTAATCTCAGAATGTTTTTAAAAAATTCAATAACAAACAAAAAAAAGTGTGTTAATCTTAAAAAAAAATAATTTTTTTTGTAGAAAAGTGGGCGGATCTGGTGCGTATTAAATATGTCCGGGCCAAACATCTTCCCATTGGTATAGTGTGGAAGTTTGGAGAGGGGAAGCCAGCTCAGGTATCGTTCTCACCATCTGATTGTGGCTCAAAATTACGATATCCCTAGCGTTCTTTAAAACGGAACATTAATATAACTAAACTAAACCTCATTTCATAATTCTTCCTGTTATCTTTATTTTGACTTAAAAAACACCTTAGCGCATGCGCAAAAGCACGGTTGATTTTAGAATCTGAGATTGAACATCTAATAAATTAATTTGGAGCTGAAAGATTCCAAATTCCACTCTTGTGTTTATGTAAATGATATTCGTAGACCTATTCCCTCTCTTCTATGATTACTTCATATCGTAAAATATGACAAAGCCAGCAAAATTTGGTTTAAAATAGCCTAATTGGTTTTATACGCAAAAGAGTTCCCTTTGACTCCCGATTTTCTTTGTAAATAAGTACTATAAAAACAATTTTTCAAAATCAATTCCTAATTTGGATATTAGGAAAAATTTAAGAAGTTAGGAAAAATTTTAGCCACTTCTTATTAAATAACTACAATTGTTGTTGTTTTCGTGTTCCACTTTACTATGGACGTAGAGGTGCAGCAGCTTCTGAGGATAGAGACTTTTGAGCACCCGAATAACGATCACCTTTGACTCAGTACCCCCAGTGGTATAACTCTGGACATGGAGAATTTTGTGACCAGGTTCAAACTCAAAAATGCATGGGATGTGCATCCAACGCCCTACCAACCAGGCTATCCCGACCTAATAATTATAACTATTATAAAGGCGAAAAAATTAGTTTTTAATTAATCAATAACAAATTAATGAATCAATATTTGAAAAAAAAACTATATTAACATCAAATGTCGTTCCCTACAAGTTTTAAAAATTTACTTGAATTTGAGTGGATAAATACAAAGTATTTTGTTGACGATTGAAATTTTTTACAAGATACGTATATATAGGGTGAGTGTGAGCTAATAGTAGGAATTGAATAAGCTTGCTGCAGAGATAAATGCGGGAAATCGCAACCTGTTTCTTTTTAAAACCTCAATACATTCTCTCATAAGCTCTGTCCTGTCAATACAGGATTTGAACTCGATTAAAAAAAAGACGGTATTTTTGAATATCCATCACAACATTCGACCTGATCCAGCTCGTTTTCCCCTTCGCTCCCGTTCGAATAACTGGGAGAAAAACAAATGGCCCGTTCCTCTGGGTATGTTACACCGTCTGGTCGTTTTTAATCAAAATGTGTTGATGTGTCTCTTGAGAGAACAGCTTGTGGTCCTATTTCACCTTTCGAAACTGTGCGAATCTTTTTTTTTTTGCTGCCAAAAAATTTTATTCGAGTTTAGTTGTTTTATGGAAACTGCACAATTTCCTGAAATGTTTGAAGAATAGAAGAAATGCCGATTGAAAGAAATCTTTTTTCGAAATAATAAATGAGGAAATAAAGGAATATATGAAATGCAATTTTAATAATTTACGAAATAAAAAAAACTTTTTGAAAACTTCTTTCCTTTTTAATGAAATGTTAAGCTCCGCAAAAAAATACAGTTGTCTTTTCATATAAGACTTCACTGTTCAACGTTTTTTATTTTGAGAGATAAAACGATTAGCGAGTTTCTTTTACAGAAGTTAAGCCGATTTAAATTAAATATTTAAACTGTAAAGAAAATGCAACTGGCCTCACTGCTTTGTTCTTTTTTACCGAATGTTAGTTTCCTTCACAGATAAGTGAATGAGTTTTTTAAATTAATAGTGTGAAAAATCAGAATTTTAAAACATTAGAATCTTATTTTAGTAATGAATTTTAATATAATTAACAGTAATTATCATTGAAAATTTGGAGTTATTTGAAAATTATTTCAACAAATTTTGATGAACACGTGACGAAATACTTAACGTAATGACATCTCAAATCGCTCATTGAGAAAAATCTCAGTAACGAACAATTTTTTAAAGAAGCAGTTAAGAATGTCATAATTTATATCATTTTGTCCTTGTCTTATAAACAAGATTTTGCAGTTTATTTTACTTATATATACACCTTAACGTAGTATTACATTGTTAAATTTCTTATTCTCACTTGCGTTGAGAAATAATTTCGGATGTTATTTAAAAACGATGGAGCCAGCCAATTTTGTTCTCCTTCGAAATATTAAACTCAAGAGAATGCAAATACATTATTCAGATCGACAAAACATTAATGAAATCAATTTAGTTACGATTAAAGAGAGAAAATAAGGAGAATGCAAATACATATTCAGATCGCCAAAACATTAATGATAACGATAAAGTCGCGATTACAGAGAGAAAATAAAGAGGATTTAAATACATACTCAGATCAACAAAACATTAATAATAACCAATTAAGTCAAGATTACAGAGAAAATAAATGGAATCATAGACTGCAAAACAGTATATTTATCTTTTTCTGGCAAAGACTGAATATTTCCCGTGAAAACAACTTTTCATCGCTATTTTCCTGAATGCTGACACAACAAAACTTCGCATTTCAATATTTATTCATTTGCGAACAATTTCAATCAGTTGATTGCCTTTTAAACACACTAGAGGCTCTAAGAAAACTCAGATTTAAAATCCAGATGACACAGCCAAAATGGGGCAAATACATAAATTAGAAAAGAAATAATGTGTCGAAAAAGAAACACGTTTCAGTTTTCTAAAGAAAATCTTTTTTTAAGCATTAATAAAATATTTAAGCAAGCTTTTCGAAAGAAAAAATAAGATTACAAACTCATCTCGACAAGCTAAAAGTCAAAGGTAGTTTCCTTTACGTAAAAGTTACTATCTGGGAACATAAATTGATGATGTTACAAATGGTTCAATATTATTGTTCCTTTTTATCTCCAAAATTCTAGGATATTGCAGCTATCGAAAAAAGGCAAAAGGCAAAAGTTGTTCGTCTTAATAAGGCGTTAACTTAGTAAATTGGATTTATTTTTCAATCTTAAATACTAAGAAAGTTATAGGGAAATGAAAATATCCCCTCCCCCCAATCTTTCCCCTTTTGTGCTATATGGGTTATTTGCGATCTCTTCCAAGATTTTATATTTCTAACAATATATTTTAAGCCGGTTAAAATCTAAATAAAATTACTTTCGCAAAATAATATGGGCAAATCCTTATGCGCGCGCGCACACGCACACACACACACACACACACACACAAATAAATAAATAAATTAGGAAACTAATTAAGATTGTATCTTTATTATCCAATTATTAATTTTTATATTTAATAATTGCTGCAAGAACTGTAAAATTGCTGAAATTAAAAAGTTCCCAAACTCCGAATGAAGGGATAAAAAATAATTTGAGCTAAGCAAATTCTTTTGAATGATCCCTTTAATTCTTAACTAAATTAACAAGTGTAACGAAATCCCTACCAGAATCTCATAGTATATAACCGTCGGGGGAAAATATTTCCCCCTCTCTCTCTCTCTTCTGATCTGGTATCGCTTGTAAATGGACGTCAGTTTACCCTTACTTCTTATAGGTAAACTTCACTCCCGGGAGGGGATAAATTAAAGTTTAGGAATTCATAGTGTCTTCTCTCATATAGGAATATACTCGTAACCGAAATATAGTGATTGATGATGTCTAAAATTTGATTCGATGATTCGTCTTTTTATCTTCATAATCTAATGCAAACACAATTCCCTCAAATGATAGGAAGAATATCCAAAATTAAAACTGAGATCTTCCAACTATCTGAAACATGCTAAATAAAGCATTAATTAGTGAAAAACGGAAAAATCCAAAGTTAACTTTTTCTTAGTCTCATGACGACTATAAAATATTCAAATTGACCAGTTACAATCTTACCATTCTCTTGTCTATACTTATTTGAAAGCAAAAATTCTTTTATAAAATTGTAATTAATAATTATTTTCAAGAATATATTAAAGTAAAACAAACTGGAACAAATAAAATTGAAAAATCAATCTTTCGAATATTGGGAGGGTAGAAATGGTTTTTGGCTACAATATTTTCCGAAACCCTATTCAAAAGTTTTAGATCCTATCTTCTGCCCACTAAAGTGTTTCGGATAATTTTTGTATCCAGCATTTTGTGTTTGAGAAATAGTGGGCTTTTCTACACAGTTTCGATCTAAAAGTTGTCTTCGAACATCTGTCCCAAAATTGCTCCATTTTCTGATCTGCAAGTGAACTTTAACACAAGGACATTGCATATTTTTTTGCAAAATGCATGCGAAAAATGGTTCAAAAATGATCTACTTAAGATCTAGAGCTATCGAATTGAATTAGCACTTGGATAGTAATGTAAGATCTCACCGGAAAAGAAGTTTTAGAAAATTTATATTAGATTTTTTTTAATTGTATAAAGATCAGTATGTTAAAAATGTTCTTCAATAACTTTGGAGCATAACATCGAACAAAACATATTTTAACACTACTTTGAACCGCTTTATTGTTTTAGTCACTGGATTTATATGCGCTTTACAATGATATTAAATATCTAGTATATTAATGCAACTCATCAATTCTATAAATAAAAATAATTTTTTAAAAACAAAACAGATAATCTGCAACCATTTTCTGACTAGATATTCGAACTTCTACTCAACCCATGGAAATAAATTTTGTTATAATTTTATAATATTGGCAGATAACATAGCAACAAGAGTTTGTAAATTATTGAGACCAAGTTTTGAACTACATAAAAACGCAAAATTGAGAGTAAATGAATTTATTATGCAGTGTTCATGAAGTTTATTGTTATGAAGCTTCAACCTGCTAAGTCCGCAAAATGACCGATTCACCTGCAGTTGGTCTATGGTGTGAAACAACAAATCACAATAGGGAATGACAATATTTACTAACACGAAGACTCGCATACACACACGTGAAATCATATCCGAGACGTACACACGCAATTCACAGCAACACACTACAAGAAACAATAGCCTACAAATAGTAATATGTGGCAGTAATAACCACAACAAACAAAGCAGTCAGAGAGAATTCAACAGGAGAAGTAATCTACGTAGCCACACTCTACGGTCTCTCCAAACGTCCGCGAATCTCCGCTGTTTCCTAGCTTTAGCTGTATTCAACTACCGAATCACTACTACTAGACTGGTTATTCCACACAGAACTCGATGCTGTTTATGTAAGGAATTCCAAGATTCGACACATAGCTCAATTAACCAAATCGCTTGAGTTCCACTCAAAACCTGCGCTTAGTTGAACTGATCCAACTGATTCGCCGTTAACTCGCTATGCATCTATAAACCTCTCGACGACTCCTTACAACAGTCTTCAAATTAAACTATCGCCATGTTACTTTTCTCGGAATAAGGAAGAGAAGGTTCTGGAACAACCAAGTATACATCAGTTTCTACTGGCTCAGTCATCAAATATTTTCAGAACCCAGTGTTATCCATTTTGTCGTCAAATAGCCGCTAAGTTAGTAGTGAAGCCCGGGGATCACCGATCCGACCTCCTATCGGCATCCAATAGAGCTTATCGTAACACGGTCTTTCTTGCGGTAGAAATATTCGTGCTGTGAATCAACATTACAGATTCGTAACATTATATGTAGTTCTTAATACAAACGTAAAGATAGTAGAGATTTGTTTTAAAATGGCACAAAATAAAAACATTTCTATAATAGCGAGTTTTGCAAGCCCGTTTTAATTAAAAATCCCAAAGCAGGGTGGGGAATAAAAATTGACAAGTTTTTGCTGGTTCTCTGATCTCTTTCTTTTCCTCTCTCTCTATTTAAAAATTCTTTCTCTCCAGTTCGCATTCAGATCCCTTAGCGAAGGCATCTGGCTCTCATATCTTTCGGACTGGAGACACACCTCGAAGAGGAGGTCGCATCCACAGACGCGGAATGATAAACAAAAAATACCTGCAGACTATCCGTTCCGCTCCGTGGACTTTTATTTCGGGATAAAGTTTAAATCTCCTTTAAATTCTTTTTTACTTTAAGCTCTCGTTCAAGAACATTTTAAATAAATAAGTGACCTTAGAGAAGAGGCAACGCCCGATCGATTTTAATCTTCAAGTGTTGATGTTATTCTCGGGATGATATCTTGCTGAATAAGGTTGAACAATCATTTTTACAAGTAAGATGAAACGAGAGCCTTGGAAGGCGGCACTAGAACCCGAAGTTCGTTGCTGTTATTTAGGCGTACTTGATAATAATAAATAATCAATAATAAAGGGTACGAACGAAGTTTCAGTGAATA
The DNA here is from genome assembly GCA_026289955.1 of Argiope argentata. Taxonomy (NCBI): domain Eukaryota; kingdom Metazoa; phylum Arthropoda; class Arachnida; order Araneae; family Araneidae; genus Argiope; species Argiope argentata. The sequence goes on along the minus strand of JAOUZG010027140.1, from coordinate 474,239 downwards.
CTTTTAGAGCATATATAAAACGGTTATACGATAGAAAATTTAAGCAATAAAATCCTCTTGACTTTGAAACGATTTTATTTTTTATCGTTATTTCGTAGTGCCCTTTCGTAAAATGTTTGATAGTGTTACTGATGGACAATGAAGAAATTGTGCGGTGAAAATAAATATTATTTATACCTTTTTCAAATAACTGCTGTTGCTCACGACAGAGAGTTATCTGGGAAATAAAAAATTTCATTAATCTAGACAAATGTCAAAACAGAAATTATTTGATATGAATACAATAAGAACCAACAGTGCCTAGTACAACGCACACTCCGTAACTACGCCACTTGAATTTTTTACAGTTTTCTGCTATTTTGGAAACTTGCACCAACCTTCAAGTAATTTAAAAAAATTTAAAATGCTACTCTTCGAGAGATTCAGAATAAATACGAAGCCAATGATGATTGCTGATCTTAATGTCTTTAGTGATAACAAAAAATATAACTTTTTTAAAAAAAGTCAATTCCTACTTAGGTCTTTTTATTTTCTTAATTTTCACTAACTACTTAGGTTAATTTTATTTTAGCTAATTTGTTTTAATTACTAATAATTTAAATATGTATATAAATAAGTCACAATATGAAGCGCCAATTTTCACACAGTTTCAGTTTTCATAACAAACTGTTAAAAATCTATTTAAAGTATTAAAAATTAATTAAATTTTATTAATGAATTAACATGTGAAAGAAATCTCTTAACATCAAATGTCATACGCTACAAGTTTAAAAAATGTATTTGAACTTGAGTGGATGAAGAAAAAGTATTTTAATAACGATTGAAAATTTAAACAAGACGTATATAAAAATATATATATTAGAAGTCGAGATCTAGAAATTCTACTGGAAAATTCCATACGGCGTCCCACACAGTTGCACAGTTATATAAAGTCAAAAATTTCGAACGAGTTTATATGTCAGGAGGTTTGATTTTAGAGCGATGTGAGAAGCTGATAGCGTTTGTGTGGTTACAATTATTTAATTACGGACTTGTAGTTGGGTGATCGTTGATTCCCATAAATTCCAACCCTTATGGCTATTTATCTCTGATATATTTTTTCTACCTCTATGTTTCGAAATTTTTGTGACATTTGGTAAAAAAAGACTCGTTTCCTATTATTGGATGAGACATTCACTTTATATCTACAGGGCAACTTCTGCAGTAATATTATGCACAAACGAATTAAAACAAGGAAAAAATGTACTAAAATAAAACTAATGTTATGCAAAAGTTAGTTCTTGGATTTTAATTATGTGTAAAATTGGCTTCTATTCAATAATATGCTTTGTTATCATAATATGCTTTTGGAAAAGAGATGTTAATATTTCAGTTACTTTTCAGTTATAATCCTTTAATGAGTTAATTCATTTTCAATTAAAATCCTTAACCTTTTTTAATGAGTAACTATCCAAAGAAGTAATTATGCGCCAAATTTGTTATATCAAATTCTAACTTTTTTTTCGCAGAATTCTTAAAATCATTTTTGAATTAAAGATGTGGAATCATGCATTAGTTAATTTGCAGAAATTATTCAACGCATAAAGCTTATATTATTTGTAATACGGTTTGCTCTAAATTATATAGAAGAAAAAAAAAGCCCTTTATAATAAGATTGTAACAAGAAGATTTATCCTGACTTTACGCTATTCTTGAACTAATGAAAATGAATTTAAGATCTATCATGGAGAAATAACTTAATTCTATATGCAATTTTCCGATAATATTTCAGTGATATGAAAAACATAAATGTGGTTTGGAGCCAAGGAAATATACCTTTCTTTTATACATTCTATTAAAGAGATATATTATATAACGGCTAGGAATACAGTCGTTTGTCATTAGAATGAATGCAGTGGAATGGTGACAGATAAAAGCTATCAAAAATTGGCTCCACCAACATAAAGGTTTAAAAAATAATTTATTAAGAGGAAAGAAACTATTTACGGGTATGAATATATAGACGGCCATTACAGAACTTGAGAACCACCACACTACACTCATTACAAACATAATGATAAGTATTAAAATCATCTCTTAATTCTTATATTTGCATAATAGCTACGGTTATCGCCATAAATGTCAAATATGATACCGATTAGACAGCTACATGTTTAATGTCAAGTGAAGTGATTTACCGAAAACTAATTATTCACCATAGCAGGTTCAAAAAGGCTTTCCATTATTTTAGAATGAAGGATGGGAGACAAAAGAATTTGGAAATTAGAATCTTACTGCCAAAATTTTTTAACACATTCAACTGCTTACAGATTGACAAAAGCTTCCACCTCTTCCACCTACCCGAAGAATATATAATAAAGAATATGAAAAAGTCTTGTTTTGAAGCAAATAATCGTAAAATCAGACACTTTCCAAAACATGCTTGAGTATAAATTTTGAAAATCCTTAATAAAAACTTATGAATATCTATAAATTGAGTAATCCTCAGTTCAGTGGAAGAGGCTAAAGTAAAGCTTAAGTAACATTCGGTTCAGCGGGAAAAAACAGAAAAAAGCCAACCAAAGCTTGAGTAGTTCTCAGTTCAGCCGGAAAAAAGAAGGAAAAAAGCCAAGCAAAACTTGAGTAAGTAAGTGAGTAGAGTAAATCGGCAGAGATTCAGAAGCAGGAAAAGAATCGTGAAAAGAGTGTTATTGTTAGCATTATGAAAAAAAGTATCAAAAATAACCTCAGAATTAAAAAAACAACCCTTTATTCTATTCATTAAAATTCTAATTCTAACTTAATAACTTACAAAATCGTGCGGCACGATATATTTAAAACTGTTATTCAAAAAATAACGTATTTTATTACAAAGAAACAAGCACACTGCATTATCAAATGATAAATTATAAATAGTTTTGCATTAATTTGGAAATTTGATACTTTCTAAATCCGTTTGGAACAGCTGCATTTCAGGAATCCCAGCTGAATTCTATTAGTAAGATTCCGATACGAAAAGTTAAAGAAATGTCATCAATCAGGGTAACGAATGATTCTCTTCGGCCAATTTCAAGAGTTCGGATCGATTAGACTCCGGAATAGGAATGAATCAGTTTCTAAAAATGAATGATATTGATTGAGGACGAGTTTCATCGGGATTGAACAGTCTGTGCAATGGCTTCTTTTAAGAATAATTAGAACTCAGTTTAAAACTAACACACTCCACCAACCATAAAGTAATTTTCAAAAAATATATATATTCAAATATTCGTTAAACCCGAATTCTTAAATTTCCTGCATTTCAAATGATTTGATAGGAATTAATTGCAGATAAATTTCTTTCCCAATCAACGCAGCAATTCTAGTCTGAAAATATGCTTTACAATGTATTTAATTTGCCATTTTTAAGTATTAAATTATCAAAAAGGGATCAAATCAATATCAAAGAGTATCAGAATTCAGTCGTAAAGCAAAAAGATGGAAGAAGAAATAGAAAAAGGTGGAGAATATCATTCTCCGATTTCTCTTTCAATAATTTGAATAAGGAATAACAGCCTTCGATGACTAGCTCGTTTACCATGATTAATAGCTGCTAATAATTTCAATTAAAAAATTTATATAGAGTTTTTTCAATGGCTTCTCCGGTAAAGTATTTTAAAACTTCAGATTGTAATTGTAAAATATACTATTTTAGAAGCATAACACCGTTCTGCGCTTACTGCAATGCCATCTATCTAAAGTTTGAAGCTCCAATCACGAGTATTATTTCATTCAACTTCTTTTAAAAAGGCTATATGGTGTGACATTCATTTATTCATTTAAACTTACATTAAAAACACAAGACATCAAAAATTCCTGTCACTTTTAGTAATTTTTTAAAGAGAACCTTTATTGTTAAATTATAAATAAGTTAGTCGTGACCGGTTTTTTCTTTCTTTTATTCCATCAAAAACAATTATTGACGCAATGTTCTTTATTATGCAATAATACTGAATTTGTTGAACTAAATTGAAATTTAAAGCGAAACAGGTTCGATATTTCACTCTGCAAATCTCATCTCCCTTTTATCCAGTGATGTACTCAAATATAAAGTGGATTTCGTTCGATGGGAAAGAACAGAGGGAGGGCATGAGAAGAGGGTGTCCAAGTGGAAATTTCCATTCACGTAGAAAACTTGACAGCACAACTAGGAAAAGGGGGGAAGGGAACGATCTGTCGATATTGGGGAAACGAAAAAAAAATCATCCGATGCCAAATAAATAATAAACAAGGGAAATTTCCATACAGTCGGGAATGATAAACGACTTTTCTGTCCCTTTTTTGCTGTCGTTTTCGGCCCCTTTGTTCGGGAACGCGGATGGGGTGGAAAGGAGCCCTGTGGGGTTCTTTGAACGTCACTCAAAGAAGCGGGAAAGGAGTGGAGAAGAAGATACAAACAAAATGTGAATGGGACATAATTAATATTTTAATAAAAACTCCTTATAAGCTAAAATAAATTTGCTTTTTTTATAGGATTCATAACTGCTGTTATTATACAGTGAACGATGACAATCTAGAGCACCACGAGGGCCAAAAAAGATAAAAATCTATAAGAAAGAATTTTGCACTTATAAGAAATCAAACGAAATTTTTAATTCAGTTTAGTCATCTTCTTTATTAAAGAAAAACCCGATATGTAAATTATTTAATCATTTTAATGCTTATTGTAAAGGGAATCTATAAAAATATTATCATAATCAAAAATAGATATCTACTATGAGCTTAATGAAACTATTTAGCTTATACTTTCTTCTTTTAAATGGTTATTTTTTATGAAGAATGTTTATGAACATCGTTAGCTAGGCATGCAAATATATTTTCCTGTTGATAAATCTTGTGTTAATTTAGTAAAATAACGTTCGTTAATTGAAATTCAAGAAACTATACATTACATCGGTTTTTATCTACAATATGAAAAGTCGCAAATCTTAAAGATTTAGAAAAATACAGAAATTATAAGAACATTCTAGAATAAACCAGTCTTCGCTTGAATGTATTACCACTACTTACAGTATTTACCAGATGTTGCTCATTTAGATTACCCTTTCTTTTATTCTACGCTGAAATGAAATGAAACTGAATTCTTTCAAAAAAAAATTGTTTGATAAAATGAGTTGATACGAAGTACCAAGACTTTTTTTTTTTCAAAATGGAATTCTTTTACTATCGATATCGTTAGAGGAAAGTCGAACCCGTTGATACAAAATACTCTGAATAAATCTTTATTTATTTTGGATAACAAACAGCCGTCTTTTAGTCATTAGATAAATGATGTACTCTCATTTATATAGCTAATGTATGTTTCTTATTGACACTCAGAAATATAATGATTTAAGAATTTAATGTGATGCATAGCTGACAATTTATTGGCATGACACACATAGCAGAAGAAATAATATTCAAACACAGATGCAAAATGAGCTTGGCAGCTAAAGTAATTTATCACCAGGCGATTATTCCGGAAATCTTTAGGATCGGGATCTCCCAATTACATATCTTACACGAAAAAAAATCAGTTTTATTTTAAATACATGTTCCCTTTCTATGACTAAGAGCCGCGTTTTTTTCCAAAAGAACTCACAGACAACTGGGTAAAAAGTGAAATTCATCAATATTAAAAAAGGAAGGAATTGAAAGTGGGGTAGGAGAAGATAGAGGATGTGTGCTCACCCCTCTATAAAAAAAAGATAGATCAGAAAGGGCAACGTAGAATTAAACAGACGTTGGGGGAAGAGTCATGTTCTCTGTCTTTCTAGTTCTTGTTACACAGAAGGGAAATTTTTGGGGAATTTTTTCCTTCATTTATCTTTGGAGGGGAGATGTTGATTTTCCTGAAAGTTCGTTGGGACCAGACTTCAGTGAAAGATGGTTATTTTATGCATGGATACGGAATGTATTCAATAACACACACGCATTGCTTCTATATCAGGATTAGGTTGATACAAAAAAAAAGAAAAACAGAGAAAAAACTGGCCTGCAATACAGATTTTTAAGATTGCATGCAATTTGTAAAATAGTGATTAAAGTTTAGGGAATAAACATGAGAAAAGCAGTTTATTTGATTTGAGTTTTTACAGACATTGATAGCTTTTTATGAATGAACAGAATTTCCTGAGAAAGAAAAGGATTTATTAAAAAAATCCTTTCCAGTCATAGAATTTTCTTTGGCTAGTTAGAATAAAAATGTTTAAAACATGATCGGAAGAATTACTTGAAAAATTATCTAAAATACTTAAAGCTTAGAATTTTTGTTTCAGATAGATTGTCAAAAACCTTCAATAATTAAAACACAATGCCAAAAGTTTTAAGAGTAGAGTTTTTTCTGACTAAAAACGATGTAAATTAAAACTTTTCTAGTTTAGAAGTTTACCAAATAATTTGTTTAAAATTTTGGAGCTTACAAAAATTTCATCTATATTTTTGGAGATATTAGCATCTAGTTGTTCAACTAAGAAATCAATTGTGTTTCTATTTTAGTCTTTTATTACTGTGTTCTGAAGGATAAATGAAAGAAAAATTTCACTTTTTTGGAATTTGATGGATTAAAATAACTATAAAATCTTTTTTAAATTAAAAGATTGCTTATTACTCGCTCAGAAACTGAAAAACATATTGGAAAATCATTAATCCGAATGTGAAGAATTTTATAATGTTACTGACCAAATTTATTATCTCAATTTATAGCAACATTTTGCCGTAACTTTTGAAATTGATAAAATAGCATTCAAAGATATAAAATATCATTAAAACTTATATTATACAAACATAAAAGTGAATTCTATTTCCCTTAGAAGTAAAGTAAAAATAAAATTTAAACGGTTTTATAAAGAAAACTGTTAAAAACTTAAGAGCATTGAATAACAAAAATTCATTTTCGCAAAAATATGGACTTTCTCATTTACTTTAATAATAAATGTAAAGTGCAAATAGGATTAAACATTTATTCATCGTGTAATAGCTTCTTGCAACTTAAAATTTTTTTCTTTCCTTTTTACTGCCCTTTTTTGCTGAATTTTAACTTTTGAAATCACAATCATCACCATTTTAACTTATATGAAGCACTAAAAGTCAGAGCGGAACAGCTAACAACTTTCTTTAAACTAGCTTCGGCATCTAAAAAGGATTCGGTTGATAAGTTCCGCAATCGTTTGAATCTATTCAAATATGGAAGAAAACATGCAATACATTTAATATGTTTACAGTCATGAAAAGTGTCTAAATGTGGAAAAGATATGTAAAAGAAATTTTCTTAAGTTTCTGATTTGGAATCCGACATAGGACTCTGCATTTTTTTTTTATATATGTTGGATACGGGAGAAGGAAAAAACTTGAAACAATTCTCTGTTGTCTAAATAATAGCTGATCTGTAAATAAAGCTAAAGTAACCTTTATGAATTAAAAAAGTTGTAGGTAAAAAGACCTATAAAATGAATGTTAATTAAGTCAAAAGTAAATTTTTAAATGTCATCACTATGGAGATTTACCAAACATAAACAAAAAATATTAAAACAATCGAAAAAGTTTGTACACTGATGACAGATTGCAAAATTCAATCAAATTCATTCATACAAATTGAATTAAATCGCCGAAAAGATCATGAAGCAGCAGGTGAATTATTAACCATTTGCACTCAAATGCTTTCTCTCAGCCATTATTCAAGAGGGGGCATCCTTTTGACATTTTTTTTATTGATTGTTAAAAATACCTACTGAATGTTAAAAAAATGTAGATTCCTTTTTCAGAGGAACAGATGCACGAATTTATTTTTTGGTGTAATTAACAAGTGCATGCATTAAGTGAATAATTATGCATCGAATTATCTTTTTGAGTGCAAAGGTTAATTCGATCAATGAAAACTTTTTTTTAGTACTCTTGAGGGAGGAAACTGAATGATTATAAATCAATTTAAGTATATCATGTGATCATTAATTGATTTTGTTATTTTTAAAAGAAAAAAAAATGGACGTGAATTCACATAAGTTAAAAACATATCTGCGTGAATTTTCTATAATTTTCAAGGCAAAGAGAAAACGATAAAGCATTTAAAAAAGTAACAACAAAAAGAAATGGAACCTCCCAAACTTCCTCATATAATCTCTAACAAGGAGACCTTATTTTCGATTCTCACATTCACATAAAAATTATAGACCTAGAGCAAAGCTATGAAAAATCATGAGTTTCTGAATTTTTAAACTCGAAGTATCTCTAATCAGCATTTTTCGATTAGTAGTACAGTGAAAAAAAGGGGCCTTTGGGAAATATTTTTTTTGACCAAATAAAAACAAAATTTGACAAAGAGTTACAATTTTAGTAATAAGATCATATAACAAATTTCATCCATCTAACTCGTAGCGTTTCTGATTTTAACCCTTTCGCGACGGTTGCCGTATATATACGGCAGTCACTTGATGCATCACAGCGGCTGACGCCGTATATATACGGCAGCCACTTTTTGGTCCACAGCGGCTGACGCCGTATATATACGGCAGCCACTTTTTCGTCCACAG